>JAKXYG010001491.1:0-200000 GCA_025895645.1 Cardicola forsteri | reverse complement strand
AATAGTAATTATTTTTATTAATATTATCATTATCATTATTATCACTATAATTATCATTATTATTATTATTATTAGTATTATTATTAGTATTATTATTATTATTATTATTATTATTATTATTATTATTATTATATTATTATTATTATTATTATTATTATTGTTGTTGTTATTATTATTATTATTATTATCATTATTATTATTATTATTATTATTATTATTATCATTATCATTATCATTATCATTATTATTATCATTATTATTATTATTGTTATTATTATTATTATCATTATCATTATTATTATCATTATTATTATCATTATCATTATTATTATTATTATTATTATTATTGTTGTTATTATTATCATTATTATTGTTATTATTATTATTATCATTATTATTATTATTATTATTGTTATTATTGTTATTATTATTATTGTTGTTATTATTATCATTATCATTATCATTATCATTATCATTATCATTATTACTATTATTATCATTATCATTATCATTATTATTGTTATTGCTTAAATGCTTTACAATAAAAATACTTTTCAAACCTTGATTCGCATTTGCTCGTCTCGATTTCGAACTGCTTCCACATTGTTACGCAACTTGGCATTTTCGTCTTGCAATTGAGCCACTTCGGCTCGTTGATTTGCATCCAATCGATTAATTTCTTCAAACTGCACACACACACACACACATATATATATATATATATGGGCAAAGTAAACGACAAATCCATCTGGTTGTCAATGTTATTTTTGTATGCCACTAACTTTTTAAGAACATTAGAAAGATTATATGTATATATAATTTTATATATACTTATAAATCAATTTTTATTTTTGGTGTGATTTGCTTTGATAGGATTTTATTATTATCATCGTTATGTTTCTCGCAAAACATTCAAAGTAGCAAGCATAAAATCTAATAAAATAAAACAAATATTATTATAATTGTTTTTAACGTGTCTTTACAATCGACTCTAGTAAACAATATGTTACTTTTAATTCCAAAATCTGTAATTGACAATATTGATGCTCTGTAACTACTAATCTATACAAAAAGTTATGTCAACAATTGTTTTATATTAGTTCAAGACTTGTGGTTAAGCTAATACATAAATAATAATTTTATTTGATCTAATTGTTATTTTGTACTTTTACTTTGTATTGATTTTTTTGTTAATGCCATTAATTACGTGTTACGTGTGTGTATCATCCATATTCTGAATGTACCTCTAGTACAGGGGCTAAAATGGGTCCTGTCAAAATTAACACATTGAAATTAATTGACTTAAGCGCATTAGGTACATTAACATTTTACTAAAATAACCCTTAACCATCACTTTAGCAATACCAATAATTAAAACAAAAATATTTTTTTAACAAATAGCATTCTCAATTAAACAAAAACCCAGAATTTACACACTTTGACAAGATAAAAATACCGCTACATTATTTGTTTAAAAATAAATTATATTATCAAATATGTACATATAAACAAAATAGATATCACTGATTATCCAAATTTAGTAATTAAGAGGATAGCCTTGGTTTTTTATAACTTCTTTTAACCGTTTTGGATAGGAATCAACTAAATTATTAATAAAATTTTGTTGAATTCGATTGTTCAATACAATCACTTTTTTCTTTGAGTCTGCCTTGATTTTCCGTCCGATTCACCTCTAGTTTAAAATAACTAAATAAATTTTCAATTACATTTAGGTCCGGGCTATATGGAGGTAACTGAATGAAGCTCAGTTTTTTTTACCATAAAAAGAATCTTTAGTCTAAACAATAAAAAATGGGTTAAATTTTAAATTATGGTTAAAAGCACATTACCTTTGTCGACGTATGCACTGGAGCATTATTTTAAACAACCACTAAATGCCCTGAAACCTTTTGTGGTAGTTCAGTCTTAAAAAAATCTGTGAAAATGGTTATAAATTCTAAGCTGTTTAAGTGGCTACTTGTTTGGCTCCATTTTTCAAGTTTCTCAAACTTAATTCCATAATATCCATGAAGACATGATGGATGTGCAGCTATTTTCACAATGCAATTGTAGTCTTGAGAGAAATCGGGACCTCAGATAACCGTGGATCTTACTGTCCATGGTTCTTACTTTAAAGCACACTCATCAGTAAAAAAAATTCATTTTCAGAAACCAAGTGAACGGTTTTCATCCATTTTTGCAAATTCCACACATTTGTTTCTATGTTGTGCTGTTAAGGAAACTTTTTTAAATGTTTGCCTTAACTGCAAATTGGTTGATTTCATCTAATTGCGGATAAGTAAATATGAAAATTTTGGTAATTCTTTTTTTTGTATTTGTTGGATAGGTTTTATTGTATTCCGTTTTAACTTGGTGATGATAAACGAATCATCATCTCGTAGATAGTGCAGGTCCATTTCCTGCTGTTTTTGGATGTGTATAATCCTTTAAAACTCTGTATACAGTCCTTGTACTTATCTAAAATACTTCTACAATTTGTTTAACAGTTAAACCAAAATTATTTATTTGTTTGTAATTCTTAGCAGAAAAAACTTTCATTATTTAAACTCATTGTAATCACGTGCGGTAAGTGTTTATTATTGGGCCAAGGGGTTAAATTAAAATGTTTGACAGGTCGATAAAACAAAAATAAGGGGTCAAGGTTTTAAATTAAAAACAAATATTTTCTATACACACAAAATTAAAAAAAAATAATTTGCGATAAATTAAATATATAGAATAACGTGTACTAGGTTATATAAGCACTTGTAAAATTATGTAAAAAAGATTAATTTTGTTTTGGAATTATTGTTGCGTAATCGTTTTATATAAATAATTAACTTTCTAATTGTTTATTGCCATTTACCTATTTGAATGCTATTTATCTAAAAACTCCAGACACTTAAAGATGTTTCTAGTAGAACATTTAAAGCAGCAAACATAAAATAAAAATAAAATAAATAAAATTTATAATTATAAAAACTTAAAAAACAATTAACTTCAAGTATTGATAGTCCATATTATTTTAGCATAATTAATTTGTTAAAAATAACATTTCTCTCAAGTTAAAACAAAAAAAAAGAAAAATAAGAGTTCATTGACAAGTCGCATTTTAGACCCTGTAATTTATCAAAAGTTTATATTAATAATAATAATAGCAATAATAACAATACCATGTTTAACAAACCAGTACAAAATCATTTAAAAGTGATAAACATACTTTATTGGAAGAAAATTGTTAAAAAACACGTTTAGTTGTTATGGTTACAATTACCGTTATTATTATTATTATTAAAAATTTAGATACTTCAAACGTTACAATTATAGCTTAGACATTTAATAAGCTACAGTATATTTATTTTACATACAATAATGGCAATCAATTGTATGTCAACGCCAAATGCGAAGCCTTACCCATGTTTTCATTATAAGCGTAACTTTAAGTTTACAGATTAATATTAAAAAAAAATTTAATTCAGTTTGGTTTTTATATTTTAGAAAAAGTATTATTTTTAAATATTAAATTCCAAATTTACTTAACTTTGACATAAAGCAAACAAAAAATGTTTAAAATTATTACTTTATACAACACTGACTTTAAAAGTAGGCACAAAAAAATTACATAAAATTTTTTAATTAATTTTTGTCTATCCAGGTTTAAAACAATTATTCGTGCAGCGCAGTCACACACAAAGTTCATATTTGTTATTGGTAGTGCAATTCAAATTCCTATCTAGAAGGATTCAATACTTATTTAAAATAGGTCACAACTTTTACCAAGTAACATTGAAGCACACTTACCCGCATTGCATAATTTTCTTCCATTTCATTTTTTATTTGATCCAACCGATTGTCGTATTCGGCCTTGATGTCGCGAATGGCATTTTGCATTTCCTGGCGCCATTGTTCCCGATCGTGTTCGTGATCCAACGTATTGAGCGCGCGCGTTTCTTGAATTTCTTGTTCGTATACGCGTTGTTGAAACTCCATTTCTTCTCGCAACGTTTGCATTTCCGACTGCGATGCCATACGATTAGCTGTTTCCTCGTCCAATGTCTGTTAGAAAATAGTCCAAATAAAGTACTACTTATAAAAATGTAATTTTGTAAGTAGTATTAATTATGTAATTAAAAATGTTTTACATATGCCAGTTTAATAGTGGATATAAAGAACAATTAACACTATAACTTTCAAAAGTCATGCATTTTAATAGGTGTAAACATTAATTACTTTGGTTGAAACTAGTTAATAACAAAATGACCACAAGATGTTACTTTGTATTTATTGAAAAATGATTTAAAAAACAATATTACTAATAAAAATGATTAATAGCAATGCAAACTATTTTAATTTTAACAAATAAATAAACAAAATATAATTAATATTAGCAATGTAGTTATGGTTCAATAGGAGTATATTAATCGTTCTAAATTATACTACTACTACTACTATTACTACTACTACTATAATTTTTTATTGTACCATTAAAAATAAATTAGTTAATTAAGAACAAGTAAAATAAATTTGAATACCAGATGTGTATATGCAAACGGAGAACAAACAAGCAAGAATAAATCACGAAAAAGAAACACAAATTTGTATCAAGTAAACGACATGTAAATAATTGTCAAATAGATTCATCTTGTTACAAAATCAGCAATTAATACAATGTTAATTCGTATTAGAGCACTTATTACATACATGTAAATACCAATTGTCAAAGTGAATACGCAATTAAAATCTGTTGTTAAAGATTTTCTAACTTAACATTTAAAAAAAATTTATATTCAAAATATTAATTTAAAAATGTTCAATTTTCAAATGTTGTTATATAAAAATATTAAAACAAGTAGCCGTACAAATAATACAATTAAATATAATGATAAAAATGCATCTTTCGTTTTATCAGTTAAAAATCCAAACTAGAATTATTGTATAAAAACATTTTTGTCTCCAAATATACATTCCTAATTTATACCACATTTGGTAAATGTTTTTTTATATTAAAGTGCCATTTTGACAGATTTCTCCTCTTTTATAAAAGCTCCCTATTTCAAGTTAAATTTTTCTATTTGGTTTTGATCATTCAATAGTCTGAGCATGCGGTTTCTATTACCAATTGCTTTTCCTGCCGCCAGTTATCTTTTCTATCCGAGCTTGGAATAGGTTTGATCGGTTTATTTCTAAGTAGAATTTTCTTTTATATTGAAGTGGATTTTTACAAATTGCTGTTTTTTCTATTTATTTTTTAAACTTTTTTGCTCTAGAAAACATGAATCAACAAGGCTGTATATTGAAATGTCTGTTTAAAAGATCGTGTATATTGAAAATTAAAATTTTATTCCAATTTCGTCATTAAAATTGTGCTTTCATTTCTTTGCCGCAGTTTAATAAAATAGTGTCTTGTTATTTCTTTAGCAATATATTTTTTACAAATTCCAAATTGATAATATTACATTCAATTATAAAAAAGTTAAAAAATAATTGACTTTAAGTATTGATAGTCCATATTATTTTAGTATAATTACTTTGTTGAAAAAAATATAACTTTCAAATTAAAACAGCAAAAATTGAAAACTAAGAGTTTACTGACAAGTACCATTTTGGACCCTGTACATTCAAATTATCTTTCTTTCTTAAGCCGGCTACTGTGGAGTTGTCTATTGCCAATCTACCGCTTCCTCTTTTATCAACCCAATATCGGAAACGCATGGGGGAAATTAAAATTAAACGTAATAAACTATACTACTTGTTATTTTGACATATACTACTACTATTGATCTCCTCAAGCTTAAACCTTGTTAGACCTGTGACTAAAAATACTCTAGCTTTGACCATTACCAATTGATTGAATGCAAAAGTTACCTTTTGAAGCTGCAAATTAACTTGGCGTTGCTGATCGAGCGCTTTGAAAAGTCGATTTGATTCGTCCTGCGTTTCCTTGTAATGACGTTCGATCAAGACTTTGTCTGCTTCTTTGGAGCTCAAATCTTTCAGAGTTTTGTCCAAATTGTTCGACAAACGATGATTGTTTTTTTCAAGTTGGTCGATTCTGTCAAAAAATGGACATTCAGAAGTTTGAATGAACACTATATATTTGTGTTGTGGTTTACACGAACAATTGTGGTTTCCATCAGGCGGACATTTAGAGAAATCGATCAAAGATCTTTATTTAGTACAGAAAGTGGTAATTAAACCTAACTCTACTCAAATGTAAGTCTAGTGTTCTGCCACTAAATCATTGCGGCATTGGAAAAAACATAAAATAAAGAATATTATATATGTGTGTTATCAATAGGTTTTTAAAAGATTATTTGTTCTCTCACTTGCTAAACCGGTTGTAACGTAGCAGCATTTAAAGACATTGGGCAATTAGAACTAATGAGATTCACTATAAATAATAAATTTACAGGTTTAAAGTCATCCACCCGTAGCTCAGTGGTTTAAGGCGCTGGCCTGACACCAAGTAGAACGTGGGTTCAAGTTCATGTGAGTGTAGAACTTGAAAGGTATGCACTGATTGTGATTCCAAAATAAGGATGAAACAGCCGTACAGTGCTCCTGGTTGACTTAAAAACAGTAAATTTATTATTTAAGCGAATCTAATAATTCTAATATAACAATATATATATATATATATATATATATATATATATATATATATATATATATATATATATTATTTTACATAAAATTTGTCTATATTTACATTATATAAGCATTCACTAAGTTAAATTTTGTGTCATATTTTATGTAATCTAAATGTTGATTGTGCAAAATGCATTATGAGTTTAAACTGAAAAAGAAACCCATAAAAATAGTAGTGCATCGCAATTATCGTCTGTATAAGCGTATGCAAACATTCACTTAAATATCCATTTTACAGATATTTTAATGTATAATAGTAATATAACATATAATCATAACATGACTGAGACAGTACACAAAAGTGTGTAGAATGACACCGTCACAAAATAATTTGCGTTGCCTAATTATGAAATATTATTGTATTTTTGTGTTTATCGATCATACAAGATTATTTTGACATTATAAAAAAATAAAAGATAATTATTTAAAATGTTTTACTAACAACAAAAATAAATGATAAAAAAGTAATATTTTAAACTTATCTCTATTTAAACAAATATGTTATAAAAAACTATTATCAACTAACACATAACAGTAGTATCTACCGGGGTGGTCTAGCGGTACAGCGCTCGATTTGGACCTGGTTAGACATGGGTTCGAATCCCACCACTGGCCCATGTTTGACTTTTTCAAGACGTCCATTGCTGAAAAACCCATTTCTTGTCAAACATTTAAAGTAGCAAACACACGTGAAAACAAATTTTAAGTTTTGAATCAAAAAATATCAAAAAGCTAATATAAGTAGTATCTGTTTTATTCAATAAATTGTTCATTTAAAACTTGTAAAAGAAATTGATTTGTAGGATTAAAAAAAAACTTTAAAAAATTAATTAAAATAATTAAAATTCAGTAAACTGAATTTAAAAAAACTAAGTTAATTATATATAATTTATGCATTTAAAATTCAAAAATGTAATTCTAAAAATGTTAATTATGTTTGTGTACTCACACGTCAACATTTTTTGTATTTCTTTTAAAAGAAGTGCACTTGTACTTTAACAAAAAAACACGGTTTTGCTAAATTAATTAAAATAATAATGAAAGCGTCATTTTACATTGCATACTACTCAACGTTTTTTCTTTCTCCACAGCTTTTCCCTTTTTAATGAGGGGTCGTTGAAATCCACTGGGTTTCAGTTAACCAAGAGTACTGTACAACTGTTTCAACCTTATTTAGAATAATCAGCAGTGTATGTTTTGCATACACACACACACACACAGACTTAAACTGACGTCTTATCTGGTGGCATGCCAGCTTTTTAACCACTGAGATACAAGTAGTTATAATCATAAGCATAATTAAAACCATACAGTAGAACATTTGGATAGTTAAAGTAAAAAAAACCAATTGTAAATTTGTAGTTGCAATGGTCTAGATACATTGTGTATGTGTGATGGAACCTTCCATCGCAAACTACTTGAAAAATATGCATAAAAAAGTGCAATACGTCATGTTTTCTATCTTTATTTATAATTAATTGACTATCACTGTCAAAATACAAACATGTACAGCTGTACAGTATTCGACTTGGACCTAAGTGATCATCGGGGTTCGAATCCTACCACCGGCCCACTCAATGCGTTTGACTTCGCTAAAATGTCTACTGCTGAAAGAGGCGTTTTTATTTTGTGTTTGGCTGCTTTGAATGTTTTACAAAAAACATCGTTCAGCAGTGAACATTTTATCGAAGCCAAAATTGGGCCGGTACTGGGATTCGAATCCCCCATCGAGGTCCAAATCGAGCGCTGTACCGCTAGACCACTCCGGCACCAGTCTACACTCGCATTAAAAACGTGCTTATTTTGGTTTGCAAAAAAAAACATCCAACCTACTGATCTTGTTTGTTTCGAATCGTTTGTTGCAAGTTGGCCATTTTGGCCAAACTTTCGGCTTTCTCGCGTTCGCATTCGTCGACCAAGTGACGCAGTTGCTTCAATTCGGTGTTGTACATTTGGCGAATTGTTTCGGTTTCGCGAATCGATGGCCTTTCGGACATCAATTTTTTGTTTTGTTCGGACACGTAGGACATCTGCATCGGGTGGAACACAAGAATAGGTTGATTGTTTTTAATTTTGGATAAATTAGGTACTGGGAGCATGGAGAAAAATACACAATTGTGCACTTACTAATATTGGGACTTTTAGCGATAATTCGCATTTGGAACAAAACGTTTAGCTGACAATTTTTTACGATTTAACTTAGCTCAACATAATTCTAGAATGGCTTAAACAGAGTTATATTATTATCATTGTATTAGTATAATAATAATAATAATAATAATAATAATAATAATAATAATAATGATAATAATAATAATAATAATAATAATAATAATAATAATAATAATAATAATAATAATAGTAATAATAATAATAATAATAATAATAATAATAATAATAATAATATATAATAATAATAATAATAATAATAATAATAATAATAATAATAATAATAATAATAATAATAATAATAATAATAAACATTATTGTCATAATGCGTTTATTAACCAAAATAAGTCGTACGTTTTTTTACACAAACAAGATTTTGTTTGCTACTTGAAATATAGGAGGTAATCGTTTGATATCTTTTGCAAATGTAAAAATTGATAAAAAGGTAATTATATTATTAACCTGTTCTAATCCTAACTACATTGCAAATGTATTGTAACCATGGCGTTTGAATAAAAAACAATAAACGTTAAACGTTATTTTGTTCATAATTAACAGTTGGGTAAAACCTCCAACATACAATAATATAATGTCAAACTATTAAAGGAACACAAAACATGTAAATTTTTGTAATTTGTCAAACATTTTCTTGTTATTTATATAAATGTTGAATAAATAAATTTAAAGAAAAAAGAAATAGAATGTAAAAAAGTACAAAGATAATCGAATAAAAATTACAAAATAAACAAAAACTGAAAACATTCACGGATTTATATTAAAAATAAGAACTTTATTGTTCTAAAAGATTTTTAAAAAATGCAGCACTATTAAAATAATATAAAAATACAAATAATTATTAATAAGGTGTCCTTAAACAATCTAATTAAAGGATCAATAAATTTACATTATTATTTTATTATTATTATTATTATTATTATTATTATTATTATTATTATTATTATTATTATTATTATTATTATTATTATTATTATTATTATTATTATTATTGTTATTACTATTATTATTATTATTATTATTATTTAAAAAATATATTTTTTTAATGTTTGCTACTTTGAATGTTTTACGAGAAACATCTTTCAGCAATGGACATTATTGCGAAGCCGAACGTGGGCCCACATTTTAGTGTCGGTAATGGGATCCGAACCCATGCCCACCGAAGTCCGAATTCGAGCGTTGTACCGCTAGACCACCCCGGCACTGCATCCTCCTTCTTACTGGAGACAGTTTGCTAAATCTATTTATATTACAATTATTTAATTGTTTAAAAACAATTTAATACCAACATATTAGGCAATGTAGAAGGCGTATCATGTAAGTGCAATAATATGCTCTTTGTTATATTGACACAAAATACGGGTTGATGATCAACTTATATTGATCAACATAAAAATTCAACTTTTTCAATAATTGTTATTTGTTTTGTTTTTAAAATTAGCACACAATAATTTGCTGTACAATTCATTTGGGTTGGTAATCACATAATCACCTCTTCATTATTTTCCCTATTTTTACGTCATACAAAACAATTAACTTTGATAACTTGATAAGCGTAACAACAACGCAAAAGAATAACAAAGTGTTTTGGCTAGTGGAAGCCATCGTTGTGACGTCGCTACCATGCGCAAAGATTGACGAAGCCGCTTGATTTTTTGTCACGGTTATCTGCACTAGCACATGGTATACGTATACCTTAAGATACCTTTTAAGTATATTGAGTATATGCTTGTATCCATTAGCAGTAGGGGAATTCCAGTTATACCGCTGTGCATTCGGTCTCTGTTGTTATTAGTCTAGATGCCTAGGAGAATTTAGTCCAGTACATACCACGTGGAGGACGAACAGTTACCATCAATAATTACTATTATTGAAAATTGAGACTTTATAAGCACTACTCAAATCTTCAGGATGTAATATGTAACATTTTACAAACGTATATTATATACTTGGTTTAAATTATATATATATATATATATATATAAACTTTAAAACATTTAACTGCACAATTGAGTTAGTATAATGTCAACGTTACTATATATTTCCAATTGTTTGTTTTAAAAATAGATAGAATAGTTGAAATTATTGATAAATATTATATCTTATTTTTATATTAAATTCATTATTTATTTAAAATATATTGATTTTAAAATATACAAACAGTCAAAAAGTTCTATTTTACAGTTAACATATATAAACGTAATTAATAAGCGGAAGTTACATAGAGTATTAGAATATTTAGTCCATTTTTGTTGCTGTACAATAAAATAGTTTTTATTTCAACTTTTGTAAATACTAGAAAATTTGAAGTCACTTAAATGGAGTTGTATAACAGAATATAAAACAAGCTTTACTTTAGAAATTGTCTAAAAGATTGAACAATTAGCATTAATCAGATTTATTATAAATAATAAATTTGTAGGATTAGTTTTAACTACCTAGTAATTAAGGCATCAGCAAAACATCAGGTAAAATGTAGGTCCAGGTTTGTATGGGATACTTGAAAGGTATAAACTGCTGATGTGTCTAAACAAAAATGAAACAGTTGTACAGTGTTATTATTTAAGTGAATCTGACAATTCAAATATTTTACCATTGAATACCCCGCAATAAATTAAATTATTATTTCAAAATAGCAGAATTCTTTTATGAGTAAGGTTATATATTCTACATCTGAGTATTGATACCATTAATGAACTTGTGTTAAAAGTCCCATCCACGAGACCGGTGCTATAGTAGGCTAAGTCAATCTAACACACTGTCATGTTAATACAGCGCTCGATTTGGACCTCAGTGGGAATGAGTTTGAATTCCTCCACCGGCCTACTAAATTGTTTACTGCTAAAAGATGTTTCTCGTAAAACATTCAAAGTAACAAACATAAAAAAATAAAATAAAATACATTGCAAAGTCATCTTTAACCAATTGCCTATAAACATTTTCCTACCATAAATGATTAT
The DNA here is from genome assembly GCA_025895645.1 of Cardicola forsteri. Lineage (NCBI taxonomy): Eukaryota > Metazoa > Platyhelminthes > Trematoda > Strigeidida > Aporocotylidae > Cardicola > Cardicola forsteri. Next base: position 188,208 of record JAKXYG010001491.1, on the reverse strand, counting down.
TAACCAATGGCAAAATTAGAACCCGTTAGTAATACTTTTTTTCAATTTTGTTACTTTAAGTTTTAGTTTGGATGGAAGAAGAGACAATACTGTATGATTATATTGAAGATTATTTGGGTACAATCTGTTATACATATAAACTATTCACTTTAATCTGGTTTAACCGTTTTCATTTTTAAATGAAATTGAAAATTGAGTGAAGGTTTTACTAAAATGCATTTAAAAAAATTTTTTGTTGTAATTATTTTGATAATAATGCAATCTTTATGAAAAAGAAGCGTTTTCGGCTTTATCTTTTATTGGCACTGGAATAATTAAGGACACAGTTTGCAACATTAATAATGTTTTCATATTGGAAAAATTAATTATTAAAACATTTTTCTAAATTTAATACAATGCTGAGCTCTAGTATCAAATTGCAACTTGTTTTCACCGTTTTACTTTTATCGGGTATCATTATTTGCTCTAAAAGCAATCAATCTTATTTACTTATTTTATTTATTTATTTTTGGACTGATGTTACATACTGCTAATTGTATTGTATTTTTATAATTGAACATATTTTTTGTGTGCTGAAAGCTACTTTTACTGAAGTATTTAAGCCAATAATCATAAATAATAATAATAATTCATAAAGCACATTTAATGTTATATATATATATATATGTATAATAATCAATATTGATATTAGATTTACAGTCTTATTTTCATTTTTACAACTACCAAATATTTGATCTTATTCCAGTCTGAAAAGAAAAAGTATCTGGTCACTAACACAAATTAATTAACGTTGTGTATAAATTTTAAAAATTATAGATCATTATAAAAAAAAAAGTTTTTTTAGTTACAAACGGTACGTAAATATTTGCAATGTATTTTTGAATGTGCAGAATACGCTTGTAAAACTTTGTCATTAAAATGATTAAAATGTGGGTTAAGTAAATAAACTATTCAATTAAGTAAACACAAAATAATTTTAAAAATAATAATAACATCAATTATATCAGTATTAATCAGCATAATTAAAAAAAAATTGTAGTTATCAACAAGATCCACAAATTGAACTTTTTAACAACCTTATTATCTCACTATAATTTGACTTTAATAATGTAGTCTTTAAAAACGCTTTATATCAAAATGAATGAATTCTTATCTATTTCAATGGTTAATGGCTTTTAAGTAGTCCAAATTTTTTTATAACTTTAAATGTTTTTTTTTCTATAAAATGGAACGCCAATAATCCTGAGAATTTGAGTAATGCTTATAAAGTCTCAATGATGGCAATATTCCTGAATGTTCGTGCTCTACGTGGTACATCCTGGATTAGATGTCCCTAGAAACCCAGTGCATAGCGGTATAACAAGGCTTCCACTACGGTGGGCGGGTACAATCCGTTGGGCTAAGAGAGATAATCCTGACCAAACATCAGGCGGCATCGTCAATCTTTGCAACCAGTAGCGACGTTACAAGGATGCCGTCTATTAACTAAAAAACTTTGTTGTTTTGCTACGATTGTTACGCTTATCAAGTCATGGAAAATAATGAAGAGCTAATCACCACGTCACCAATTAAATCGAATAAAATGAAGATTGTTCTTCAAAATGCCCAAATTGGTTTTTTTTTGTCAAGTCTATAATCCTACCTACATTTACCAAAGCATCATTTCATATATACCGTTGTAAACTCGTTCCTGTTCCGTTCTAGTCTTGTTTAAAATAGACTACATAAAAATGCAGAGTTGTTCACGAATATCAGTACCATTACTATTTTGGCATATTGTCAGTCCATTTTACAGCAACGTTTACTTGTAACAATAATGAAGTTGGGACGACAAAATGCAATTTGCGTGTTCGTTTGCAAATAAAAAAATTACTTAGAAATTGAATTTTAAACCAAAATGGCCATTTTCAAACTAATTATAATTGATTAATTGGTTTAATCAATATTTTTGAATAATGACTTGCAGAAATGAAAAAATAAAGGTTGCACAGTAATTTTTAAATCACCTTAAGCAATTCATATTTTTATTGTGTATAAATTAGTTAACTTAACGTAACTTGTTATTAAAACAATTATACGTATTGTTATCCAAAACATAAATAACATAGTAATGTTGACATACAAAATTACTGTCATTTAATAAATAAATTCATATAAGAAGAACAATAGATTATTTACAATTAATTTTATGTTACGTCGTCTTATTTTTTAATATAAATATTGTTATTGCTATTATTATTATTGCTATTATTCTTATTATTGTTATTATTACTATTATTATTATTAATATTATTATTATTATTGTTATTATTATTATTATTATTATTATTATTATTATTATTATTATTATTATTATTATTATTATTATTATTATTATTATTATTATTATTATTATTATTATTATTATTATTATTATTATTATTATTATTATTATTATTGCTATTGTTATTACCCTAAATGCTTAAATAGAAGTAAATTTAGTATAAATAAACATTTTACTCTTAATTTCTTTACAATATAAGAAAAATCTCTGGGTTTTCTTTAGAATTATAAATAATATTAATAAAAAACGTAAAATGTAAGATAGATTTATTTTGTATATTTTCTTTAGTTATAAACATTTACAACTACACGGTAATTAATGTTAAGAACAAAGTTTTAATTATATATATATATATATATATGTTAAGAACAAAGTTTTAATTATATATATATATATATATATATATATATATATATATAAATTTATCTCACAGTTTACGTCTCTTATTATTTTTATTTGGAGAAGGTGTGTGTAAACCATCTCAAGCTGTTTAATTAATAGATGATAGTTTTAACTACTAATAATTTCCAGTTTTGTTTGACTCAATACCATAAATGAGTTTAATCACCAGTAATGTATTATTTTATTAAATCGTAAATACATTTTGTTTTTATAAGTCAGTGACTTTGTGTCAGTTATTTTTGAAGACAAAGTAGCATAGTTGTATAAACTTTAGTCTTTGGTATGACAAATTTGGATAAAACATAATCTTCTGCTTAGGCTTCAACAGATCAAAATTTGTAATTATTATTACACTAATTTAACCTTGTGTCTACCTATACACAATGTTTTTAAATGCCACTGATACACTTACTTTATTATTTTTATTTACGAAGCACATACATTTAATGTACATCAAAAACGAAAATAATTAAAAAGAGTTTTAGACTACACAAAATCGAAAAAATGTCAATGTTAAACTTTCTCAATGTAGATTTTGCACTAAGGTGTATACAGTAATTATTTTAAAAATGCTAAAACGTTAAATAATTAGTTATTTTCATTATTATATTGATATTATTATTGCTAGAATGGTCATAATCCACGAGGATTTGAGTAATGCTTATAAAGTTTAAATTTTCAATGATGACCTTATTCTTGACTGTCCACGTGGTGCATCCTAGACTAGGTGCCTACAGGCATCTAGACTGATTATAACAAGATACTGGTGTACAGCTTTACGACTGGGTTCCCGCTACGGTAGGTGGGTGCGAGCATACACCCATAATATTTAAAAGGTATCTTAAGGTATACGTATACCATATAAAGCCGTTGGACTAAGGGATGACGTTTACCATTTGAAAAAGCACGTTATTCTTGTACGTTTGTTACCCTTATCAAGCTACCAAAGTTAATCGCTTATATTCCGTGTAAATATAGAAAATAATAACGAGGTGACTACACTGCCAACCAAAATGAATGAATTATTATTAGTTGAACTAGTTAATGCTAAAATGTTTTCATAAATTATTTAATCCTCAATCACAATGCCATGCTTTCAAGCGTTTGGCAATTGATAGAAACAATTCTTTAGTCTGTATTTTTAAAATAACATAAATTTTATTATTGTCTTATTTTGAATTCATATAATGTGCAAAATTCTTTTATACAATTGCCTTCAGACACTCCAAACATTAATTGTCATATTTTTAATCATTTTAAATTGTCGTGTAAATGGCTTAAAAATTAATTAAAAGAATTGGCTATATAATGCAAAATCAAGTTCTATTAAGTTGAAAAATGGATAGACTTTTTAGTTTAAACGTTTGAAAAAAGTATGGAAAGCAATAAATATTATTTAAAATATTTTATTATCTATATTCTTACATATATCCATATAATATAATATATTTTATTTTTAAGCAAATAATTTACTTGTTTTTTAATTAAAAAAAACAATTAAATTATGTTTTCCTGTTAAAGTGTTCGTTTTTAAATCGTTATTTTAACACTTCTGAAGTATTATTTAAAACATGTTTCGGTAAATGTACATGTGTCTAATATAGTGAAGAAATGATATGAAAATTAATCAATTATACTGCATAACAGCTATTATGCACACCCAATGTATACATAATAATAAATAATATAATACAATAAATGTATTGTCATTAAAAAAATTAATTTCAAATTACTTTTTCAAGTTGAGAAGCCAATTTTTCATTCAGTACGTGCATCTCTTTGCGACTTTGTTCACGTGCTTCACGGCATGTTTTGGCTTCGGGTACATTCAACGACAGCGTACTTCGAGCCAAACGGTCCAAAGAACTCATACTTCCACCTCTAGGCCAATTTTGATTCATTCTACCGTTTTAGTTAACAATGTACAACATGAGTAAAATCTGTCAATATTAAAACACTTTTCTTGAAATTTTATCAAATTCAAAAATTCCTATTAATACATCAATCAATTAATATACACACGAATGCACACAAAAGAACTTTATTTTCTATTTAAATTTGTCAAAAATGGTTAGTTGGTTGATAAAATACACGAGAAAACTTTTTATTTATGAAAATTTGAATTTTTAATCAATTTTCATTGTTATTTTATTGATTTCATAAAACAACCAATTGCAACGGAGTATTTGTTTGACCAATAAAACGAAAGATGACTAAGAATAGAAAAACATGTTAACCAATTATTTTTGAGTTTAATACTTGACTATTGCTTTGTACGTCATGCTACAATTTCCAAATTTATGGGTGGGGCAATCTGAGAAACAGGTGACCCAATGTGTACAATGAATCAGCAAAAAATGAATTATTTATTTGCTAAACCAAAATTGAGTTAAAAGTTAACAATTAAGTTTTGGTCATTTTAAAATTATGTATTAAAAAATTAAATTACTTTTATTTGTTAATTGTATGCAAACTTAAGCATTTAAAAAAATGTTAATTGCAGAGTTAAAATTTGAATGATAAAATTTTATAATAATTTTATACATATCTTTATTTAAAGGAGATTAAATTTTAAATGTTATTACTTATACCATTTTCGCTTATTAATATTAAACTTATTAAAAATATTTTCCATGGGTTTAAACAACATTTTTAGAAATACCTAAATTAAATATTTGTTCACCTGAACTCAATTATTTTATTAAAAATTTGATTACATCAAACTACATCAAACATTTATACTTTTTCAAAAACAATAAGAGGACGTCATTCTGGCAAACAATGGCAAAGAAGTAATCGCACGTATCTGGATGACAAAGTTACACAGATGACAGGGTTGATTGAAAGCAGAAAGAAAGGTCAATTTTTTGATTTTCAGAATCTTCAATGCCAAGGAAACTTTGTTGTTTTGCTGTAATTGTTATCTTATTACCCCATGCTTATTTTTAAAGCAAAAGGGTTTTGCATAATATAATATATAAATAATAATTGAAAAAATTATGGTTGTATTGTATTTACAATACAGTATCGTATATGGTTTTAAACAACTAAAAATTTATTTTAAATTATATATTTATTACAAATGGTTAAATTAAAAAAATTGTACAGCAATTATTTTAAAATTTTATAAATCGTAACTTTTTGTATTGAGCTACGGGTACATACAATAAAGTGATTTAATCACATTGAATTACACAAAAGGTAACTTTCATTTTTAAACAATATGATTTTAATAATTTTATTTAATTGCTTATAACATGATATAAATTTAAAATATGTAATCATAATTAAATAATAAAATGTTGACCACGTGAAAGTAATAATTGAAACAAAATTCAAAATATAAATTCAAACAATTAAAATTATAAATGACATTAATTTGCATTATTATTTAAACAAAATAATTTTAATTATAAAAATGAAAAACTGCTAAATTTACAACAAATAAAAATTTAACAATTACGGTTTTGATTTTAAAAATAAGACATATAATAAAAGTAAAATGTTTTTTATTTATAAATTTATAAATCTAATATATTTATCAATGGGTTTTTTAAAGAGATTATTTGTTTTCAGAAATGTTATATTAGTATTGTCAAATTCATTTGAATAATGAATTTACTAGGTTTTTAAGTCATGTGTGTGTAAAACTTGAAAGGTATGCTCTGCTGATGATTCCAACTAATGATAAAACAGCTGTACAGTGTTCCTGGTTGACTTAAAAATCTTGTAAATTTATTATTCAAATAAATTTGATAATTACAATATAACGTTTCTAAAAATCTAATATATGTTTGATGTGTATATAGTTTTAACAATTTTTTATCTTTAAACAGAACAAGTTAAAACATGTAAATATATAAAATTTGTGGCATTTTATTTATTACGTTCAACTAAAATTTTTATACATCGATGTTTTTGATAATTTTTTGTATTTAAAGTAGCCTAGCACAAACCGGTAGTAATTTATGTTAAAAACAATAAGAAATAAATAAATTGAATAAATTTACTACAAAAAATTAATTTAATTTTAAAATAAAATGTACAATTTTAATTTATTAATATTATGCACATTAAACAGTGCAGTTAACTTTTGTTATACAAGTAGAAAATACAACAACATTGTATTTCATAACGAGATTATTATATAATTTATTAATTAACTCAATAATACATTTTTTTAAAATATTTATAAAATCAAAAGTTTGTTTATAGTCCACCTTAGTCTTTGCTTAAAAAGCGAGATATGGAGCTGCAATTATTATTATAATTGGAACTAGAAATTATATAAAATTATACACGATTCTTAAGTTCTTAAAATGATTTGCATTTTTAAAACATGAAACATGCAATTATTAAATTATATAAATTTAACTCCTAAATTGGTTTATTTAAAACATAAATTTATTTATTATAGTGTAAATAGCGCTCGCAATATACTTCATTTTTTAATTTTATATTAAAATTCAAGTAAACAAAAGGTTTATTTTTACACCCTTTTATTTTATAAGTTAGTAATTATAAAATCTTTAAAAATGTAGTTCTTCACTCTTTTTTAGAAGTTTTATTAATTAAATTTTTTTAGATTAAATATTTTTAACATCACTTTATGCACAAAGTTAAAAAACTTACAATTACTAAAACATTTCTGCAGTTAACGTAATTATTTTATTGAAACGTTTTTAGTAATTATAAAAAAAAGTTAAAAATCATATATATATATATATATATATATATATATATATATATATATATATATATATAAACTCCGCCTAGTTTGGACCAGATATGATTCAATTTAGTCAGTTTCAAGCCTGTACAAAGAAGGAGGGTTTGAGCGCTCAAGGTCAGCTTCTTTAAAAATTTATACTGGTACTAAACCAGTAGAGGAATACCAAAGTTAACAAAGTGATTGCATGTATCTGGATAATAAAGTTACACAAATGATAGGGTTGAGTAAAAGCCAAAAGGAAGCTCAATCTTTAATTTACAGAATTTTTAGTGCCAAAAGCTTAACCAGTGTTGGAACGTGGAATGTGCGCATACTTTTTTGTAGTGGATGGAAACCCGTGAGCTACTGTATTATTTTAGCTAGATTCAACACCAGATTTGCAAAAGTAACAATTGTACAAGTCTATGCCCCTACTGAGGCTACTGAGGAAAACCAAAAAGATATGTTTTATGATCAATTACAAAGTTTGTTGAATGATGTGCCAAGAAAAAACATTAAAATATTGATCAGTGATTTCAATGAAAAATTAAACAAAGACAGATCTGGGTACTTCTAAAATGTTGGACTACATGGCTATGCTGATGGCATTAGTGATAATGGTTATAGATTGTTAACGCTAAAAAGTTGTTGTAGAATGAGTGTTGGCAACACATTTTTTGCTTAGAAAAATATACACAAAACAACGTTGGTTTCTCCTGACGGAAATGCAGCAAACGAGATTAACGACATTTGTATTAGCACAAAATGGCAATCTTTATTGCAAGATGCACGTGCATGTCACGGTGAAGATGTTGGTTCTGATCACAATCTTCTTGTTAGAAAATTTTGTTGAAAATTAAGGACAATAGAAACCATCAAAAAATTATAGCCATTTTCGTGTAAAAAGCTTAAGCAGCCAAATATCTCAAATTAATTTTACAAGTTCTTAAAAAATACATTTTAAAATCTGAAAGGGGTAGAAAAGTCTAATAATCAATAGAAATTGTTTTATAAAACAATTACAGACTGTGCAGCAAACGTGCTGGGTAAAAAATATCGTTCTACAAAAAAACAATAGATTTCATCAGTCTCCTGGAATTTACTTAATCTCAGAAAGAAAACAAAATTAGAGATAGATCAATCTAAAAATTCTGTTATCTGAAAAATATTTAATGATGAGTATAGAACTTTAGATAAACAAATTAAAAAAAACTGACTGGTTAGGAAGCAGATGCAAAGGAGCAGCTAAAATAGTAGTAAAAGGTGATTCCAAGACTCTGTATAAAATTGTGAAACAACTGTCGAGAGTTAGAAAGAACATCGATATTTTAATTAAAAGAAAAAAATGATTGTTTACTTTTAACAAATAATAATAAATTATTTTAGATGGGTGGAGCATTTAAAAAATATACTTAATCAGCCCATAGCAAATACTCTTATAGATTTTGATAATAATAAGGATATAAATGTGACTCAAAATCCAAAAATATATATTGATGATATTTTTGTAACTGAAGTGATATATGCAATTTAAAGGATAAAAAACAATAAGGCAGGAGGATCTGACAAGATAACTGCAAATATACTCAAAAATAGAGGTAAACTTGCTTATTAATTTAATGTTATATAGCATAATAAACAAATTCCAAATAATTGTTACTCTTTCCAAAACAGAAAGTTTAAAGATTGCAATAATTGGCGCTGAATAATTTTATTGTCTGTTCTTGGTAAAGTATTTTATAAAATAATTTTAAATTGTAATGCTGTAGATAAACATATTTATGAACAACAAGCAGGTTTTCGGAAAGAAAGAGGCTGTATTGAACAAATACTCATCCTCCGTAATATTATTAAAAATGTTAGAAATTACTTACAATTAATTTTATTAATTTTATAAAAGCTTTTGACAATGCTAATTAAGAATCTCTGAGAAAAATTGTTAAATTTTACTAAAAACTATTGAAATATGTGAATTTTATGCGTTTGCTATACCAAAATTCAAGCTATTGTTTTTGAAGAAAAATTGGTTATACTACTATGTTCAAAATTGTCAAGATAGTACGTCAAGGATGTATTTTGTCACCGTTTTTGTTTTTTTTAATAATTGATTCCATTTTGACTCGATTTATAAATAATGTGTCTTAAGGTATCAAATAGAACCATAGCAAATTAACAGATTTGGATTTTATTAATGATATTGGTTTACTCAGTGAAACTCCAAAAATGATGCAAAATATGACAACACATCTCAGTGATATTAGCCCACGAACTAATTATTTAAAAACAACAGTGTTATGCACTAAGTCAAACAATTATTTGCCCATCAAAATTAGTGGACAAAATATTAATATTGTTAATTCCTTTACATATCTGGTAGGTATTATTGGTGAAAAAGGAAAAACTGATTTGGAAAGGTAATGTCAGTTTTCCATAAACTTAAATCAATATGGTCATGTTCTTCTATTTGTCTGAAGACAAGCTCTTGTTTGCACGATACTATATATTTAAAAAAATTTAATTAAAATAAATGTTTTATGGGATTAAACAAAACGTTTGGCAGAATGTCTAAATACATGAAAACATTTTGCTGTCTTATGTTGGTTTAGAATTATAAAACTTTGCTGTTGCTGTTGTTTTTGTTGTAATTGTTGTCTTATTGCCCTATATTTATTTTTAAAACAAAAATGTATATATATACACATATATAGATTGTTTTTAATTAACTCTTTTAAAAATACTTAAAATGTTTTTATTACTATTTCATATGGTTAGTGTTTTCTAAGAATGTTAAATGTTTTATAATTAATATGTGTTGCTTATTAATTTTTTCAATATTTAAAAAATACTATTTTGAAATAAACAAATTTGTAATAATAAAAAAAAAAATAACAATTAATTTTTTTCTAAAACACCAAACTCACTATAATTTATTGTAATGCATCTCCAGTTTTAAAAATGTCTAAGTAACGGTACTTAGATATATTCCAGTTATTAACTTAAAGTTTTACAGTTATTATAAAAATAAATTATTAAAATTTAACAAAAATTACAGCATACATTTTAAAACGCTAATCTTTTTAATTTTTTTTATATTTATACATGTATAAAAAAATTTTGCCGGTTTGCTTTAAATACAGTTAAATATTGTTTAAATATTAATATTTTGGGGGTTTTATTACTACCACAAAAAATTTAAAACTATTTTGTATTATTTAATTATCGGTAAATTATTTTTAATTGTTTTACTAATATTATCTGTATAAAATGCTATAGCCAAGATTGAACTTATATAAAAATAATGCATTTGATTATTTTATTTTTTGTAATTACATGTGTAATAATATTGTAATAATAATAAATAATAACAATAATTAATGTAAAATATAATTTTAAATAATAAAAAATATAAAACAGTTTTTTGGTTAACAAATGGTTAATATATTATATACTACGAGTAATAGTTAATGTAATTTTTTTAAGCAATCAGTTGATACATATGATTAAATATGTATTTGGTTACGTTGTTTTTTTTAAGATTTTTACTAGTTGAGTAGACCAAAACGCCTTTTAGTACTCGGTTCTTAAATTGTCTCAAGTTTTCAAGAGGAAAAATGAAATAAATGGTGAGGTAAAGGGGGATTAGTCACAGAAAAAATATTTAAAATCAAAATAAAATTAAGATAAATAATAAAAGTTAACAATTATAAAAAACGAGTAAAAATTATAAATATATAAAAATAATAATAAAACAAGTTACGTATTAAAATGCAAAAACATTGCAATAATCTCCAAAAAAGAAGAAAAGAGAAAAGGATGAATAACGCTCCAACGGACGTGTAGCGTTACGCGCGCCTTACCTTAAATAAAAAAGTATTTGTCAGAGGTGGGATCCAAACTCACGTCCGCATTGCAGACCAGAACACCCAGAAGATTACTCATGAGTATGACGTTGTTGTTGTTGTAGTTGTTTACAAATAATTTTTTATTAATACTATTAGCTAATTATTTATTACAAAAAACAACTGTAATTGTTTTAATTTTTTAATAATAATAATTTTTATTTTTAATTGTTTAAAATCAAAAAAAATAACACAAAACATTGTAATTTATAATGGTAGTAATCATTATGTAAATTTTAACTTTTCAGCTTGACACAATTTTATATATACAATGTTATTGTTTAGATTAATTATAAAAATAATTTCAAATAAATTGTTATATATCTTACACTGTTATAATGCATTGTTAATTAATTATTTATTTGTTTTGCATTTATACTCTTCAATATGTAATATCTAAAAGATTTTAATATAAATTATTTATTTAATTATTTTAAAAATATTTATTTATTTATTATTTGTTAAACAATGTTTTTAAAAAAATTATCTATTTTTTTGGTTTTACAGAAAAATCTAATTAACGATTATTATTGTAATTATATCAAGGGCACATTAAAACAATTATTTTTAAACATTATTATTTGTTTAATTTTTAATTATTATTATTTTATTTTTTTAAAATAATTACAATGTTAATGTTATGTTTAATAAACATTGTTTTTTATAAAAACATTTATAGGTTATTTTTAAATGATTTTAAAATTAAATAAAAGTTATTTAATGTAATTTATTATTATTTTATATATTATTAAAAAATAAAATAAATTTAGATTTAATATTGCATTAATCGTAATAAAGGTATTTTGCCTAGTTATTATGATTTTACAGTTATTTATTTATTCATTTATGCTTGTTACTTCGAATGTTTTACGAGAAACATCTTTCAGCAGTAGACATTTTAGCAAAACCGAACGTGGGCCCGCATTTTAGTGTCGGTGATGGAATTCGAACCCATGCCCACGGCAAAAAAGTAATCGCATATATCTGGATGACAAAGTTACAGATGACAGGGTTGAGCGAAAACCGAAAAGAAACTCAATCTTTGATTTGCAGAATCTTTAATGCCAACAAAACTTTGTTGTTGTTGTTTTGCTGTAATTGTTGAATTATTGCCCCATGCTTATTTCTTAAAGCAAAAAGGTTTTGTATAATAGTATAATAATATAATTTATACTTTTTAACACATCCTATATTTTAGGATTGATTCAGAATTTTATGTTTGCTGCGCTTATAAAGTCATCTTCAGTTTAAAATTCACTAATTTAAAAAACTATAATTTGCTTTGTTATACAATAGAATCTTACCAGAACTTGTAAAAATCGTACGTGTTATGTACAAGAACTCAACTGTTGTAATTCATGTTTGCTATAAATCTGCTTAAAATTTTGCAACAGAGTCCGTTAAAACTGTGTGCTCCTTTAATTTTGTTTAATTATGCAACTAATACTATTTTTCAAAAGTTTAAAAAAAGTGTCTGTTAGTACAACATTTATAACCAAGTTTAAAAACGTTGATAATTCTGTTTTCTAGATCAAAATAAGGTTTAATTCTAACAAATGTTGATACTGTTAGAATGAAATATTAAAAATAATTATTAATTTTTATTTCGATTTCAATTTTTATATTATTGTACATTTAAACAACTTTGACTTTATTTAAATTTTGTTTTAAAGCGCCTTTTTGTACTTGAATTTATCACATTTGTTGTTGACGTAACTGTGGTTCTGGAAATATATTGTATCCTGTTTTTCCTGTTCGTAAACAGTATTGGTATGTAATTTTGAATTATTTTATAGCAATAAATTGCAGGACGATAATTTAGACTACACAAGAGTTTTTTTGATTAAATTAGATGGAGTACTGATAATTATATATATTAATTTAAATCAAAGAAAATCAGGGCCGAGATCTCAGTAAAATCTTACAAATGTTGTTTTTTTATGTCGTTTCAATTTTTTAATAAAACGTTTTTGCTAAGTAAAATCACATCTGTTAAAAATTAAATTTTTTTAAACTCTAAATTGGCTTGTTCTCTAGATACATATGACAGACATTAATAACTGAGTAAATTAGTTTTAGCTTTCACTTGCAAGTTTTACTTTTAATTATTACCGGAGACTTTAGATTTGTTAAAAGCTGTGTGCAGCAGATGAGTATTATTCTTTCCAATACTCAATTTTAATTGCATAATTTATTTAAAATTTTGGTTAACAATATTATTTAATAAAACGGAATATTTAATTCGTGCTAATTTTAATACCAAAGATATACAACTTTTTAAAACAATATTATTTATGTGCAATTCAATATGTTTTACTTTGTTATATATATAGTTAAATTTGAATGATCTATTTTAATATACTGCTTCTGTAGGACGCCTTGTTGTAATTTTAAACAGCTTGCACTTTGATAGACTTAAACTAAGATCAAAGTAGGTTGACCATTGTCCAATATTTTAAATAAAATTTTTAAAATTCTTTTAGATTATTATTTAATAAAATTTTTGTGCATAAAACTATATTATCAAGAAACTAAAATAAATATAAAGGTATACAATAAATGTAAAACTACTAATGTTATAAATTGCAATAACCTATGTGTCAGGTAGGTTTAGTAATACAACACTCGATTTGGATTTGAGTAGATATAAGTTTAATTCCAACCGCTAGCGCCAAATGCGGACGTACGTTGGGCTTTTTTAAAATGTTTACTACTGAAAGATATTTCCGGTTAACGATTCAAAGTAGCAAAAAATAAGCATATCATACAAAAATAAACACATTGTAAATAATACATAGTTTATGTTTTATTGAAGAAAATATATAACCGTATACAGGAATACAAAATATTATATTGTAGACAGAATACACATTAAACAATAATCATAATCAAGAAACTAAAAAAAACATACAATAGAAACAAATAAATAGGATTCTTGTTTAATACCCATAGCACTGTTCACATGTTAAAAACTTCATTTCTTTACGTGATATTAATGCACAGTAGTGAGTATTAAAAATGTCGCATAGAACATTTTTGACAAGCAATAGGATAAATACGTTTCAATATATACATAATGGCCAGTACCACTGTCTTATATTAAACACTAGACATTTGAATTAACGTTTGTAATAGTGTAAGAAATACATTGAAGAGGAATGCAACAATTAAGAGATCACAATCAAATACCTACCTAAACACCAAAAATTAACTCCGCTTAAAAAAAATCAGAAATGAACCAAACTAGCCAGTTCCAAGTGTTGGCACGACTCAGGTTAGACAAAAGCTGAAATAAGATCAATCTTCAATTATACAAAAAAAGTTACTTGGTTAAATTTTACGCTTACCGCGCCCTAAAGACCAGCTAGAACGGTTTTGAAATAAACAATTAATGATGGCAAAAGAAAGGTTGGGAGTAAACCACAGAAAACCTGATTAAGAACCATTTGGAAAGATTTAATTAAAATGAATGTTTTATGGGATCAAACAACAATTTCAGTATATTTTTAGACACATGGAATCATGTTGTTGCCCCATATTCTATTTAAATTATGGGACTATGTTGTTGTTTTTGCTGTTACTGTTATCTTGTTGTTTTTTAAAGCAGAGTTTTGTAATAAATAATTCATGGGTAAAATGTTTCTTTCTATCAACTTGGTGGTCGATTAAAAAAAGGTATTTTCGATTGTCACATTAATTTTTAAAATTAATAAATTTAAACAATTACTTGTTATTTTTGTAATTGCAATGTTGTACAATTTGAGCACAATAATGATAATACTATTTTCAATTCTGCTTGGTTTTACTATCTATCCATATTTTGTCGTCATATAATAATACATACAATTGCGATTTATTAAGTGCATGTATATTACTTTAGATTATCTGTTAATCCATTAGTGCATTGCTGTAAATAGACATAAAAATGTATGGTGTTCATCTACAGCAATATACTGATAGATTAACAGATGACCCAAAGTAATATACATGGACTTAATAAATCGCAATTGTATGTAATATTATATGACTGCAAAATAGGGATAGATAGTAAAATCAAACAGCGAAAAAAAAGCAGCGACTTGTACCTGGGTTGGCATGGGTTCGAATCCCACCACCGACCCACTCAATGCGGGCCCAAGTTCGTTCGCTCGGCTTTGCTAAAAGATGTTTTTCGTAAGACATTTAAAGTAGTAGCCATAAATAAATAAAAATAAAAATTAATGTAAAAACTAAAATTTTGTTTAGCAAAAGTTTAAAAGCATTTTTCTGTGACTAATCCCCCTTTACTTCACCATCCATTTTATATTCCCTCCTGAAAATGTGAGAATTAAGTACTAAAAGACGTTTTGGTATACTCAACTCGTGTACAAAAAACAATAAGAGTTGGATAACCTTTTGTCGCAGATTGGTTTTATCTATCACAAACTGGCATTAAATGAATTTTTATTGAGAACAAGATTTTAAAATAAACAAAGTTAATTATGTCATATATGCTTACTATTCACTCAAGTAAGGGATTGTTTTTCATTATTATATATTATTATACAAAACCATTTCGTTTTAAAAATAAGCATAGGGAAATAAGAAAACAATTACAGCAAATCAACAACAAAGTTTCGTTGACATTGAAAATTCTGCAAATTGAAGATTGATCTTCCTTTTGGATTTTACCCAACCTCGTCATCTGTGTAATTCTGTCATCCAGATACGTGCAATCACTTCTTTGCCGGAATGGCGTTCTCTTGTATTGTTTCCGTAGCAGTATAATTTTTTTACAAAGGCCAGGTTGATAACCTTGCGCTCAAACCCTCCTCCTTTATCAAGGCTTGGGACTGGCTAGATTGAATCATTTCTGATCCAAACTAGGTAGAGTTTTTTTTCATTAGTTACACTATTTTACTGTACAATGTGTAATAAGCACCATTGAAACCATATGTTATGTTTGCAAATAAAATAAGATAGTCACAAAATGAGAAAATGAAATAAAATGCCTTGCTGTGCTTAGCCATCAATAGAATTACACAATACTTTGGTTTACTAATAAACAATTCACAGTTAAAATCACATGTTTATTGTATTGACTATATTTATATTCATTAACATATGATATTCTATTTAATTTGGTTTCCATTAATTTAAATTTTTATTTTTTTATATTGATGGTAAAAATGTATTTTTACACTAAATGTATCTCTAGTGAGATATTAAAGCTCAATAATAATAATAGTTTGGACTAGAAATCATTCAATCTAGCCAGTCCCAAGCCTGGATAAAGGAGGAGGGTTTGAGCGCAAGGTTAGCAATCTGGCTTCTGTAAAAAACTTATACTGCTATGAAAACAATAAGAGGACGACATTCTGGCAAACAACAGCAAGGAAGTGATCGCATGTATTTAGATGACAAAGTTACACAAATGACAAGATTGAGTGAAAGCCCGAAAGGAAACTCAATGTTTGATTTGCAAAATCTTTAATACCAACGAGACTTTGTTGTTTTGCTGTAATTGTTGTTTTATTGCCCCATGCTTATTTTTAATACAAAAGGGTTTCGTTTAATATAGTAATAACAACGATAATAATAAAGGTAGTAATAATAATAATAAGAATAAGTACTGTAGTAAAATACTGCAATCGCAACAGATATGATCATTGATCAATATGATTTTTGGTTCTTGATAAGGCTTTGCCTACCTAGTTTAATTATGTCTTATATCATGGACTCGTTAAATGTATTATGTCAAAATATCAAATAAATTCCTTATTACTAATAAAAACATTGTCATTACCGCATTCATAATGTTAGCCACATTTTAACTAAATGCACAGTATCTTTCTAAGCCAAAAGTTAAATTCTAACTAAGTCGACTTTACACGATACGCAAATGTTAGAAATATAATATTAGAACAACCATTAATTGGATTCTGGTTTCCATAAACGTCAGTTATAATTTCTGATTAATAGAGGATGCTATTTTTGAAAATAATAATGTTGTTCATGTTACGCTGTTGTACTTCGTACTTTACAACTTATTCTAAACGAGGAAAATGTTAAATAACGACTAATGAGCACATTATAAGAGCTGATAAACACATTGCTAATAAAAACTTGATAGTTGACATTTTGAATTCCAAAATTAAATAAAATATAATCACATCCCAACAATTAGTTACGAATAGTTGCAAAAAACCAACATATACAATAAACTTATACTTATCCAAAAACCATAATAATCGTAATTCTTTTACATATACATATAATAGCTCAAAAACAAATTCGTTTTAAAAAATACATAAACACAAAGTCATGTGGATTACTTTCGTCCTCAACAAAATAAACTGGCTAGAGTATAATTGTAAGTTGAACATTTATACGCCTACTCCATGTGGTATATAGGACCGTAATTGAAAACAATAAATACTTGAGCTCAGCTTAGCCACACACGTCAAACATTAAACGCATGTTTTAGAAAACGACGGTTTATGAGCTTTCGTATGATTTAGAACCACTTGCAGGACGTTAACCGTAACATATATTAAGAAACAACCAAATAAGGTTTATATTCACAACCATATCTTCATGTTAATTTTAGTAACAAGTTTTACTTTTGCTTAAGGTGCCTATCAACTTCTTGCTTTTATCTATGGCGGTAAGATATCCTTAGTTTTGAACCAGTTAGTATTATTTCTATGCTTGACGTTAGATCCATAAAAATCAAATCGGTTGTTACTTGTAACTTGTACAGCAAAAGATTTGTGCAGTAACATTCAATACAATAGCTCTTCGGTTATTTGAAATTGTAGCGGAGACAATTGACGAGGAAAATTGGAAGTCAAAAATAATAAACAACTTTATTTTATTACAAAAGTTGACATTTCATTTTCGGAATTAATAATTTTCGAATATTGGCATTTTTGTTTGAATGCGTCAACCGGGTATATCGGTGGAAATGGGTATATAAACAACTATTCCCACGCCGTTGAACACTTCCGTCCATTTCCATTTCTCGGCCCGCTTCCAATTCCAGTTTTGGTTTCATCCCGTAGTCTGCAAATATTGCCGGGGTGGTCTAGCGGCACAGCGCTCGAATTCGGACCTCGGTGGGCATGGGTTTGAATCCCATCACCAGCACTAAAAAGTGGGCCCACGTTCGGCTTCACTAAAATGTCCACTGCTGAAAGTTGTTTCTCGTGCAAACATAAAATAAAATATACATTTCCTGTCCGGTCTTTGCGTTCTTATTCATTACTCAACGTAACCGGTAAAGACGTTAGATATTGGGGAAAATTGCGTCTAGGCAAGAATCACGCAACCTTCGACGATAAGCAAAGCTGCTTGTTTCATCAAACCGCCCCATCGCGTTATTTAGTAAAACTTGGCTACGTAGCCTTCAATTTCGTTAAAAAAACACTTCAATAATATATTTGTTCATTCATCATAAACAATTAAAACCTTCGATGACGTAACCAATCTAACATACAACAGGCTGTTATACTGTCAACTTACCCAACAAAAATTAGTCATCATCAGAAGCACCTTACTAAAACGTCAAACCACAAGGCACCGGGTGCATCATTTATTCTAGTCTTTCAATTTTTTAGTATAGATGACTCTTTCAAAACCATAAAATGTAACCAATAATTCTCTTAAGATTGTCAAAGTACACAATCTCCTCAAAATAACAAGGCTTTACTTTCTAATAATTATATGAGAAATATGTATCAACCAAGTAAGTTTAGAAAAATTGTTTAACTTTAATTCTTCAAGTAAATAATGAGTTTGTCAACATAAATAGATAGGAATAATTAAAACATCGTTCTCTGAAAGTATTACAATACTTGCATAAACCAAGTTGCTTGTAATCCCCAATCGTTCCTCCTCCAAGTGGTGCATCATGGACTAGGTACTCACAGGCATTCAAACTGATAACGAGACAGCGGTATAGCCGGACCTTCATTGGATTCCTTCTGAGCGGATGGGCGCACCCAAGATGCTTAAAAAGTATCTCAATGTATCCATTTATATGTAGCCGGTTAGATTTGTGAACCGGCGTCAACTGTCCAATTACCCGAAAATTTCTGCAAACATTAGCGCCGTCGCAAGGAAGTAGTCTTGTAGCTAATAACCTTCATTCACCCCACCAAGTTGAATTCACATGCAATTCGAGATTCTATGTGAACTTGGAACTAATCAATAAGTAACTCTCCCAACCTGTTGTTAAAAAACATCCAAAAGCTATAGGATGTTACTTGAACCTCTAGTTCCCAAATTTTAATGTCAAAATTTTGAGTCATCAAAAATCCCTTATATAAAGTTGGACAATCTAATTCTAATAATGCAAATATGTGTTCACATTTCCAAACTAAAACATCTTAAATCATGTTGCTTAAATTATGTAAGCTTTTGCACACTCGTTTTACTAACAATGGGGATATACACCCTCATCGGTTATTATCATCAGGGTAGTCCAAATTATCAAGTCTGCAAAAAACACCAACTTTTACAATGTGCACTTAATGAATGACACTTGTACTGTATGCTGACTTTAAATGTTAATTACATTCCCCGAATTAAACCCATCCAGTTATCTCCATTAGCTGCAAACGGACGCCCGATTAAGTAATTAATTTGGGCAAGGAAGCTTAGCACAAATAAGAGGACTGAGTTCGCATGCTACAATGCCCGTCCAGATTTTCCGTTAGCCAGCTGGTATTCTTTTTCACCCAGGTAATAGATGGGCTTCCATAGCTATTCTGGCTGGACGATCTACGTAAAACATGGCCAATGAATATTTTGTGTAAGTTGGGTCGCATTTTACAAATATTACTTCTGCCATGAGAACAGCATTAAGTTCGAATAAATAAACCTGAAAGAAATTGAAGTGTCGAAGCTAAAACATATCTTTGACCGGCTCTCGAGTAGATTAAGAGAATTATTTGATAATTCGAAGTTTAACAAGTGCAGTAAAAATCACTTTAATTAGTAGAACTCATACTAATAATCCTGAGGAGTTGAGTAATGACTATAAAGTCTCATTTCCCAATGATGGTGATATTCCACGTGGTGCATCCTGGACTATATGCCCCTAGGTATCTAGACTAATAACAAAAGAGTCCAAGTGCAAAGGTATAACTGGGCTTCCGTTACGGTGGGTGGAAGCGAGCATATTTAAAAGATATCTTAAGGTACACGTATACCATATGTAGCCGTCGGGTTGAGGGAGATAACCGACAAAAAATTGGGCATTTTCGTCAACCTTTGTAACAGTGGGGACGTCACAAGAATGTCTACGTTATTCTTCTGCATTTGTTCCGCTTATCAAGCCATAGAAGCCGATCTGCTATGTCGTATAAATATAGAAAATAATGCAAAGGTGACTACGTTATCAACCAAAATGAATGAATATATACTACTATTAACATAATCAAAAGCGACTATGTAACTTAAAAACAGCACACACTGTTAATACTGACTGTAATTCTAGAACCTTATTATCGGCATGTGGAAACCGAAAATTCAGTCCATTTTCAATCTAACACGAAAAATATTTCAAATTCAATTTCTAAAGCAGCTTTTCCACCAAAATGCACTTCCAAAAATATATTCCTTTCTTTGCTACGGCATTCATTCATTTATTTGGTTGGTAACTATAGTTTAGTAAGCATAACAAAAATAGATTAATAAAACTTCTTGGTATGCAGATTGACAAAGCAGCCTGATTTTACCCCAGCGGCAACATATAGTATACTTATACCTTTTAAATATCCTGAACTTGCATCCACTCGCCGAAGTAAACGCCAAGTTATATTGTTCTGAATCAGTTCCAGCTGTTTGTCTAAGCATCAGAGTGCACCTTCATGGAGAAAGTCAAAAATACAATTATTATTAAAAATTAATAATTTATAAGCATTACTCAAACTCTTAGTGTATGGTTCCTAGTCATACGCTTCAACAAACTTATTTTTTTACCACTCGAAAACTAGACTGATATATATATATATATAGGCTTAATGCTGTTACTATAATACTAACTTAACTTCAACAGAAACCACCAATTATTTGAATGCACCATCTTGACACCGCATAGAGCTCGGTGGTTAAAGATGTTCAAATTAAACAACTTCAACGCGGATAAATACTAGCTTTTGCTTAAGATGAGAAAACGTAACGCCACTATAATCATTGAATCAATTACACTCCAATTTTCTGTATTCCCAAAAACGTGAATACTCCCACAAACATAATGGACCAGCAAAGATTGTGCAGATCACTGCAGTTTTCTACCAAATGCATAATATTCGGTACACAATTTCGCTCCTTCATATCAACGGCCTGAAACTTTAAAAAACAAAGTGCATTTGTACAAGCAAAATATCAAAGCCAGAACTTTAAAACAACCAAAATTTAAATAATTCAATATCCATCATGTTGACTGTCAACTCGATGTTTTCTACACGTAGTAAGTAGAAATAATAACATGTAAAATTAAGGACTGAAACTTTATAATAAAAATTATAAAATAATCGGTGTACTACTATACCATAAGACTCAGGTGTTGCTAATTTCAACAGAAATAACTGCAATTGTTTAACATTCATTAAAATTAAAAACTACGTATCATAAATGTACCAATTTTATTTCAAAAACAATTAACGGCGACACTTCTTTTTGGGTCTCACATTGCTCGTATGACCGCATTTTCTTTTGCGACAATTCGTGGCCTTTGGATGCAAACGGGCATAACATTTTCGACATATCATCTTGTCACATTTGTACTTTTGAGCTAAAGCTTTCAAGGTTGGCTCAATGATACCACCACGGAGACGTAGAACTAAATGTAAAGTTGACTCTTTTTGGATATTATAATCGGATAGAGTACGACCATCGTCCAATTGTTTACCGGCGAAAATTAAACGCTGTTGATCAGGTGGAATACCTTCTTTGTCTTGAATTTTTGATTTAACATTTTCTATTGAATCTGCAGCTTCAACTTCCAATGTTATGGTTTTTCCAGTTAGTGTCCTCACAAAAATCTGCATCTTGCTTGGCGTGACGAGCCTTCAAAACAACCGCTACAAAAGACCGCTTGTAAAACAATTCGGGTTTTATATTTTGTACAACTTATTATATTATAAAAAAATATTACAAAAAAATTAATAATTTTTAATTATAAAATAAATTGTTTTAATTAAAATTAATTTTTTAATGTGCAAACATTAATTTATGGAAAAAATTAAAAATGTAAAATATTAAATAATTTTCATAAATTGTATAAATAACACAACTTTTTAACACTTATTTATTTGTTTGTTTTATAACTATAACGTTATGCTAGTTTTGGAAATATTGGTTTTTAGATAAGAAAAATAAACTTACGCAATTACCTTTGTTATATCGATTAATTTGTAGCTAAAAATGTTGGTGAACAGATAACTAAGCTAATTTACGCAAAATATTAAAAAATATGTATATGCAAACAATTACTTGTGTTAATCAAATGTAAGAAAATATTTTATAAATTTTGTATAAAAAATTATTAATTGTGTGCACACTCTTTCCATGTAAATAATCGAAACAAACAATTAAAGAAATGAAATAAAACTTGAACATTTTACACATTGGCAGAATGCGCTTGATACAAAAAACACTTTACAAATAGAAATGCATTAATTGTATATTGTAGAAGCACCATATTTATGCTAGTAATACCAGGTGTGATATGGGTTTACTAAGAAACAAAATGGTTACATTAATAAAAATATATAAAATAATAATTTTTTGGGTTTGTATTAAGAATTGCTAAAAAATATCTAATATAAAAAGTTTAATTATTATAAATTTTGTAACTTTTATCTAAAATTTGATAATAACAGTATACTTATACAATTCTAATCGGCTATAGAATAACCTAGAGTAAAAAACTAGAGTAATGCTTGTGTTTTACTGTTATTATTGTTTTATTGTTTATTTACTTAAATGTTTTAAGGTAAACAGTTTTTAACACGTAGACATATAGGATAGCTAAACGTGGGCTCACATTTGTTACTTATAATTAAATTCAAACTCTAGATTTGGATATATATATATATATATATAATTTCTTATTTTATGTTTATTATTTTGAATATTTTACGAAAAAGATTTTTCAGCAGTGGAAATTTTAGCGAAGCCAAACGTGGACTTGCATTCTAGTGCCAGTGATGGGATTCGAAAACATGCCCACCGAGGTCCGAATTCGAGTGCTGTACCTCTAGATCACCCCGGCATATATATATATATATATATATATATATATATATATATATGTATGCATATATATATATATATATATATACTAATAAACGATAAAATAAAAATAAAAAAATTTAAAATTAAAATCTTTTATTCTTTATTTCATATTATTTTAAACATAGTATTTAAAGTGGATCAAACCTGTAAGATCGTGTTAAAAGTAGCTTAAAATTTTTAATTTCTATTTTTACAGTCTAATAAAGATGAACGTTTATCATTAACACAGTTTATTTTATTACAATTACAAATAACTTTATTCAATTTAACATATTTTAACAATAATAAAGCAATTATTATTACTCATTTATGTTTTATTCTTCTAAAATCAGTAATTATTTATAATCTAAATTTTAATAAAGTTAAACGATTCAAGTTGCTGTAACTGATATAATGATTTACTTGCAGCAGTTTCAAATACCAGACCAGATAGACTAAGGTTTATACTCAAATTACTGTTTTCTATTTATATATGGACAACCTAACAAGTACAATACATATATGTATATTTTGATAAACAACGCTAAAATAATAGCGCGGTTAGTTTAAAAAAATACAATTACAATTACAATTGTAATAACTAAATAATATAATTTAAAATATAATTACTGTATTTTATAATTTTTGAAGAATCCCGAAGACAATTCTTATTAACACAGAAGCTACTAGAATGACTTTGTTATAATTTTGTTTAAATGAATAATTGTTATGGTTGTAGTTGTTGGGATTGCTATAGTTGCGAAGATGATTGCTAGAGGATTGGCGTATATATATATATATATATATATATATATATAATTGTAGTTTTGTTTTGAATATACATACGTGATTCAATTACTCTGTGCTTTTCCATTTCCCAACTTACTCGGAGTTTGTATAATTACTGATTAATTAATAATTTTTTTATTCAAATTAATCAGACTTCGGTATTTCTAAAATAACGAATCACGGAGCATTAAAAGATATACTTGCAATTCTATTAATTTTTAAACAAGAACATAAATTAACTACTACTAACAACTACTTTTCAAATTTGCGAATAACATATTTAATTAAATATAATAGCAATTACCTTTTTTAGAAAAATTCATGTACAGCATATGAAACAATCTATTCCAATGCCATTGTAAAAATAAAAATGTAAGAAAATAACAATTATTATAACTAATAAACGACATTTTTGTAATGGTGCCACTGTTTGCAAAAATTAACAAAACTATTAAATGTTTTGTTGGGTTGTCTCCTTTAGCACAATAGCAACATGGTAAACGTATATTGCAAATTACGTTTTAGGTGCTTTGCTCATTTAAAGCAAAAGCGCAGTTTTATTGCTGTGCACTGGGTTTTTTATTTATGTTATTTAAAGTTTTATAAAATTGAATAATGCATATTTAATTTATAATATAAAATGTTTTATTATTGATTGCTAACAGTGGTGTCGTCACAAGGATATTGTGTACCGGCTAAGATATTTTGTTATTATTTTATACTTGCTATTTTTATAAAAACCATTAAAGTTAACAGTTTAAAATGCTATATATAAATTAAAATAACAAATAAATAACTATGTTACCAATTAAATTAAATACATAAATAATGAATCCATATCCAGGTTGTACCACATAAATTATCATTATTATTAGAGACTGAGATTTTAATTGTATTACTTGAAACCTCAGAATTATTAGCACATTAATTTTTACAAGACCGGTTTATAAATAGTAAATAGTTAAACAACTTTAAAAAATGGTATTTGAATAAAAACAGTTATAAAAAATCTAAAATTTATGGTTGGGTATTGAGATTGATAATGGTTTGACTAGAAAACGACAGTTAGTGATATTATTCTAACTATTCGCAAACAATCCATTATTTTTATACTACGTTGATAAAGCTGTTAAAAATTAGCAAAAGTAAAACAAACTGTTAAAAAAACCAGCATAATCATGACAACCGTTACACAAATTAATCTAACTAGATAATTATAAATGTATTTACATATAGGTATAAATACGGGCCCTGTACAATTGTGTTAAATTATTATTTGTTAAAAATATTAAAAAAAATTTATGTTTGTTATTTTAAATGTTTTACGGAAAACATTTTTTAGCAGTAAACATTTTAGTGAAGCCGAACGTGGGCCCGCATTTTAGTGCCGGTGGGGGATTCAAACCCATGTCCACCCAGGTCCAAATCGAACGCTGTACCACTAGACTACCCCGGCATAATATTTAAATAATAAAAAACTAAATAAAATAAATAAATAAATAAAAATATTTAATATAATCGAGTAAGATAAAACGCGTGTTACGCTGTACGTTAGGTAAAACGTTATCTAAAACTTTTTATTTTGTTTTTCAAAGATCATTATAGCGTTTTCGCATTGTTATACAAATTTTTGTTTTATGTTTTTAAAAATTTTTTAAACTTGTTTTTTATAACTACTAATTTAATTTTTTTTACTCAGCATTATAAAATAAAAATACTTGCAAGTAAAGAGTCAGAAACCAATATAGATCAAGATAATATAATAATTGCAAAATCAAAATCAAAAAAAGGTTTTAGTGACATAGTTACGGAAAACATTTTATAGATTCCTCAAACTGCACAATGTTATATTAAAATTATTGCAAATAATAATAATAATAATAATAATAATAATAATATAATTTGTAGGCTATGTTAAAAATAAAAAAAACACGCAAAGTATTATCTTAATTTTTCTCCTGTCTGATTTTTTACAATTTTTACAATTACAGTTATAAGTACAGTCAGCTCAAATACTTCAATAAAAGTATATTTAGCACAGCATACAAAATATATATATAAAAAAAAAACTTTTTTATATAAAATCACTAATAAAAAATAAGCCAATTTTAAATGTGAAAACATAAAAAACAAAAACAGTTTATGAGTTCAAAATTGATTATATATTTTGTCAAATAGAAAATCCACAAATTATGGTTTATCTTTGATTAATTATGAATAAATTTTAGCTTTGTTTTGTCTGTTAAAATTAATTTGTTAAACTCAACGTGTACGTAATAATTATTGTTGGTATAACTGGTATTAAGTTAAATATTAGTATAGTAATTTTTATTGTTATTGTTACTACAATTTTAAGCACTGAGTACGTCAATAAAATCGGTGAATACATAGTAGAAATAGTTTTAGAAATGTTTGCACTAGCATTACTTATAAAGCAACAAAGAAATGCTTTATTATTTTGTATTTGTTTGTTCATTATTTTATTAACTTTATTTTGACTATTTTCTAATACTACTAATTTTGCGCATTGTCAAAAAATGTAAAATTTAAAATCTACTACAAAATGTAATTGCAACAACACACTACTGACTATAAAAACACCAGAAATTGGATTAATTTTTTTTATTTTATTTTATGTTTGCCACTTTGAATGCTTTACGAGAAACATCTTTCAGCAGTAGACATTTTAGCGAAGCCGAACGTGGGCCCGCATTTTAGTGCCGGTAATGGGATTCAAACCCCCATGTCCACCGAGGTCTGAATTTGAGCTCTGTACAGCTAAACTACTCCGGCACATTAGACAATTAGACATTTTTATTTGTATCTCTATGTCTTCTTAAAAAATAAAAGTATAATTTTAGTAATATTGATTGTAGTATAATTAATTGTGAATAAAGTACATTTTTTGTACTTACTAAGTAGCATATATTGCATACGGTAACCTTAAATGTGAAAAATGTTTAAACATGTGATAAAGTATAATTCTAAGTGTGAATAAAAAATAAACTAATTTTTTAGGAAATACAAAATTAGTAGTACTAGTACTTAAAAATACCTATAAAGTATTTTGGGCAGTATTCTATCTGCACCTTACTAAGTACAAATTCAACATTAAATCAGAAATGTAATATATTGCAAAAATTTTAAAATTAGTAAAACTAATATTTAAATATACTTTAGCATTATAACTAAAAAGTCTATTTTTAATCGGATTGCAGTTATTCTCAGTTTAAAGGAAGTTATTCCTATAGAAATACAAATGCAAAAAAAAAGAAAATATTTTTAGTGTTTTGAATATTGATATTGCTAATGTGATGTTTAATGCTTATTTTAGTAAAATGTTGATGTGCCTAATATGCTTAAGTGATGTAAGGAAAGTCAATCAATTTCAATATGCTAATTTTGACAGCTCCTATTTTAGCCCCTGTACTAAAAATTTTATATTAACTGCAAAATATATTACTAGTACAACTACTACCATTATTATTACTACTCATACTACTAATATTATTACCAATGCTACCGCTAATACTACTACTATTACTACTAATACCACTAATAACAACGGTAATAATAATAATAATAATAATAATAAGAGTAGGAAAGTAAGAATAATTATCATAATTAACATGATATTTAATGGTATTTATATTCCTATAATAATAATAATAATAATAATAATAATATAATAATAATAATAATAATAATAATAATAATAATAACAACTGTTTTTAAATTCTTTATTCCAATTATATCCGACCACACTTAGAATACTGTTCTCAAAGTACATTCCCGATTTTAACTAAAGATAAGGTTCTTTTTGATAAAGTTTAACACTGAGCTGCTAAAATAGTTAAGGGCCTTAAAAGTGAAGAGTATAATTTTAGACTTAAATATTAAACTTTTTTCCCACTAAAGGAGAGGCAACTTTGAAGTAATCTTATTTTAGTTTATCAGTTACTTTACTCAAACCAAAAGGAGCTATTTATTTACCAGAACTAATTCTTTACGGGAACACAAATTTAAACTTTTTAAATTTAAAACGAAGTCTTGACTCAAACTACATCATTTCTAGCATAGAGTTATCAATGCCTGAAATCGTCTTCCTAGCTATATTGTTAACTCCCCTAACCTTTCTTCCTTTAAAAATAATTATGACAAAGTCTTTCTTTTAACTTATACATATTAGTTTACTATTTTCCTTCTGTCTTATATCTCCTCTGTTATTTGTTTTTACTATATCCAATTTTTCCCTATTCTATTTTGCTGTTTTTACCTATCTTTTATCTCTTTTATTATTAACACTATTACTTTAATTATTGTTTATTTTACTTCTAATATATTCCAATATTTCTTTTATATTTATTTTCTACTACCGATAAAATTAATGTTAAGAAACGTGTTACCAAAAGGTTCCTGACCTAATTAAACCGTTTTTTAAACCTGCAAACCTGTAAACTTGCAAACAATTATTATTATTATTATTACTATTCTTCTTATTATTTGAATCATTGTAATAATTGTAATAATTGTTATTATTTTTATTATTCTTATTCTTATTATTATTAAATTTCATTAAGCGCAAAGTTAGTAACCTGGCCTCTGTAAAAAAATTATACTGCTACAAAAACAATAAGAGGACGCCATTCTACCGAACAACAATAAAGAAGTAATTGCAGGTATCTGGATGACAGAGTTACACAGATGACAGGGTTGAGTGAAAGCTAAAAAAAAGCTTAATTTTTGATTTGCAAAATCTTTAACAACAAAAGTTTAACCAGTATTGGGATATGGAATATATGCACACTTTTTTGTTCCGGACAGTTAAAACAAGTTTTTAAAAAAATAAAAAAATACAACTTGGATATTTTGGATATTTTCGAAATGCAATTAAAAGGCCAAGGTCATTTCAAAAGTAGAAATACATTAATTTTATATTCTGGACACGAAGAACATTATATTTATGGAGTTGGTATTATGTTGAGTGAAAATACTGCTAAAACTATGATTGGATAGAAACCCGTGAACGACCGTATTATTTCAGCCAGATTCAACACAATTGAGGCCACTAAAAAGAACCAACAAGATATATTCTATAATCAGTTACAAAGTTTGTTAGATAATGTTCCAAAAAGAGACATTAAAATATTGATTGGTAATTTTAATTCAAAATTAAAAAAGACAGATCTGGGTACTTCTCAAGTGTTGGACCACATGGCTATGCTGCTAGCATAAATGATAATGGTTATAGATTGTTGACGCTAAACAATTATTGTGGAATAAATGTTGGCAACACATTTTTTGCTCACAAAAATATACACATGACAACGTGGGTTTCTTCAAATGGAAAAACAACAAACAAGATTGACTACATTTGTATTAGCACAAAATGGCAACCTTTTTTGCAAGATATACGTGCATATCGCGGTGTGAATGTTGGTTTTAATCACAATTTTGTTGTTAAAATTTTTTTTTTAAAATTGAAGATAATAAAAATTACAAAACAAATTACATCTATCCGCAAAAATAAAAATGATTAGTTAAAAAACAGATGCAAAGAAGCAGATAAGGCAGTAGCAAAAATAATTCTACGACTCTGTATACAATTGTAAAACAACTATTGGGAGTTAGAAAGAACACCGATATTCCAATTAAAGGAAAAGATAGTTTTTTATTTTTACCAAATAATAAGCAATTATCTAGATGAGTAAAACATTTTAAAAAAGTACTAAATTATCCCATGCCAAATACTTTTATAGATTTTGTAATGATAATGATATAAATGTGACTCAAAATCCGAAAATATATATTGATAATATTTCTGTAACTGAAGTGATTTATGAAATTTAAAGGTTGAAAAACAATAAAACAGGAGGACTTAACAAAATAAATGCAAAAATACTTAGACATGGAGATAATATAACAAGTAAACTTGCTTATTTATTTAATGTTATATGGCATAATCAACAAGTTCCAAATGATTGGCAACAAGGAGTAATTGTTACTTTTTTCAAAAAAGGAAGTTTGAACGATTGCAATAATTGACGCAGAATAACCTTATAGTCTGTTTTTGGTAAGGTGTTTTGCAAAATAATTTTAAATTGTTTAAATAATGCAGTAAATAAACACTTTTAAGAACATCAAGCAGGTTTTCGGAAAGGAAATATATTATGCGTTTGCTATACCAAAATTCTGCTATGTTCGAAATTGTCATGGGAGTACGTTAAGGATGTATTTTGTCACCGTTTTTGTTTTTTCTGGTAATTGATTTTATTACAATTCAATCTATCAATAACTTGTCTTATAGTATCAAATGGAACTATGGCAAATTAACAAATTTGAATTTTACAGATAATATTGGTTTACTTAGTAAAAATTTAAAAATAATAAAAAATATGACAACACACCTCAGTGATATTGGTTCTTGTATTGGCTTACAAATTAATTATTTAAAGATAAAAGTGTTGTGCACTAAGTCAAACAATAATTTATCCATTAAAATTAGTGGACAAAATATGAATATTGTTGATTTCTTTACATATCTGGAAAGCATCATTGGTAAAAACGAAAAAACCGAAATTAATGTTAAAGCCAGATTTAAAAAGGCAATGTCAGTCTTCCACAGACTTAAATCAATATAGTCATGTTCTTCCATTTGTTTAAAGACAAAACTTTGTTTGTACTCACTAATAATTATTTTTACGGCAATATATATAGAAGTAAAACGTGGAAGCAAACAAACAAGATTAATAAAATAATAAATGTTTTTTATCGCCCGTATTTTAGAAGTATTTTAAAGATTACTTTGCGCGATCACATTTTAAATAATCAGATTATGAGAAGAACTGACTTTTGTTTACTACATAACATCATTACAATTACACAAAAAATTACTTGGTAAAATTATACGTTTACGCCCCGCAATATTAGCAAAAACGGTTTTAGAATGGACAATTTTAAATGGTAAAAAAAAGTTGGTACATTAGAGAAAACTTGTCTAAGAACTATTCGGAAAGATCTAATTAAAATGAATGTTTTATGGGATTAAGCAAGACGTTTGGCAGAATGTTCATTACATAAAAACAATTTTTGTCTTATGCTCTTTTTGAATTACAAGACTCTGTTGTTGTTGTTGTTATTTTTTGCTGTAATTGTTATCTTATTGCCCCATTCCCAGTTTTTTGTAATAAAAAACATTGAGTTCCAGGCTGTATTAAATAAAGTTTCGTTTTTTGCTATTTAAAGAAGTTTTAGTCTAAACAATAAAAAACTGCGTTAAATTTTAAATTATAATAAAAAGCACGTTACCTATTATTTGTAGATGGTAAAGGTCTAGTTTTTACTGTTTTTGGACGCGTAATTACATGCGGTAAGTGTTCAAAATTGTGACAAGTTTAAAAGTTTAAATTTAAATATTTGATAAGTCGATAAAACAAAAATAAAAGGTCAATTTTTTAAAGTTTTTCTTTAATATTTTTACATTATAATTATTTTTAAATTTCCTATACGTACAAAATTTTAAAACTAATTAATTTAATTTAAATAAAATGCATGCAGTAACGTGTGTTAGGTTATGTAAGCACTTATAAAATTATGTAAAAAGATAATAATTTGTTTTAAACTACTTGTACTACTAATATTAAATTTCTAAAAACTAAGTACAAAACATGTACTTTATTTACAATTAATTACACTACAATTAATATTACTAAATTTATACTTTTATATCCTAATAAAACATAGAAATACTGATAAAAGTGTCGAGTTAATCCAATTTTTGGTGCTTTTATACTTAGTAGTAGTGTTTTTGCAAATACATTTTTATATTTTGTTAAATAGTAGTTTATTGAGTAGTTAGCAGTATTAAAAAGTGTTCAAAATAAAGTTAATACAATAATAAACAAACGAATATGCAGCAATGAAACATTTAAAAAAACTACTTTTACCATGTATTCATCGATTTTATTGACGTACTCAGTGCTTAAAATTGTGGTAACAATAACAATAAAAATTATTATACTAATATTCAACTGAATAACCGTACTACTAGTACAATTACTACTATTGTTATTACTATTTATACTACTAATACTACTACAAACACTACTACTACTACTACTACTAATAATAATAGCAATAAGAGTAGAAAAGTTAAGAAAATTTATCATAATTACTATGACACTTAATGGTATTTATCTTCCTATTATTATTATTATTATTATTATTATTATTACTAAATAAAATGCTACTATTATTCTACTGAAGTATCCAAGCCAATAACCATAAATAAATAAATAAATAAAAAATAATGATGTTAACAATAAAATCTTTTTATAAAATCTGTTAACTGGATTATATTCTAAAATTGTTAAAATGTAATGCTAGATATTAAAAAAAGCAAAATGTATTTAGTTTTTAGAATTACCAAATTGTTTTTAGTATCATTTACTACAAATTGTTTAATAATAAATGAGGTGATTTGTGCTTGTAACAGCTTAATTTAGCTGTTTTAATATGCTTTAGATGAATATGTTTTGTGTTATTTAAATTTTTACAAAAAAGTAATTTAGACAAATATTTTTTAAATTTAAACACGCTTATATATATGTTTTGTTTTAATGTGCAAAAAGCGAATTAAATCTTATTAATATTAGAACTATTAAAAGGCGATTTTCAAAATTCTAATTACTTTTATTTTAGCACATCGTATTTAAATTAAATTTTATATTTAAACAAAATAAATTTAAATATAATTGAAACCAGTTTTA
Organism: Cardicola forsteri; assembly: GCA_025895645.1. NCBI lineage: Eukaryota > Metazoa > Platyhelminthes > Trematoda > Strigeidida > Aporocotylidae > Cardicola > Cardicola forsteri. The sequence goes on along the minus strand of JAKXYG010001491.1, from coordinate 155,052 downwards.
TAAAGTTATAACATAGATTATAATTTTTATAAACAATTGTGATTCTGATATAAATAAATTGTACTTTATCTTAAAAAATACTATTATATTTTACTGCAAAAACACAACTGCTTAAATAGATTTATATAATTTTTTATATAATAATTATTTAGTGCTTTTATAATAATAGTTGTTGTCCATATATACTTTTTTAACCAAAAAAATGTTAAGTTTGTACAAAATGTTTTATATGCAGTAACTTATTTTATTATGAAAAATATTATTTATTTAAAATTAGTGTTTTATTAGCTACAATAAAGATAAATAAATATTAAAAAATTGTTACGTTGTACTATTATAAAATATACTTCTGGTGCTTTCTTTTTGTAATAATAAAATATTGTGATTCAAATTTAGCTAGCAAATAATTAAATTTGTGTTAATTATATTTACAATTTCAAAAACTACAGTACTTTATTGTTGTTAAGTTACACAATAATTCTTTAACAAGCAAAAGAATTCTCAATATTTTTTTTAAACAACCGCAAAATATTTTTAAAAACATTAATTTAATTTTTAAACTATTTTAACAAAATATACTGTATTTGAAAATTTTTGATTTTAATGCGAATATCAATTTTTAATTTAAATTTAAAGACAAATTAATATATTCAAGCAAAAACCAAAATAACGTTTTAAAAGTAACCGGTTTTTTAATTAATTCCAATTATTTATTACTATGGAATCAATTTAATATAAACATTGTAAAATTTTTACTTAAAAATTAAAGTTGAAAATAATCAATTAATTAATTATTTAGCATACATTATTTTTTTAATTAACATTATAATTACAAATTAACAACGAAATAAAATTTTATATTTTAAAAGTGCTAAACGTATTAAAAAACATTTTTAAATAACGATTTTAAGCACATAAATTAATAATTTATTAATTATTAATTAAAAGATGCGTAAATTGTACTTAATATTTCCATTTATATGTATTTTGTTTTTTAAATATGCTTTTTTACACTAACTCAAAATTTTTAAACAAATATTTTAGAATAAATATAAGATAACTATTATGTATTTTACAATATTTTTAATTTTTAATATTTGTTTTTACGATAAAGCAATCAGACATAACAAATTAATTTAGATTAAATGCTCTTATGCATTTTTGCGTCATTTATAGCCGTCGTTGGCGTATTTTAATGGTTCAGCTTCATTACTATGTTGAGCAAACACAATTTTGCACAACTGCAATAGAACAACGTGCACTACCAATTAGGTTTTATCACATTGTGCACTATTTACATAAGCCAATCAAATAAGAAAATGTATTTAAAAATGTATATATATAATGGTGCATTTATTCATGTGTAATATAATAAATTGTAACAATAATGATCCAACATATTGTACTTTTTATATTTCTGAGTAAGTTGACAGAATATTTTATTATTTTATTATAATATTTACGATTCCTTTTTAGATTACATCGCAACGTTTAGTGCTATCAATGTAAGTATTGTCCTATTTTAACCAAACACTTTTGTGAGTTGCATTGTTTGCTAATTTAGTTATCAGTATTATAATTGTCATTTAATACATTGGGTAAATTAAAAAATATAATTAGTTAATCACTATTAATAAACCTTACTTTGACTTAGCACACTACTTTTGTAATAATAAGTATAATTGTTTTTGTTTTAAATAAATCCGTAAATACCAGTGTAAAACATAGTTATCTTTTATTAAATAATTTTAGGATTCATCATGTAAGTTTAAGCTTTATATTTCAAAAAAATATTATAATAAATAAATTAATTTTTTGGTATCAATGTTTTAATATTTATTTTGTAGTCTGTCCACTTTGTTTGTTCACAAAAAACTGGATGCAAACAACTGTTAAAATAATCAACTGCATTAAAAACAACTTTTGCAATTCTAGTGCACTTCAAGAAAAGAAACAAGAAGTAAATTAATCACAAATGCATGTTATTTTCAATGTTATATAAACGTTGTTTTAAATGCTTTAGTATTAGCAATGGGTAGTTTAATTAAAAAACAGTCATATTCAAATGTTTTGAACAACACAAAATAACTAGATTAATTAAATTTAAACAAACGTTAACATTTTAATAACAATTGTAATCTGTTGAATAAGAAAGCCAAACGCTTACCCGTTTAGTTATAATTGCTAATTTTGTTTTATTGTATTCTAGTGTTTATAGTTAATAATTATGCATTAGGCAAACCATTTTATTAATGCAAATTTGTAGAAAGTTAAAATAATACTGCATATTTGGCCTTTAATCTATTTCAACAGAAATAAATCATTTAAAAACAATCAAACTAAAAACAGCTGTACATTATAAAAAATAAAATTAGGGTTGATAAGTTTATTGTTAAGATGTTTAACAGTTTGAATGTTTTTTGTTGTTTTTATTTACATATTGTTTTAAATATTTAAAAGTGTTTAAATGTGTTCAACTCGGAAAACGGAATCAAATATTTGGAACGTATAACGTTATTAAATTGTGAGGTAGGTCAATCTGTAAACATTATTCTAAATTATTTAATGATTTGACAACTTTTAGCAGTTGTTACTTGCAGATAAAAACCAAACTTTATGTTTGATGCTTTAAATGTTTTACGAAAAATATTTTTCAGCAGTGGACATCTTAGCAAAACCAAATATGGGTTCGCTCTCTAGTGCCGGTGATGGAATTTGAACCCATGCCCACCGAAGGCCAAATTTGAGCCCTGTACCGCTGGACCACTCCGGCACATGTTTGAAACTTACGCAGACGTTGGCAATTTGTTTTGTACAACAATGCATGCCTGTTTCTTTAATTTTACTGTTGTTACCTTAAGTAGATGTAGTTTGTTTTACAAAATCTACTGTACGACTTGTACGCTTGTCCATTTTTAATACAACATGGAACCGATCAAGGTTAATGTTATATAACGAAACAGGAATTTAGTACATTTTGTGTGTTTGTAAATTAAATTAATAAAAACCCTTTTTTAAAGTACTAATATTAAAAATGAACAATTATGATAAGTAATATAAAGTATTCTACACTTAATTTTAATTTACTTTAAAAATATTTATTTTAATGCTTAGAAACATTATAAAATTTATTTTTTAAAATTATCACATATAGAAATACAATTATTTAATGCAACTTACATAATTTAATAATAATTAATGTATTAATGATTTATTTTCAATCGGATTATTTGTAAATTATATTTTTATACAGAACATGTGTAAAAATAATGTCTATGCTCAATCAAGTAATAAACATTATTTTGTGTATATTTATTTATAAATAAATATAATAAAAATACTTATTAACAATTTGATATTTATTATAAAATAATTAATAATTATGTTATTTAAAATAATTAATTTTTATATTAATATAAACATAATACAAATGTTTTAATAAGCAAACACTTCCATTATGCATTCATTAATCACAAATACTGTATATTCGTGCATTTAAATTGTAGATTGTAGAAACTGCAAATCAGACTTAAGCACCTTAAAGAATGTATTTAGAAAAAATGAATCATACGCACATGTAGACCTGCATAATGATTGTACCAAAAATTATTCTCAAAAAAAAGTAAATTGCACATTATACGTTTTATTGTTTTAGTGCATTACAATTAATCATATGGTACGCGGATATGCATATCGGTTTTTTAAGCAAGGCAGCAATGAAGTATTTTGTCAAGTATGTGTTAAATCATACTAATTATTTAACTAAAAATAGTTGTACATTTATTTATGTCAATATTTTCCTTTATTGTTTATATTTTTTGCAATTATCTATATATATTATATTCATATATATATATATATATATATATATATATATATATATATATATATATATATATATATATATATATATAGTACAAAACCCTTTGTTTTAAAAATAAGCATGAGGCAATAAGACAATAATTGCAATGAAACAACAACAAAGTCTTGTTGGCATTAAAAATTCTGCAACTCAAAGATTGAGCTTTGTTTCGGCTTTTACTCAACCCTGTCATCTGTTTAACTCTGTCATCCAAATACGCGCGATTATTTCTTTACCGTTGTTTACCGGAATGGCGCCCTCTTATTGTTTACCTTGCGCTCAAATCCTCTTCTTTTATCCAGACTTGGGACTGGCTAAGTTGAACTATTTTTGGTCCAAAGTAGGTAGAGTTATATTCAAATAAACTTAATTAAATCATATTTTTTCAATTTTTGTTTATTGTTTTTTTAACCAATGGTTAATTTTATTTTAACAATAAAACAATTAATTCAATTGGTTGTTAATGTTTTTGATTGACGTGTATGTTTTATTTTTTTAAAGCGTATGTTTTATTCAAAAGCTTATTTTAAATAATTTAATAATTATACTTATTTTTACATTATTTTTTAATATCATATATATATATATATATATATATATATATATATATAATCAATACATAGTAAGTATATATACATATTTTTATTTTTTTACTTAAATAAACTTTCTATATTTCAGTTTGCCGAACAATGTCCATTACCAAATGTATGTTTATTATTATTATTATTATTAATATCTGTTACAATATAATTTATTATACAGACACATAAATAATGGACACTGATATAACATGTGTTACATGTAATAAAACACATGTAATGAATTAACGTTTACACCTCTTTATATAATAATAATAATAATAAAAATAATAATAATAAAATAACAAATAAATAGTAATAATAGCGTTTATAGTTATTAATATTTGTTATTACTGCATTCTAATTTAATGTGGTCATTTATAAACAACCTTCTGTGATCATTATTTTATGCATTATGCATTAGAAATTTGCTGGTGTAATATATATATATATATATATATATATACTTATATATACTTATATATATATTACTTTTCTTGTACTTTTATTTAGAACAATCCAAAACAAAACCCAGGTAAGTTTGATATTAAATATTTAAGTATATTAATTGCTTGATTTGAACCTGGGTAGGTATGGGTTCCATCCTCACTATTGACACCAAATTAGTGTCTTGTTTGGATTTAATAGAATGTCTGCATGCTAAAAACGTTTTTTGTCAAACATTTTAAAGCGCTAATAATCTAAAAAAATCAATTTTTTTAATGGTAGTTGTTTTTGTATTATTGTCTACGTTAAATAATTATCTGGATAAAATTATGCATATGTTTGTTTATACGCTTCTAATTGTTTACACAACTTAAGCAACGTAGGTAGCTTTAATACTTACGTATTTTTGTTAATTTATATTTCGTGGTAAATTATTGGTAATGATAGTTTATTGTTTTGTATTATACAAATAGTTTTATTTTTTAAACTGTGCATTGTTTATTATTTTGATATTTTTGAATAATATTAGAAGATTTCATAATGCAACATTTTGTTAATAAATGAAACGTTATAATTGAAAAATGTGTTTAAAATAAAGTATTCATAAAAAGTGTGATAAGCTAACAAAACTAACTATTGTATTTAAATGATTCTATCGTTTGTTTAATTTATTTACCTAATAAATTACTTAAAATCTTTATAATGCATTATTTAAAATCTTTACAATAATCTTTATAAATTAATGTTCTGCAAATTAATAGTACAAGGTTGTAGTCAGATAAAATAATATTATTTTGTTTAAAATAATAGTTGCGTATTTATTTTATTAAATTTATTTAAGTTTTACATTAAATACTGCTACAATTATTATTAAACAATCACATTTTATATGACAATTACATACAGTAAATAACGTTGTTTATAAAATATTAATATATAATTAATTTTAATTATTAAAAGTTAATGTTATTTTAAATATTTATTTTATAAAAAATAATTAAATAACTTAAAACTATTAGTTTTATTGTAATAAAATTAATAATATTTTTTAAAATTAACGAGTGCATTCAAATACTTTATTTTGATTTTAGGTTACTTTAAAGTTGAACAAGCCTTGAGATATGTGAGAGAATATTTCTTACATGTTACATTTAAGATGCTTGGTAAACATAAATGTTCCCTAAGCCAAACAAAAGAGGAAGTACGTAAAATATTATATATATATATATATATATATATAAACACTTAAATATAATATTTTTTTATTTTATAGTGTGATAACTTTGCATCAAACGTAAAGAAAAATTTGATAAATTTTAGGTTTGATGGCAAACCTGAAGATATTTGCAAGGTTTGTTTTGCGATTTGTGTTGTCAAAGTTTATTTTAAATTTTATGTCTTATATTTTAAATTCCAATTTATTCTATTAAATACAATTGAAAATTATGCTAATTTTTTAAATATTTTATATTATATATTAAACTATATTAAATAACTTATGCAAACGTAGGATCAATGGTATACCTAGAATCAAAGTATAAACCATTTGTTTTTTTATCTAATTGCAAAATTATTTGTAATCTTTTTATTAAACTTATTTTAATGCAAAAATAATCATTAAAACAATTAAACAATTTAAAGTAGTATGGGTTAATGATGAATTACTAACATAACATTACATCTAAATAAATACAATACAACGGTCATATATTATTATAAAATTATTTTTATTTTAATCAGTAAATTATTATATAATTTATTTTTTATTTTAGATGATATAGCCGTTTTTTGTTTTAAAAAGAAAATAGAAAAAACATCTTGTATAAGAATGCTTATTAATAATATTAGAATGTATTATATATAAAAAAATACATATATAATTACATAAAAAAATTTGTTTTAAAAATTTTAATGTTGATTAAAAAAATTGTATTATTAATTTTAGAAATTTTTATATAATTTTTTTATAATAAAATCTTTATTATTATTATTATTATTATTATTATTACAAACCCTTATTCTTTAATAATAAGTATGGGGCAATAAAATAACAGCTACAGCAAAAAAAAAACAAGAAGAAATTTCTATTATTTAAAACGGATATGAGGCAACAAAATTATTCCATGTTTTAAAATATCTTGACAAACGTTTGTTTTGATTTTATAAACACTTATTTCAATTAGATATTTTTTAATAGTTATTAGTCAGGTTTTCTGTGGTCTACTCCAACCTTTTTTTTGCCATCTTTACCAACTTTTATTTTACTATTTTTAATAGTTTACTTCAAAACCATTATTGTAATCTTTGAAACGGTAAACGTAGAATCTGATTAGATAATTTTTTTATGTTTAATTATAATGATGTCATGTAGTAAACGAGAGTCAGTTTTTCTTATGATTTTATTATTTAAAATGTAATTAAACCAAGTTATCATTAAAATATTTTTGTGCTAACTGCAATAAAAATATCTACTATTTTATAAACCTTATCTGTTCACTACCATGTTTCACTCCCATATATTGCCGTAGAAATAATTTTTAATGCCTACAAACAACGTATTGTCTTTATATAAATAGAAAAACATGACCATGTTGATTTTAATGGACAAATAATCTTTTGACATTGTTTAAAATATTTTTATCTTAGAACGATTAATCCATAAGCCAACACAAGAACTAATATTACAGGAGACGTATTATCATATTTTACATCATTTCTGGGGTTTCACTATGTAAACCAATATTATCTGCAAAGTCTAAATTTGTTAATCTATTATAGTTCCATTTAATATCATAAAACAAATTATTTATAAAACAACTTACAATAAAATTAATTACCAAAAGTAATAAAAATGATTATAAACAAAGCAGTCCGACTACGTTTTAATCAAACACAACATATTGAATTGTAGTATAACGTATACATAATATTTATATATTTAAACGGTATTCCGCAAAGCTTAACGATTTTCCAAAAAAGAAAACTGTTAAAAGCTGCTTTAAAATTAATAAAATTAATAGTGTGTAATTGCTGAAATTCTTGACATTGTTAAATAATGCAATTAAAAAAAACTTGTATTTGTGTTGGTATCGCGACTTGCACCTTAGTTCTTAAGGACTAGTCAATTGTAATAGTTATAGTGTGCATTTGGTTTAATTTTATAACTGAGGCTTTTTAAATTTAATTGGCTTTTGAAAGGAGTGCACAATATTTTAGTGAGACAATAATAATAATAATAATAATAATAATAATAATAATAATAATAATAATTATTATTATTATTAAAATTTAATATCTCACTAGAGATACATTCAGCGTAAAATACATTTTTACCATTAATATATAAAAAAAGTAGTAGTACAAATAATGAAATCAAAATAAAATAGAATGTCATATGTTAATGAATATAAATATAGTCAATATAGTATGCATGTGATTTAAAAAATATTCAAAATTACTATGCACAGAATGAGTCATTATAAGGCACACTTGTTACATTATACTGTGAGATGTCCAAATTAGTTTAAATAAATGCGTGGGTAGAACAATTCCTACTTTGATAAGTTTCTTAGTAGTTTAATTTTGTTTGATTCTGGATTGGTTAATATTCTGGATAAGTAAGGCAGACATAAATTTTTGTATTGATTAGTTTTGGCTTTTATGTGCAAAAAGTTCTTCTTGTTTTTCCAGAAGCTCTAGAATTGTTAAAAGCTGCATGTAGTGGGTAATTGCTATTACTTTCAATCTTTGATGCCAATTGTATACAGGATTTAAAATGTTTATCAACAATATTATTTAATAAGATAAAATATTTGATTTCTGCAGATTTTAATGCCAGTGATATGCATCTTTTTAATACAACGTAATCTTGTTTTAATAAATCAGAAAAAATTATAGGTAAGCAATATAATATCAAAAGATAAAAACATGATGTAATGAACAATTTAGTAATATAATTGTTGACATTTTTATTATATAGTAACATAAGGATTTAGTTTTTAAAAATATACACTCTACATGTTCATACCAAGTAAGTATGCTATTTATGTTTACACCAAAATATTTAATTTTGTTACAAATACAAATGTTTGTTTGATTTAATTTAAATGTTCTGTTTAATTCCATTGTTTTTCCTAAATGCTTCCTTGTAAATTTAACAAACTTGCATTTTGATGGATTTAAATTAAAATTAAAGTTAGTAGACCATTGTTTAATTTTATTAATAAAATTTGTAAATTTGTTTAGATTATTGTTTAAAAACATTTTGTGCTTAATACCATATTATCTGCAAATTTAAACACAAGTGATGGCTTTGATACTATAACGGTTCTACGTACAGTAAAAATAAAAACGGAGATAGTACTGCACCTTTTCTGTTAACTTTAATTTATTACAACCAATTTGTGTAAATTGTTTTCGTTTTGAGAAATAATGTTGTAGCCAGTTTAAAATGTGGTTGGGTGTTTCAAGTAGCTCAAGACGTCTAAGTAATATTTTTCTTAATATGCTATTGAAAGCAGATTTATAATTTAAAAACATGCAATATATTAAACATTTTTCTTTGTCAAGGGATTCAGTAATGTAATGAACAAGGCTGGCTACACAGTCTACAATAGAATAATTATTTTATATGCAAATTGATAATGATCATTACTAATGTTCAATACAGGCTTGAGGTCGTTAAGTATTATTTTCTCAGTTAATTTTAAAAATAATGAGGTGCAAGCAATTGGGCGATAATGTTCTGGATTTGTTGATGGGACAAAAACTTTTAAAATAGACGTGATTTGTGAGATACGCTAAATATTAACTACTTCACAATTTATAATAGACTTGTTTATTATTGTAGATAATAATGGAGCAATTGCTGGCATGCAAAGTTTTAATAAATTGCAATTTATTTTATTAGCTCTAAGTAATGTGCTTGTTTTATAACTGTTAATTAATTTTTGAATATTAAAATTGAAAATAGATGTTAAATAATTTTTAGTTAATTGATTAAATTCTGGTATGTTTGAGTTATTTAAAATAAAGTAATCATTTAGTTCTTTAGCATTTATTTTACATTAATTTGCTTTTAATTTGTTAAACATTTTGTTAATATTTTTTCAAATAGATTGTAAATTACGGTTTGATTGAAAATAATTATTAGCATAATTATTAAGTTTGTTTATTTCCAGTTTAATTTGTTTGTTTAAGTTTTTTAATTTAGTATATTGACTAGATTTATATGCTACCTCTTTTTCTCGTCTAAGCCTTTTAAGATTTAATAAAAAATATTATTGTTTGTAATCTCAACCTTAACTACTGGATAATATTTGTTAATATAAGTGTAAAAGTACAGTAGCATCATTTAGGCTAAGATTGTAAAATTGATGTTATTAATGTTCAATAGTGCGGATTTAAGTAATGCTACATTTAAAGTTAATGTATCTTGCACATGTATGAATGATTTAAAAATAGGCTTTATTTTGAATAATAATACTTTGAGTATATTTTTAAAAGCAAACAAATTATTGAGTGATCAGATGTTAGAAGAGGTGCATGTTGTTTTACTGAAAAAATAATTAGGAGCATTTGTAAAAATATAATCTAGTTGTTTTTGAAGTCTAGTAGAAAAAATAACTAAATTAGTAAGGCCCATTAGTTTGAATAAATTAGTATTTGCATGATTAAAATTACCAGCTAATATATTTAAAGTATTTTTATCAACACTGATAAAATAATTAACTAGTTAATTGTAGAAATAATTAATTTTCACAGTGCTGGTAAAAGGTGCTATGTAAATATTTTTGTAGTGAGACATATATTTATTTCTGCAATTGACAATTAAGCACTCAATTCCATTTTGCGAATATTTAAATTTTGATTTAGGATTATTAAAATTTTTTATTAATGTATGTAATAAGACCTTCCCCACGTTTTTTAGTGCAATTTTTTTAATCAAGTCAAAATATAAAAAATCTATTAAGTGCTATAAGATTATTTTCAACATATATATTTAATCATAATTCTTGGATTAATACCACACATCTATTTATATGTAATTTGTTTGTTATGAGAGATCGTAGATCAAATTTTGTTTTAAGTATTAACCTACAGTTTAATGACAATAGTAGCAGTAAAGATATTTTATTAGGTAAGTTTAATTTTAAAACGTTTTAAAAACCACTATAATAAAATTTACGTTTATTTTAAACAATTGTATGTTTTAGTGTGTTTGAAAAACTGCTTAAAATTAAATTTGGACATTGTTGAAATTAAGATTTTAGGGACAGAAGTATATTTTTGTTAAATTTTATTTTAATTAATTTTATTTAATAAAAATGTAGTAAAAAATTGATTTATACAAAGAAAAATATTAAGACATTTAAAAAATATTAAAAAATTAATAGTAAAAAGTATCTAATTCCGGTGTTATAGAAACGTGGCGCAGCTATATAAGGATCAGTTTCTAGTGTTAATGGTTGAAGTGCGTTAGATACCCAATTGAACCTAATATTTAACGTTAGCTGCTTAAAAAAACAACTAAAATATTCAAACAAATCGACTTATCATTTAGAATGCTTGTATGGTTTGTTAAGTAAAAATGAACTTAAACGTTTACACAAACGGGAACGTAATGATAGAAAGTGTTATATATTAAAATCTAGTAATTAGTTAAAATTTTATACATATATTACAATGTATTATTAATTTAAAATGTTAATTAAAATTTATTTAAATATTAATATTAAAGTAAAATTTAAAATAGTTTAATAACATCTCATTAATAACACCTCATTTATTAACCACCTTCAGATTTAACCTCAACACGATTAGTTCATTTATTGATAATTTAAGGTCACAGTTTACTAAAATTTACAAATAAAATGATAATAAAATCTGATCAATACAAAAAAAAACAACTAAAAGAACTAAAATTAAAAAACAATTAATTAACTGATTAACACTATAGACATATAACATTTAATAATACATCAATCATTAACTGTTAATTTAATATAAAAACATAAATTATCAAATATTTTGTAATTGTTTTATAAAAACATAAATTTTAGTGCTCAATGTATTAAAATTAAAAATAGTTAATACAATTATGCAGCACAAAAACAATAAGATAAACGGACAAGTGCAGAAATGTTTAGAGTTACACAAACCACGTTATATTCCAAAAGCACACTAAAGAAAGTATGTTGCACCTTTTGGTGCAATAAAACAATATTAACAAAAAATAAAAATTGTAAATATTAAAATATAAACATGTTAAAATAAAACTTACAAAAGAATATAATGAATAAAATATTTGTTAAATAATAGTAACGCTACAACTAGCCACCTTTAAAAAGTGACTATAAGGAAATCTTTAATATATAAGTACACAAACGTAATGTAATATAGTTTAACACAAAAGGAATAATAATAACAATTTTGATTTATTTAAAACAAAATTCTGCAAGATGCGATGGTTAATGTACTTGCCTTCCACTGCAGGTTGTGCGTTTAGGCAAGTCAGCATATGTTTGACGGATAATTGAATTGGGAGGGGGGGAGGGTTGTGTTGACTATTTGATGCGTTATTACTGTTTGAAAAAACTGTACTGTTGGAAGATGCGTACGATGGTAAAGGTGGGGGGTTATCGTCCAGAAAAGCAAGTTTAAGTCGGTCTATGCTAACAATATCGTGTTTACAAAAACGGAGGATTGTAAAGTGTTTTTCACTCCGTTTGATAACCTAGAATGAAAGGATTAATAGCGGAGAAATTTGATCTTTTTAAAGAAAAACATGGCTAGATGACTGTAGATCTTTTGGTACATACACCGTTGATGAATTGCGACAAGGTTCTGTACTCTGTAGATTTTGCATATAGTTGCCAAGTCGGCTACCATAATTGTTTGCGTTTGGAAAACAATAAATAATGGATTTACTATATCTCCTGAAAGGCGTAAAGGAGTCCCGTAAAACAATTTGGCAGAACAAAAGTCAATATTTTTTTTTACAACTAAATGTTTGACAGTTGCAAAAATAGCCAATAACTTCTAGGCAAGTGTTAAATATCGGATCTCGGTCGGGCTGAGTTTGCGAGAAAAGAACGATACTGGTTGCCATTGGTTATTGATATTTTGATTGAGTGCTGCGCCGACAGCCTTGTTTGATGCGTCAACCATTAGCGCTAAAAGAACATCTTGTTTTGAATAAAACGGCAAGCGTGAGCTAAAAGTGTTTTTGTAACAAAAAACTTTGCTTGGCTTCCTCCGTTATACCCAACTTCTTATTTGGAATCTTCAGAAGTTTTGTTAAAGGATACAGCTTGTATGCGCAGCTAGGTAAAAATAGGCGATAAAGGTTTAATAAACTTAAAAAACTTTGTAACTGCTTTTCATTAAAAAGGATAGAAAACGTTTTAATGGCCGACAGATTATGCGGTTTTGGTCGAAAACCGTTCTATGTTGTCGGAATCCAATACACATTTTGCCGCTTAAATTGTAAGACCATGTTAATCTAAAAGGGCTAAAACTATTTTTAGATGATTATAATGTTCTTTTTTTGATTTATTCGTAATTAGAATATTATTTAAATATACATAAGCCAAAGGTAAACTGCGGAAAACATTATCTATAAAACGCTAAAATGTTTGTGCGGCGTTACGTAAACCAAATAACATGCAAAAAAATTCAAAAAAGCTAAAAGGAGTAATAACTGATGTTTTTGGAGTGTCCTCTTTGTTGACAGGAATTAGGTAATATGCTCAAACTAAAATTATTTTTAAATAAATGATGGTCTCCGCTAAACTAGCTGCAAAATCATAAATGTGCGAAATGGGATATCTGTCAGGCAAAGTAATTTTATTTATAGTCTTGTAGTCACCGTATGGTCGTCAATCATCTATTGGTTTTTTAGGTACCATATGTAGTGGTGAGGCCCACAAACTGTTTGAGCGTCTAATAATTCCCAGTTCTATCATATTTTTAAACTCTTTTCTGGCTTTTTTTAATTTATCTGGTGCTAGTCGTCGGGGTCTTGCAAATGTTGCAGGTCTAGATGTTAGAATAATATGTTTAATTTAATGTGTTACTTTGTTGTTAAAGGAATTAGGACGCAATATTCTTGGAAAGGCTTGAAGTAAGTGTTTAAAGACTGTACCAGTCGGTTGAAACAACGTCATTACAAGTGGGCGGAATAATTTTAACAAACAGTTGACAAAAACTTTAGTGTGTTTGTTAACCAACTGGTGATTTTCTGTATTAATTAATAATTTAAATGCTTTAAGAAAATTAATTTCTATAAAAGGAAATAGTATGTCGGCAATTGTAAAGTCCCATGTCATATCAGAAAAACCGAAATTTAATGTGATTTTTTTGTTCCGTATGTAGCTATTTTTGTGCCGTTTGTTGCCGTCAAACACGTTTGTACAAGATAAAATATATCTAACAGCGTCGCCGGAATAACGCTAAGTTATGCACCAGTGTCTAAAAGAAACTTCTTGTATGACTTACAATTTTTAACAAATAATTAGCAACTTCTTTTATTGCTGCTCGCAGACATTGCAAATAAACGCCGGTTTACTTGTTTCCCGTCTTCCTAAAAACTCTGGCGGCAAAAGGGGATCTCGACGGTAAGAATGTGCATGGGTACTGTCATCGATGTGCTTTGGCTCCGTAATTTTGTTAACTAATAGTAACGCTACAAAGATGATAAAATTAATGTTAACTTATAAAAAGAGAAAATATAAATATGTCAAAATAAAGTTTGCAAAATTAAATAAGTAATAAAAAACTTAATTTTATTTAATATATTCATTATTTAAACAAAGATAAATTTTGGCGAAGTCGAACAAAAACCCATGGTTATTCAGGTCTCATTGTGACGTTTTATCAAGTTTATTATCTTAACGTAAAAATATTAATAAATTAATTAAAAAGTGAGACGGCATATTTATAAAATTGACAACAATAAAAATGTAGCAACATTAATGTAAAGAAATAATCAATGGAATGGGGGTTTTGTAAAATGTAGTTGAACAGAATTAAAAAATTATCACATCGATCATTTGAATGTGAATTTTAACTTATTTAATATAGACTTACAATTGCAAATTTTGCAATACAAAACGTTTTCTTTTTTGGTTTAAAAAAAAATTAAATTAGTATTTTTATATTGCAATACCAAAATGATTTATTATTGTGTTTTTGTGTCTACATATTTAATAATATTTTGCATATTTTTGTAATTTTTGACTTATTTTATTTTAATAAATATCTCTGTTACTAATCTTAATTTTTAAATATTTTTTAATTATAAAATTTTTTTTACTTTACTTTTAATTTTTTATTCCTCTCTTAATGATTGTAATAAAATGGAGCACCGTTAATTGGTAAATTATTCGGTATATCTGTGTAATAATAAATACGCAATAATACAGAATTAATTGCAGTTAGTAATATGTGTAGGTGTTACTGTTTGAATGAAATATTTAAATTATTATTAATTTTTATTTTAATTACAATTTTTATATTATTGTACATTTAAACACTTTGACTTTGTTTGAACCTTGTTCTAAAGCGCCTTTTTGTATTTGAATGTATCACGTTTGTTGTTAACGTGACTGTGGTTCTGTGAGTACATTGTGTCCTGTTTTTTCCTGTTGGTAAACAGTATTGGTATGTAATTTTAAATTATTTTGTAATAATAAATTGCAAAACAATAATGTTAATCACACAAGAGCATTTTTGATTGAAATTAGCTGGGATGTTAATAATTATCCGTATCAAGTTAAATCAAAGGAAATCAGGGCCAAGATCTCAGTAAGATCTTATAGTAGATACGTATGTATTATGCGTTCTAAAATGTAGCTAAATTAAAAAACGGTTTATATAAATGTGCCAGAGTGGTCTAATAGTACAGTACTCAATTTGAACTTGGATAAACATAAATTCAATTTTTACTACCGGCAATAAATGCAGGCCCACGTTTACTGCTATATAATGTTTCTTATAAAACTATTTTAATAGTAAAAATAATATTAAAAAAAATAATGTACCAACCATGTTAAAACAAAAAACTTAAATTCCTATTTTTATTAAAATTGTTTTAATTAATTTTTATTATGCCATGTAATGTTAACTAAATAAGCGCACTTGCATGCTAATACATTATGTGCATGTTATATAATTTCTGCGGTTACTTTTACAAAGCCTCCTACTTTATATATTTTAACATTTAAATAGTATGGGTTACTTTAGTTACCAAAACGCCATTAAAACATAAATCCAAATTTATATTATGCGTTTTAAAATGTAACTAAATTAAAACACGTTTTACATAAACATACCATGGTGGTCTAGTAACACAATACTTCATTTAAACTCGGATAGGCATGGATTTAATTCCGACAACCGGTACTAAATGCAGGCTCATACTGACTTCGCTAGAAAAGTCCATTGCTGTAAAATGTTTTTCATAAAACGTTTTAAGTAGTAAAACTAATATTTAAAAAAAAATACAGCACCAACTATGTGAAAACAAAAAAATGAAATTCTTATTTTTATTAGAATTTACATTATGCCATGTTATATTAACTAAGTAAGCACGCTCGGATACCAAAATATTATCTGCATATTTTATAATTTCTGCGGTTACCACGTCGAAGCCTTGTGTTTTATATCTTTTAAATTTTAAATAGTATGGGTTATTTTACTTACAAAAATGTCATCAATATATACTTCCAAATTTTTAACCGGATTTACAAAACGATTTGGCGTAGGCTGTGCATTTTAAAAGTGTTTTACCTTTTTGGATGATTGTTTATTAACTGTTAAAAATAAACTACTATAATTTTGTTTTATTAAAATATTTTTTTTTAACTCTTAACTGTTACTGCACAATTTTATACAACAACTTAAGATTATGTTTTATTGTTGTGATATCTATCTAACCCGTTATTATTGTCATTACTATATCCCATTTTAACCTGTTTATTTAAAATTTTATATTTGTCATTATGTATTTTCCTAATTATAAAATTGTTAGCTTAATTTTTATTTATTTTAGTTTTTTTTAAAAATTAATTATATTCTCCAAAAATAAATGTTGTATAATGTAACCACACGTCACTAGAGCACATGTTTTATTTAGCAACTGTGCATTAATAATTCTACTGTAATAAATGTAAATAGAATAGAAATGTTTTGCATAAAAAAACATAATTTAAATTATAAAAAGAAAACAAATAAACTGTTTAAAAAAATGGCAAAATCTTTTTTTCCCTAAATTATCGGAAGTTGGATAAATTGGAAATTTTATTTGTATCCGAATGGGCCACTAAAACGTGATATATTTTAATTAAACGCAATGATTAAACAAATTGTTTGAAATGTTGCTATATTTTTTTTTGCACATTTCTTTTTTAATAACTGTGCACTAATTATACTGTAATAAAAAAATCTTAGTACATAATCAGTAGCTTGTAATGCATATAGTGACCACAAATATAATGAATGTTTTTCTTGTGCATTCTAAATAAAATGTATAAGATGAAGAATAATTAAAATTTTGGAAAAACTTAACAAAATTGTTTATATATATTTATTTAGTAATTGGGATCTTTTTGTACAACGGGCGTGTTGTCTTTTTATTTAATATTATTGAGCGCTTGTTGAATTCAACACAACAACTAAAAATAATTTTTTTAATAAGACAAAGGAATTATTATTTGCAACTTAAATAATAAATATAAACAAAACGGTTATATTTCTTAACTGTAATATAAAATGACTAGTGTATGTAAAACTATAAAAAATTGGTTTTCAGTTATTATAATTAATATTTATCATTGCTTAAACGTTTTAAGGACTATAGTTTTAACAAGTAACTACTAAGCAAAACTAAATAAGGACCCCATTTAGTACCGGTAATGCAACCTGAAAATGTACCCACTTATTTACATTTCTGTTTTAAGCCATATATAAAAATTGTATATTAATAATTGTTGTAAAATTAAAATTGTACAACTGGCAGTTTAAAATGCTAACTTGTAAAAATCTTTAAATACACAATACCAAAAAAAAAAAATTTTAATTTTTACAACTTTTTGTACGCTTTATCACTTTACACAAAAATGGTTTTGTAATAAAAAAATAAAACATTTAAAATGTATACTACAAGTTGTTTTAAGTAAATTTTGTGATTAATCGCTTGTACTTTATATTGTTTTTTTAAATTTAATTACAAACATTAAAATACTATTTTTTGTATAGATACATATTCAAAAAATATCTATTTAGTATAATGTTGTTTATTAAAACTGAGGTAAATTGTAAAATCTTAAATGTTTAATTAAATTTTAAAATTTTAATTGTTTGATTTTATTTTTGACACTTACTTGACAAACAATCCTCAAACCAACATTATCTGCCGTATTTTTTAAATTGTATTTTCTGCATTTAACTGTATGTAGTAAAAAGTAAAAATGTTTATAAAATTATATTATTTAAAAAGATCAAAGTTAGTATTTGTACCAATGTTTACAATTTTGATTTTTAATTTGCTAATTTGTTATAATTGCTAATTATTTTTTATTCCTTGAACAGAAACCGTTTTTGGCACATAAACATTGAGAAAATTCAAATGTGAACCTGCATTTAGTACCGGTAAAGAAAATAGGATTAAAAAATAAATTAATTTAACCAGTCCCAAGCATGGATAAAAAAAAAGTTTTACCTCTAGCAAGTATGTAGCGACACAATGAGAGTAACAACCAAAAAAACCACAAAGCCCCATAACTAAAAAAAACCTGTGAAAACACAAATAATTCCATGTGTTTAAACATTTTGCCAAAACTTTTATTTGATTAGATAAAACATTTATTTTATTTATATTTTTTAAAGTAGTTTTTAGCTAATTTTTGTGTAGTTTACTAATTTTTTGTGCATTTTTTTGCTGTTTATTCCAAAACCGTTTTAACTGGTTTTAAACAGTAAACGTGGAATTCAACTGAACTATATCTTCCGTTTAATTATAATAAGTTTGTTTAGAGTACAAAAGTAAGTTTTTTAAATTTTATTGTTTTATTTTTACTATTTTTTACTACTACAAATTTTGCGTGTAGTAAACCATAAACTCTGACAAAAAGTAAAACGTATAATCTACTACAAAATGTATTTGCAAAATGTATTTTTCTATGTATTATTAGGATTTAAAAGTATTATTTTAGTACTATTTATTGTAATGTAATTAATTGTGTACAAAGCACATGTTTTGTAATTAGTAAATAGCATATAGTGCATATAGTGACCTTAAATAAAATAGATAATTAAACATGTAATAAATCATAATTTTAAGTGTGAATAAAAAATAAGTTAATCCTTTTAGAAATACAAAATCAGTAGTACAACTATTCTATTATACTTATAAGGTATTTTGGACAGTATTTTGGTTACATTTCACTAAGTACAAATTCAACATTTAATAAAACATGTAATATTTTGCAAAAATTTTAGAACTACTGGAACCAATATTTGAACATACTTTAGTATTATTAACAGAAAGTCCAGTTTTAAGTAGATAGTACGGGGTCTAAGATGAGACTTCTCAATAAACTCTTATTATTAAATTTTTTATTTTAACTTGAGAAAAATATTTTTTAACAAAGTAAATTTGTTTATATAACCCAACACACGTTACTGCATACAGTTTATTTAAATTAAGTTAATTAGTTCTAAAATTTAATTAAAATCAATTTTAATTTAAAAATATAAAAGAAAAACTTTAAAAAATTGATTTGTCATTTTTGTTTAATTAACCCATCAAACGTTTGAATTTAAACTTTTAACGTTGCCACAATTTTAGATAGTTACCGCACGTGATTACACGTCAAAGAACAGTAGGAACTAAACCTGCACCATGTACAAGTAAATAAGATAATTGGTTCATTTGCACCAAATTAAAAAAACACAAAATGAAACCTATACAACAAATACAAAAAGGGAAATTATCAAATTTTTAATATTTATTTATTCGCAATCAAATAAAATCGGACAATCTGCAATTAAGAAAAACATTAAAAATATTTTTTTTAACAGTAGAACTTAGGAAAAGACGTGTATAATTTGCAAAAATATATGGAAACCGTCCAAATTATCTTAGGAAAACGGTTTTTTTTACTGACGAATGTTTTTTAAAGTATAAACTATAAACAGTACATTCCACAGTTATCCGTGGTTCTAATTTTTTTCAAGACTATAATTACATTGTTAAAAAAGTTGCATATTTATTATGTTTACATAAATATATTCAAATTAAGTATGGAAAACTACCAAAATAAAGCCAAACAAATGGTCACTTAAACAACTGAGAATTTGCAGTTATTTTTAAAAATTTGTTAAAATCTGAACTACAATCAATTACTTCAGGTCTTTGAGTGATTATTAAAGATAATCCTCTGCAGCATACGTTAAAAAACGCAACGTGTCTTTATTATAATTAAATATTTAACGCCTTTTTTATTGTTTAGACTACAAATTCTTTAAATAGCAAAAAAAAACTTTATTTAATTGCCTCTATACAGTTTAGACCTCAATGTAATTAAAACTTTTTTTAGTTATCTCAAATAAAAAGTAAATCGGATAAGAAATCAAGACACTTTTAGAGAAAATATTGATTACGTTTTAAAAAAATCAAATTTTACAAGATTATATTAATAATTTGGTCAATTCCTATTGAAAACATTTTAAAAATGTTATAAAAACCATGGTTGAAATACTAAATTTGTAAATTTAGTTATGTCTGTTTTGTATATATGTACATATGTTAAATATAATTTATATTTAAGCATATAATGTAGCAGTATTTTTATCTTGTTAAAATGTGTAAATACTGGGATTTAGTCTAACCGAAAATTTAGTAATGCTTGTTTGTTAAAAAGAAATATTTAAGTATAATAAAATAATTGTACTACTAATTTTGTATTTCTAAAAGGATTAGTTTATTTTTTGTTCACACTTAGAATTATGTTGTATCACATGTTTAATCATTTATCATATTTAAGATCACCGTATGCACTACAAGCTATTTAGTAAGTACAAAACATGTGCTTTTCTCACAATTAATTATACTAAAATTAATATTTATAAAATAATACTTATATATCCCAAAACATAGGGATACTGATAAACGTGTCGAGTTAATCCAATTTCTGTTGTTTTTATAGTCAGTAGTGTGCATTTTGTAGTAGATTTAACATTAAACATTTTGTTGACTATGCGCAAAATTAATTAAAAACTAGTCAAAATAAAGTTAATAAAATAAGGAACAATAAGTAGTGCTGGTGCAAACATATGTAAAACTACTTCTACCATGTATTTACCGATTTTATTAACGTACTCAGTGGTTACAATTGTGATAACAATAACAATAAAAATTATTATACAAATGTTTAATTTAATAACAGTATTACTAATACAATTACTACCAATATTATCACTACTTATGCTGCTGATAATACTACCAATGCTACCGCTAATACTACTACTACTAATAATAATGATAATAATAATTAAAAAAAATAAAATAATAATTATCATGACATTTAATATTCCTATTATTATTATTATTATTATTATTATTAAATAAAATGCTATTATAATTTTTCCTATATATGTCGTTATTAATAAAATTTTTTATAAAACTTGTTAACTAGCTTATAACCTAAAATTGTTAAAATGTAACGTCAAATATTAATAATAAATGTTACGTGTTTAATTTTTAGACTTACCAAATTGTTTTTGTATTATTTAGCGCAAACAATTTAGTACCAAATGGGGTGGCTTGTGCTTAAAACCACTTGGTTTAGTTGTTTTGATATGGTCTAGATACATTTGTTTTATGTTATTTAATTTTTAGCAAAAAAAAAATTTAAACAAATATTAAAAAAAATTTTTAATATGTTTACATACGTTTTGTTTTACTGTGCAAAAAAGCGCATTAAATGTTACTAATATTAGAACTACTAAACGGCGATTTTCAAAATTGCAATTACTTTTATTTTAGCATATTGTGTTTAAATTAAATTTTATATTTAAACAAAATAAACTGAAATACAATTAAAAATAGTTTTGTAAAATTATAACGCAAGTTATTATTTTTATAAACAATTGCGACCTTGGCATTAAGTAAGTTGCATTTTAGCTTGAAACAATATTGTTATATTTTACCATAAATACACTACTATTTAAATTTATTTATATATTTTTTATCTACTGGTTATTTAATACTTTTCATAAAACAAACATAATGGTTGTTGCATAAACGCTTTTTTTTAACAAAAAACTGTTAAGTTTGTACAAAATGTTTTATATACAGTAACTTATTTTATTGTGCAAAATATTTTTTATTTAAAATTAGTATTTTATTAGTTATAAAAAAGATTATTACATATTTAAAAAATTTTTACATTTTACCATTATAAACTATACTTTTGATGTTTTTATTTTGTAACAAAAATATAATGTGATTTAAATATAGTTTAGCGGTCTAGCGTTACAGCGCTCAAATTTGGACCTCGGTGGGCATGGGTTTGAATCCCACTATCAGCACTATGATGCGGCACACGTTTGGTTTTGCTAAAATGTTTACTGGTAAAAAACGTTTCTTGTAAAACATATAACTAATAATAAAAATAAAATAAATTAATATTATATTTTTTGCTGGTTGCTAGCAAATAACTAAATTCGTGCTAATTATATTTACAATTTCAAAAACTACATTTTCTTAACATACAAAACATTCTCAATATTTCTTAGAAAACTCCACAATGTTTTTAAAAGCATTAATTTAATTTTTAAATTATTTTAACAAAATATGCTGTATTTAAATTTAAAGACAAATTAATATATTTAAGTTAAAACCAAAATAACGTTTAAAAGTAACCGGTGTTTTAATTAATTTTAATTATTTATTACTATAAAATCAATTTAATATAAACATTGTAAAATTTTTACTCAAAAATTAAAGTTGAAAATAATCAATTAATTAACTATTTAGCATACATTATTTTTTTAATTAACATTTTAATTACAAATTAACAACAAAATAAAATTCTGTATTTTAGAAGTGCTAAAAGTATTAAAAAACATTTTTAAATAATGATTTTAAACACATAAATTAATAATCTATTAATTATTAATTAAAAGATGCGTAGATTGTACTTAATATTTCCATTTATATGTATTTTGTTTTTTAAATATACTTTTTTACACTAACTTAAAATTTTTAAACAAATATTTTAGAATAAATATAAGACAACTATTATGTATTTTACAATATTCTTAATTTTTGATATTTATTTCTACAATAAAACAATTAGCCATAACAAATTAATTTAGATTAAATGCTCTTATGCATTTTTGCGTCATTTATAGCCGTCGTTGGCGTATTTTAATGGTTCAGCTTCATTACTATGTTAAGTAAACGCAATTTTACACATATGCAATAGAACAACGTGCATTACCAATTGTGTTTCATCACATTGTGCACTATCTATATAAGCCAATCAAATGAGAAAATGTATTTAAAAATGTATATATATAATTGTGCATTTATTCATGTGTAATATAATAAATTAAAACAATGATAATACAACAAATTGTATTTTTTATCCTTTTGAGTAGGTTGACACAATATGTTATTATTTTACTATGATATTTACGTTTTTTTAGATTGTATTGCAACGTTTAGCGCTTACAATGTAAGTTCCATTTTTACTTTAACCAAACACGTTCGTAAAGTTGCATTTTTTGTTAATTTAGTTATCCATATTATAATTGTCATTTAATACATTGGGTAAATTAAAAAATATTGTTGTTTACCGTTTATTAATAAAACTTAAGTTGACTTAGGACTACTTATGTAATAATAATAATAATTAATTTGTTTCAAATAAATTTGTAAATACAAATGTAAAAATATTTTTACTTTTTATTAAATAATTTTAGGTTGAAAATATAAATTTATCAACATGTAAGTCTATGCATTGTGTCTATAAAAATTATAATATAATAAGTTCTTCAATCTTTTTGATAAAATTGTCTAGTTTTAATGCTTTATTATTTATTTTGCAGATTGTTCACTTTGTTTGTTTATAAAAAACTGGATGACAACAACGGCTAAAATAATTGAATGCATTAAAAACAACTTTTGCAATTCTACAGCATTACAAAAAGAAAAACAAGAAGTAAATTAATCACAAATGCATTTTATTGTCAATTTTATAAAATTATTGTTTTAAATGCTTTAGTATTAGCAATTAAAAGTTTAATTAAAGGACAGTTATATTCAAATGTTACGACAGAACACCAAGCAACTAGATTGACTAAATTTAAACAAACGTCAACATTTTGATAACAATTGTAGTCTGTTAAATAAGGAAGCCAAAGGCTTATTTGTCTACTCATAATTGCTAATTTTGTTTTATTGTATGTTAGTGTTTACAATAGAAAATAATGCATTAAACAAAAAAAACCAATTATTATGATACATTTTACCACGTTAATGTTGCATAATATTAAAATCTATAATGATATTACAAACAAATAATAATACTAACAATAATAATAATAATAATAATAATAATAATAATATTTTTTACTGTTGTTGACACAATTTGCAATTTAACATTAATGTTATCTATCTAAATCTACTTTAATAACAACTACTATTTTTGTTTGCAGTTTGTTGTTAAACAGAAAAAACAAAATGTAAAATTTTTTAATTAAACCACTTGATTAACGGAGTTTTGTAGACTATTAATACATAACCGCGTGTTTGGCTTTAATATATTTTAACGGAAAAAAACCCATTTAAAAACAATAAAACTATAAACAGTTGTACATTATCAAAAATAAAATTTGAATTAATAAGTTTATTGTTAAGATGTTTACTAATTTGAATGTTTATACGTTGTTTTTATTTACATATTGTTTTAAATATTTAAAAGTGTTTAAATGTGTTCAACTCGGAAAACGGAACCAACTATCTGAAAAGTATAGCGTCATTAAATTGTGAGGTAAGTCAATCTATAAACATTATTTAAAATCATTTTATAATTTGATAACTTTTAACGGTTATTATGTATAAACAAAAGCCATATGTCTAGAAATATAATATGTAAATATAAGTCAATTGGCAGTTAAATTTAAACAGATTAAAACATATTAATAGTAAAATTATAATTACTAACTATTTATATTGTTATTATTTTTATTTAAAAAAAAATAGTTTATTATTAAAATATTGTTTATAAACAAACTTATTTTATTGTAATAATTTACTATACTATATTTTATTGTTTTTATGTGTATTTATTAATAAGACATAATTTATTAAATTAATTTTTTATTGTTTTAAGTGCTAATATATTTCTTATTATTTTGTCAAACAACAAATTATCAAACAGGTTTTAAATTTGCGCAAATGTTGGCAATTCGTTTTGTACAACAGTGCATGTCCGTGCGTTAATTTTTCTTTTGTTACTTGAAATAGATATAGTTTGTTCTATAAAAACTGTTTTACAATATGTACTCTTGTCTTTTTTATACGACATGGAATTGGTTAAGATTAACGTTATATAACAAAACAGTAATTTGATAAATATTGTCTTTATATAAATTAGCTAAAAAAACCTATTTTTTAACAGTACTAAATATAAATTAAACTTTGTTTTAATTAATTTTTAGTAATATTAGAAATTAATACTATAATTTGTAATATAAACTATTATATACAATTTAATTTTTTAATTTAAAAATATTTATTTTGATGTATACAAACATTGACAAAAATATATTTTAAAATTATTACATAAAAATATAATTATTTGATGCAATTTGCAAAATTTATTAATGACTTATTTTTAAATTAATTATTTGTAATTTTCTTTATTTTACAGCACATGTGTCATACGTGTAAAAATTCTGAATTAGGTAATAAACATTATTTATGCTTATTGCTTAATAAACAATTATAATAGATTATTATTTACTATTATTGTAAGATACTGGATAATTATATTATTTAAAATAATTATGTTTTGCATTTATAATATAAATGTTCTAATAAATAACATTTATAATATGTTTTTTATAAACTGCAATTAATGTTTATTCTTGCATTTATATTACAGAGTGTAAAAACTGCAAATTGGAAATTGACATCATAAAGAACATAGTGAAAGAAAAAAATAGTGGATATGAACATTTAGAACAAAAATGTATTACCTACTATTCTTACAAAACGGTAATTTATATGCATTAGAATTAACAAATATAAATGGGTGATTTTAATGCAAAAACAGATTTGAGTACTTTTTAAATGTTTGAACACATGACTATGCTTATAGCATAAATAATAATAGTTATATGTTGTTTACGTTAATAATAATTGTGGAATGAGTGTTGGCAATACACAAAAAGTACACAAATTAACGTGTGTCTCTTCCAATGGAAAACAACAAACTTGATTGGTTACATTTGTATTAACAAAAAATAACGATTTCTTTTGTAAAATTTACGTAAATATGACGGTGTAAATTTTGGTTTTTATTGTTAGAAAATTTTGTTTACAATTATTAAAAACAGAAACCACATTTTTTTAAATTATTGTATAAGTAGCTTAAGCTGCCAAATATTATAATCCACTTTTACAATTTGTTAAAAAATGCATTTAATAATTTAAAAAAGATAAAAAAAGTTTAATGATTAATAAAAATTGTTGCAAAAAAAAACAAATACAAACTGTGCAACAAATGTATTGGGTAAAGGATATAACCTTATTAAAAAATTATCAATTTTATCAGTTTTTTGGAATCTAACTAATTTTAGAAGAAAAATAAAATTAGAAAAAGATTTATTTAACAATCCTGTTATTTGAAAAGTATTTAATAATAATTATGGAATTTTAAATAAAATTTTTTATAAAAAACTACCGCAAATATAACGATAATTAAAAGTAAAAAACGCAGTGGTATAAATAATTCCAAAACTCTGTATAAAATTGTAAAACAATTGTCCGGGGGTAGAAAAAGCACTATTATTTTAATTATAAAAAATAGTAGTTTATTTTAAAAAAAATAATAAACAAATATTTAAATAGGTAAAACATTTTCAGAAAGTATTTAATTAGTTTACACCAAATACTCTTAGATTTTTTATAACCATGTAGATATAAATGTGATTCTAATTGCGGAAAGATGTATTAATAAAATTGCTAAAACTAAAGTAATTTATATAACTTAAAAATTAAAAAACATTAAAACAGGGTTTGACAAAATAACTACAAAAATGTTTAAACAAAAATAACGTAGTATGTGAGTTTGCTTATTTATTTAATATTATATAGCACAAGTAATTTAGAAATGTTTGGTAATGAGAAATAATTGTTAAAGATTATTTAACAATGTCACGAATATTATTAATTATTTACTGATAATTTAATTAATTTTATAAAAACTTTTAAAAGTGTTTATTAAAAAAATTGCTAAATTTGACAAAATACCGGTAAAACATGTAAATATTATGCGTTCGGTTTATCAAAATTTAAGATGTTGTGTTAAAACAAAAAGTGGTCAGACGGTTTTGTTCGCCATTGTCACAGAAATACGTTAAAGATGTATTTTGTTACCGTTTTTTTGTTTTTTTGGTAATTAATTATATTATGTCTGGCCTAATAAATAATTTATCTCTTGGTATCAAATAGAACAATAACTGAATAACAAATTTGTACTTTGCAAATGAGATTAGTTTACTCAGTGAGACTGCAAAAATTATAGAAAATATGGACACACGTTTCAGTAATATTATTTTTTTTGTTGGCTTGCGGATAAAATGTTTAAAAATAAAAAAATTGTACACAATGTTAAACAATTATTTGCCCATCAAACTTAGTAGATAAAATATTGACATAGTAAATTTGTTTACATATCTAACAAACATTATTGGTAGAAACAAAAAAATCAAAATTAATATTAGAACCAAACTTTTAAAAACAATGTCAGTTTTTTATAAATTTAGATTAATATGGTCTAGTTTTTTCATTTGCCTGGCGGTAGAGCTCTCAATTTGAACATTGATGAAAATGGGTTCGTATGCCACTACCGGCACAAAAATGCGGAACCCATGTTTTGCTTTACTAATATGTCCATTACTAAAAGATGTTTCTTGTAAAACATTTACAATAATAAACATAAAATAAAAAATAAAACAGTTAATTTTACGGCAATATATAAAAGAAAAACAAAATAAATAAAAAAATTTAATTAAATGGTGTTTTAAAATTATTAAAAAGTTTACCTGCATAGATTACATTTTAAATAATGAGATTGTGAGAAAAAATGATTGTTGTTTATCAGATAAATATCTTATGGGTGAGTAAACAAAACGTTTGGCAAAATGCTTCAGTACAGAAAAATTTTGTTTATTATAAATTACGGGACTTTGTTGTTGTTTTTTGTTGTAACTGTTGTATTATTGCCCCATTTTTACATTTAAACCAAAAGGGTTAAATATATATGCATATATCAATGCATACATATATTACTTATGCATAAATAACATTTTTTTGTTACTCAGTGCTATCTAATAACTGACATTCTAAAAAAATATACACTTGGATTTATTCATTACCGAGAAAACAAAATAATTTGTCAAGTATGTGTAAATCAATATAATATATATATATATATATATATATATATATTTATATGTACATATATATAATTAGTATCTATATATACATTTTTATTTGTGTTTTATTGTTATACAAGTTTTACCTAATTAATTTTGTTTAATTCAGTTTACTAAACAATGTATGCACAAAAACCTAATATAATAATAATAATAATTATTTTTATTATTATTATTATGGGACTTTGTTACTGTTTCTGCTATTATTGTTATTTTATAACTCCATATATATTTATGACCAGTAATTAATAGGTATACATTCATATTTGTATTTGTGTTTTATTGTGATATAAATTGTACTAAAATATACGTTTTAAATTTTAGTTTGCTAAACAATGTCCATTAACACATGTATGTTTATTATTATTATTAATATTATTATTATTATTATTATTATTTTTAATACCAAATTTTAAGAATGTTTATTATATAGACACATAAATAACATACAATAAATTAACATATGTAGTTTTATGTAATAAAGTGTATTTGATTAACTCATGTATACATTTATTTACAATAATAATAATAATAATAATAAAAATAATAATAATAATAATAATAATAATAATGTTTATGCTTGTTATTATTGTTTTTTAAATAATTGTTGTTATTTATAAACAACTTTTTGTAATATTTTGTTATAATATATTACTTTTCCTTTTAATTTTATTTAGAATAATACAAAACCAAACCTAGGTAAGTTTAATATTAAATATTTAAGTACATTGACTGCTTGATTTTAATTTGGGTAAGCATAAGTTCCATCTTTACTATTGGCACAAAATGAGTGTTTTTGTTTGGCTTTACTAAAATGTCCGCACGTTAAAAATTACTTTTAATCAAAAATTTGAAAGCGGTAATAATCTAGTAAAGAATTTAATTTTTTATGGTAGTTTTTTGTGTATTATTGTCTATATAAAATACTTATTTAGATAAAATTATGCATATGTTTGTTTATACATTTGTAATCGTTTAAACAATGTAAGATTTGATAGTTACGTATTTTTATTAATTTATTTTTTCGTGGTAATTTATTGATAATTATGGTTTTATTTTGTTGTATTGCACAGATAGTGTTGCATTTTCTAAATTGTGCATTGTTTATTATTGTGATATTTTAAAATAATATTAAAAGATTTTATACTGCAGCGTTTTACTAATAAATAAAACGTTGTAATAGAAAAATGTGTTTAAAATGAAGCATTTTAAAAAAAAGTAATAGTTTAGCAAAACTAACTATTGTGTTTAAATAATTTTACCATTTGTTTAATTTATTTACAAAAAATAAATATTTTAAAATCTTTAGAATAAAATTGTAGTTAAATTAAATAATATTATTTTGTTTAAAATAATAGATGTATCTGAGCTTTACATTAAATACTATTACAATTATCAATAAACAATTACATGTTATATAAAAATTACCTACAGTAAAAAACGTTTTTTATAAAATATTAATTAATAATTAATTTTAATTATTAAAACTTCGGGTTAGTTAAAATATATATTTTTAATACTTATTAAAACAAAATCAAAAATATTTAATTACATTTATAAATGCTTTGCAATATTTAATTTTAATTTTAGATTGCTTTATAGTTATTCAAGGCTTCAGTTTTATGTCAGAATATTTAGCGAAAGTTGGATTTGATGTAATAAATAAATATGTGTGTTGTTATAGCAAAACAAAAGATGAGGTATGTAAATTATTATAATATTTTATATACATTACTATATATACAAAAAACGTTTAAATATAATGTTTTTTATTTTTTAGTGCAAAAAATTTAAAATACTGCTAAACGAAAATTTTCTTAAATTTAAACGTAATCTGAAACCAAAACAAGTCTGCAAGGTTTGTTTTATAAAATTGTGATTTGTGTTGTCAAAGTTTGTTATAAATTTTATGTGTTGTATATTTAATTGCAACTTACAATTTAAAATTGTGCTAATTTTTTAAATATTTTTTAATATGCATTATGTATTATATTAACTAATTTATGCAAGCTTAGGACAAATGGTGTACCTAACATTAAAGTATAAACCGTTTGTTTTACTGACAAGAATGTTAAATTATAACTCATTTTTGTCTAATTGCAAAATTATATGTAGTGTTTGTATTAAACGTATTTTGGCGCTGAAATAATCATTAAAACAATTAAACAATTTAGAGTAGTGTAGTTTTATTAAAGATTACAAACATTTAATGTAATATAATACAATAGTTATTTATTATTTTTTATTTGTTTTTATTTTAACCAGTAAATTATAATATTATTTATTTATTATTTTAGATAATGGAAACATGCTCTAATACTATAAGGTATCAAAACTTAATGTAATCATATTAATAATAATAGTAACAAAAATAATAATATTAATAATAATATTAGTAATAATAAAAATAAAAATTTGATTAAAAAATTTGATTTCTAAATTTCGCAGTTTTAATAATTCTTCAAAAGTTTTCGTTGTTAATGCAGTTGTCACATTAATGCAAAAAACGGATTGCATATGTATCAGTATCGCGACACGCATTTATTTTTTAAGCTTTACTGTATTGTAATGTTTGTAGTGTGCATTTGGTGTAATTATATTATTATTATTATTATTATTAATATTATTATTACAAAACTCTTTTGCTTTAAAAATGAGCATGGGGCAATAAAACAACTATTACAGCAAATAACAACAACAACAAAGTTTTGCAATTCAAAGAGAACATGTAACAACAAAATGTTTTTATGTATTTAAACATTTAGCCAAACGTTTTGTTTAATCTTATAAAACATTCATTTTAATTGAATCTTTCCGAATAGCTCTTAGCCTAGTTTTCTATGGCCTGCCAACCTTTCTTTTACCATTCACAATTTTCTATTACAAAAACCGTTTTTGCTGGTTTTTCGGACGGTAAACGTAGAATTTAACCAAATAATTTTTTTTGTTTAATTGTAATAATGTTTTTTCATGATTTTATTATTTAAAATGTAATTGCGTCAGGTAATCTTTAAAATACATTTAAATCATCAGCGATAAAAAACATCTATCATTCTATTAATCTTGTCCGTTCGCTTTCACGTTTTAAACCTATATATTGGTGTAGAAATGATTATTAATGCATACAAACAAAGTTTTGTCTTTAGACTAATAAAAAAACATAAGCATATTAATTTGAATTTATTAAAAACTGACATTGCCTTTTCAAGTCTGGCTTTAACATTAATTTTGGTTTTTCCGTTTTTACCAATGATGCTTCCCAAATATGTAAAAAAATCAACAATATTAATATTTTGTTTACTAATTTTAATGGACAAATTATTGTTTAACTTAGTGCACAACATTTTTGTCCTTAAACAATTAATCTGTAAGTTAATACAAGAACTGATATTACTGAGATGAGTTGTCATATTTTTCATCATTTTTGGAGCTTTACTGAGTAGACAAATATCATCTGCAAAATCCAAATGTGTTAATTGGCTATAGTTTTATTTAATATTATAAAACAACTTATTTATAAATTATGTTATAATAAAATTAATTACAAAAAAAAAACGTTGATAGAATACATCCTTGACGTACTTCTGTGACAATTTCGAACATAGCAGTATGACCACTTTTTGTTCAAACACATATTTTAACGGTACTCCGTAAAACTTAACAATTTTCTACAAAGATTCTCAATAAACATTGTTAAAAACTTTTATAAAATTAATTGTAAGTAAATGCTAAAATTCTTAATTTTGCTTAATAATGTTACAGAGGGTAAATATTTGTTAAATACAGCTTTTTCCTTTTTAAACACAATGTCACCCAATTAATTTTATTGACACAAAAATATTAATAATGCAATTAGAAAAGTGAAACCGTGTGATTTTAAATTGGATTTTGTATTAATTTTCAAATTGTTTTCTTTTATAACAATTTTCCTATACTTCACTTCGAATTTTTAATATTTTATCAATAACTGAAATAGAATAGAATTAAAAATGTTTAACTCACTTAACTCGTAAACAAAATTAATACTTCTGTTAAATAATAAATATGTAATAATTTTATATTAATTGCAGTTAGTATAATATACATCTTCTAAGCTAATTAGTGTTAAAAACGTAGTTATTAAAATAAAACGTTTGCAGCAATTACGTAAGTCAAAAAAGAACTCAGTTTAATTATGATAATACAATATTATATAATAGATAAAATACAATTACAATTTTATTAATATCTACTGCTAATATAAAAAAATAATTGTTAAATTTGTTCAAAATTACAAATTTGGTTAAATTATTAATATAAAATATAACGTTAAATATAAAAAAAACAGAACACATAAAATATTTTTAGTTACCAAATGTTTGATTAAATAATAAATAACAAAATGTTTAATAATTAAGGTAATTGCCTTTATTTAAACCATTTGATCGAAGCGATTTAAAATGCTGTTAATAAAATTGTTAATATTTTTTTGTTTTATCTCATATTAAACAAACTAAATACGATTACACAAAATTTTAAATTTAGTATGTTTATTAATATTACACTTTAGCTTACTAAAAACAATTTTAATAAAATTTATGTCTGGACTGTTAGGTAGTACTTAAATAAATATATTTTTTAATTTTAACCCTTTTAATGTGTAAATATAAATATTAAACAAATAAAGTAAACTTAGGTAAATATAACATTACCTTTTTAAACGTATAACATAGAGCATTGTTCTAAAAAATATTAGCAAGCCCTGTATGACTATGCTGCATTTTATTAGAAAAAACTTTTTTTATTAATAAAATATTTTTTACTATTTAAGGTATCGGATATAATTTTTTATTTAATAGGTTTATTATACTTAATAACAAACCAACACATCACTTGTCACAGGTGTTTTTTTTAATTACTAGAAGTAAATGCTTTTCAAAATTAGGCCCGCATATTACTTTATTTTTGTATTTAAATGGTTTATTCCGAATTATTGTTTTATCAGCAAAATATACAAAGCGTTAATAAGACAATTTTTGTTCAATCCACTTGTTACAAAACATAAATATACATTTTTTTGTTTCTTTATTAATAAATAGTTTAACTATTGATGATTTACGTGTTAAATTAAATTTTTTTGCACGGCTTCTTACCATTGAGTAACTAAATTTTTTAAAATTATCTTTTACAGTATTTAAAATAGGCTTGTTGTAATTTTTTTTAATTCTATTAAAATTTTTTGATTATTAGTCTTACTTGTTTTTTTTTTCTTTTAACATTATCACAGTTTTTTGGTTTTTGTCTATTCAAAATACGATAAATTGTTGTACAACTTACTCTATACAATTGTTTAAACAAAAACCCATAGTTTTCTATTTTTTATAACATGGTGTTTATTGTCATTAACATGGTAATTTTTTGTATTATTGGTATTTATTTTACTAAACAAAAACAGATAAACAAATTAATCTAATTTTTAAAGTCAATTATAACTTAAAACTAAAAATTATTATAAATTACCAAACATTTTTTTTATATTTCTAAATAAATACAAAGCACCTATTACATATTTTACATTATTTAAAATTTTAAATATTTATGTTTATTTTGTTTTGATTGGACATTTAAAATTGTAATATTAACAAATAATATTCTTAATAACCATGGTTTTGTCAAATCAAAAAAATAAGTCGTATTTTTGTTGCAATATTTTAGTCTAAACGAGAATAAATAATTTTTCACAATTGTGTATATTTAATATATAAATTTTGTTTAAATAACTATAAACTTAAATTAATCATGTATTGTTTTTAAAAACATTAATTTTAATAAAAACATTGTATTACACAACGAGACCTTTTTTATTTTTATTAGGATAAAATTGTTTTTTTTATTTGAAAAAAAATGGCTAAACACTTTAACTAGTACAAGTTTTATTTTCATTACAATATTTTAGTTCAAACAAGTATAAATAATTTTTTACAATTGACCAAGTGTTGTTATTAAAAACTTTAATTTAGATCAAAACATTGTATTACACAACAAAATCATTTTTTACTTTAATAAAAATAAAATGTTTTTTTTTCCTTGTTTAAAAGACGTGGCTAAACACTTTAAATAGTACATACAGTAAAATTGTTATCAAATCTAATTTTAACCTAATTTACAATAAAATAACCTTATCTACAATATAAAATAATAGTTAAAAAATTAATACGTATTTAAATGCTTTAGCAAGTTAACAAGTTTTTCATAAATTATATAAATGCATTAATAAATTTTATTTGCTAATAGTTATTCTTAAGTAATTTAAAATTGTTATACAGTAAATAATGATAAAGTTTCAAATGTTTTATAAAAATTAAAAGTGAAAATATAAGTTAACGCTGCACGTTAAATAAAACGCGTGCCTTAACTTGAAATTTATTATATATTTGTGCATATTTAAAATATAAATCTTGTTTAAATAAAAATAAATTCAAATTGATCATATGTTGTATCTTCAGTTACAAACATAAAAAATGTATATATACAATTTATGACCATCGACGTGCGAAAATGGAAGTACTGTAATACTTTGTAGCATTCTGCTCTAGTTACTTATCTTAGACATATTTAATTTTTACTAATACATACCTAAGATAATATTTTAACAATACACATTAAGTAACATTATTTGCAAAAATAATTTTTAATTATAATATACAACAACATTTATTCTTGGAATAAAGCATAATACCACCACTTACTAAAACATAAATAAATAGCATTTAAGTCGATAAATAAATAACTTTATTAACTAAAATACATGATTATATAAAAAGTTACAAACTGTATAATGTCATTAATTTAGGAAATATTTACTGTATTTTATAACTTTTGCTAGCCATTTCCAATATCAGTCTATCAAAATACCAATAAAATCCTTTGAAACTCAATTTTTTATAACACATACAATATTTTTTATAAATAATACGTTATTTTACAAATTGTTAACGTACCCTTTAAACAAACCAAACATAAAATTAATAACGCTTAATTCCGGGATATTAAGGTTCAAATGTACAAAGATCCGTTTTTTGTTTAACAAGGTTTTTGCAGTCTAAATAAGTCAAACAGATAGTAAACTGTAAGTTA
This sequence comes from Cardicola forsteri, assembly GCA_025895645.1. NCBI lineage: Eukaryota > Metazoa > Platyhelminthes > Trematoda > Strigeidida > Aporocotylidae > Cardicola > Cardicola forsteri. Next base: position 119,316 of record JAKXYG010001491.1, on the reverse strand, counting down.
TAGTAAAAAACACATTACCATTTTGTTAAAGTACACCAAAGCATTATTTTAAACATGTTTTAAATTCTTTAAAACATCTTGCTAAAATTATGATTACAATAATTACGATAAAAAATTTATTAATTTCCTACTGTTTTAGATTTGGTTTGTACGGAACCCTTTTTGTAACTGCAAACACTTAATAGCACATTATCTATGTAAATAATACACAAAAGCAACTTATTTTGCAAAAATTAAAACCTTTAGCAAGATACACACTACACTTGATTTAGAAATGTTGAGTGCAAAATCCGTTAATAACAGCACACACATTTTTAGTTCCATTTTTTTCTAAAATCATTTAAGATAAATTTCATACTATTTGGTAAATTCCATTAATCTGAATCTTTGTATACAGTTAAATAGAACACAAAATATCCCAAATAAAATAATTTTTTTCGCAATTTTATGCAGTTTTTAAAAATCCAGTATAAAATTTTTAATAATTTTTTTTTGTTTATTTGCTTTTATTTTATTATGCAATTTCTATTTAACTTTATAATAATAAAATAAACATATTTTTTGCTTGTAGATACATTTAGTCTATTTATGTATAATTGGTTAAATGTTTTATTCACAAAAGGTTTCTATACACTACACAGGTTTACTTTACAAATTTTTAAGATTTGCTAAACATTACTCCGTTTTTAACATAAAATTTGACCTAATTTAATTTTATTGGCTAAGAAAAATTTACCGTAATTCTATGTAAATTGATAAAATAAACTAAACAAAATTACCACCAAATTTACCAAAATTTTCAAACTGACCACATTGATTTCATTTATTAAATTAGATATATTTTTATTGTACCAATTATTATCAAACAAAGGATTTTTAAAATTATTTATATTAAATTATTATTAAATTATTTTCATTGAACCAATCAAATGTTTGGTGCAAAATGTTTTGTTTATATGAAGCATGTATTTTTAGAAAAAATAATATTTATTTTCAAAAAAATAATAATCTAAAAATTATAATTTTTTTTATTAATTAATTTAATAAATATGTTAAAAATTAAAACAATTTCAATTTTTCATTGTGAAATAATTTCAGTTTCAATAATGTAATCAGTCATTGTTTTTGTTATAGTAAATAAAAAAAATAACTTTTATTTACCAAACAAGTTTTATCAAATGCAGAATTTTTTATTTATTTAAAAAATGTTAAATAATGTATTCTAAAGACAAAAATAAAATTTCTTATATGAATATGCACATCGATCGTTTCCTATTGTATATATATATATATATATATATATATATATATATATATATATATATATATATATATATATATATATATATATATATATATATATATATACAATTTGTATATAACGTTTAAAATTATTTTAATTATTTTAAATATTTTTAGTCAAAACATAAAAAAATTAATATATATACATATATATATATATATATATATATATATATATATATATATATATATTATATATATATATATATATATATATATATATAACATTATGTAATTAACATGACATTAATAACTACACAGAAATCTAAAAACACTAATCTTGACAGTTTATTGTATTTATTAGTTTGCCTGCAGTTTTGGCGACAAATATATTGGTCGGAAAAATTGTTGTTTATTAAAACGGGTGTAAATTACATTTCTAATTAAATTAATAAAAATTCCAACTAAAGCAATTGTCTATATTATGTTATTTACTTAAAACAAAACATTGGCTTAATTTTAATAATTTATTTAAAATGTCGATAACAACTCAGAACTCTCACATGTTAGAAAAATTAAATTTATTTACATTTACACAATAAAAACATTTTGTGCGTTTAACATTGTATTTACTAATATTTATTTTTAAATAAGTTGACATTGTCAAAGAATAAATAATTTTATAGTTTTAAATGTTTTATTAAGCATTTTAATGCAAATATTTCTTGTTTAAATAAATACCAATTATAATCATATTAATAATTATTTAAATATAGAGTAAACTAAAAATAAATTTGTAGCAAAAATTTTGGAAATTAAAACAAAATTAAGAAAAATAATTTAAAAAATTTAAATTATAAAAAATAATTAAAAATTATAAATATTTCAAAGTTGTAATAAGCCAAGTTTTATATTAGAATGTACACATATTAATAATTTCCAAAAGGTACTGCGCGTGTTCCAACTTATGGATCTTTTATGTTTTTATACATATTTAAAATATAAATTTTGTGCTAATAATTATGAATTTAAATTAACTAAATGTTGTACTATAGAACATTAATTTTAATTATAACATTCTATTACACAACAAAATAAAGTACATAAATGTAAAAAAGAATAATTAATAAGTGCATCATTAAATTGCATTTGCTAGTAGTTATTCTAATATGTATTTTAATAAAAAATATTATTTATTAATAAAATAAACCTTAAGTTCACATTACAAAAGTTGGTGTTTTTGTAAAATTTTTGGAATTTAGACTACTCTAGGCAATAATAACGGGAAGAAAATAAGTGTTCCTAACGATAATGACAATAATTATGTGTCTATTATTAATTTTTTATAGATTCTAGTTAATTTTGTTATTTTGTTAACCTACTAGTGCATTAAAGACCACATGTAATATTAAAAATTAACATTTTTATACATTAATACAAGTATATTTAACTTATCAAAAACATGTATGTATCTACTCTTTTACAACTGTCTATTAGTGAATATACGACAGTTAGAAACATTGCGATTACATTTTACACTAGTATTTACTTTGTTTAAATATTTAACATTATTGTTCAAATTATTTATATCCAATCTACAAATAAAAGTTTATCTTTATGTTAGGTGTTATTCCAGTCTTGTTTTTATTGTTACTAGACAATTGCAATGTATATCATTTATCGAAAAATGTTAAATATGTTAAACGAATCACTGAAACATCTTGCAAACAAATACTTAACATGCGATAAATTGCAATAATTATAAATTTTTTACTTAGTTTATTTTGTTTTTTATTGTTTTTATTTTTCTTATTTTAAATACTACAAATATTACTGGTAAATGTAAATGTATAATAAAGGAAACACGTTTTATTAAAATGTATAAATTATTATTAATTAATAAAATATTAATTATCTTTTAAAAAACAAATAATATACTTTTTTAATTCAGAAAAAAATGCAATAAAATGAACATTTTTTTTTTAGGTAAATGCACCATTAGTGTTGTTTACATGTTATAAACAAATATAATATTTTATTACATAAAACAAACTAAACATTTTCTTTGTTAGCCAACCGCAATAAAAAGACAACAGGTAGATTATAAATTAGTTTAACATTTTATTTTTGAGTTACATTGTAATTTTACCAAAAAAACAAATTTCTGCAAAAATAATTTTATAAATCAATAAAGCATGCAAAGATTCAAATTATTTTAATGCTGTAATCCCGTAAAAAACAATTATTAATGTTATATAAACCAAATTTGTTAAATGCGCTTTTATGCAATTTGGGTAAATATAAGTCTCACTGTCAGTATTTAATACAAAGCCTTGTTTGTATATGCTGTATTTTTATTGTTTAAACATGTTTTAATGTCATACGCGCAAAATTAATTAATCAAATGTATTTTAACCAGTTTATAAATAGGTTTATAAAATTTGTTTTTAACATGTGCAAACAACAACAATTAAAAAAGAAATATAGAAGTACAAATTTGACAAACATCAAAGCTCACAAAATATAAATATTCTATGCATATTAATTTGTTAGCTGCAGAAAAAGCAACTAATATTCTTTATTGTGATGCAAAGAACTCAAAAAACCTAATTATTTTATTTTATGTTTATTATGTTAAATGTTTTACAAAACACTTTTTTTAACAATGGACATTCTAGTGGGCTTGCAGTTTAGTGCTGGTAGTAACATTATACTACATGTCCACTGAGGTCCAACTTGACCACTGTATTGCTAGATCACTCCATTTGTTAATTTATTTATTTTGTTAATACATTGTAAAAAAAATGTTTATAAACATTATTTAATTTTATTTCAATAACTGAATCTGTAAATGCTCAAATTTTAAATAGAAATAAAACAACTGAACAGTGCTTTTGGTTGACATAAAAACCTCGAGAATCTATTATTTAAATGAATCTGACAATTCTAAAATGGTAAATAGTTTGTTATGCATAAAATTGTTATATTTATATTTATTTAATAACATTATACATTTATTAAACTAGAACAAAAAAATAATAGAAAAAATTACGCGTTAATAAATATAAACCATATTTACATCTATTTAAATTTGTACGTTAATTTGTATTTTATTACTGTTCTAATTAAAAACAACTTGAGAACAGAAACAATAACAATTGTTGGTAACAAAGCTACCACTTTATTAGTTTCAAGTTTATGTAGCATTACAAATAATTTTTCTATTGTTTACAATATTTGGTGGCTTGTAAAAATATGTTAATCCAACAAATTTCCATTGTTTCCAAGATAAAATTTTGACCAAAATTGTTTGAATATTGTTTTAAACAACATTAACCCAAATACGCTTCTGACTATTGTTTTTTTTTTTCATCGGAATCTAGACAAGTGTAACAAATTATAAACAATAAAAAACAACTGACAAAAAACAGAAAGGTCAAAAACTGTACATTATCAAAAATGAAATAAGGGTAGATAAGTTTATTTTTCTTACCTAATATTTTGTTTATAAGTTTGGAAGACGCCTGCGCGGTTAATGAAATTTGTCATTATTTTGCCATACTACAGGTCATCAAACATGTTTCAAATTTTAACAATTTTTGCAATTTGTAATTTGTCGTAATGTGTGTTTGTAAATCAACTAGAAAAAAAAATTTTTAAACAGCGCTTATTTTGAAAATTAAAAATTATGATTAGTAATTTAAAGTATTCTATATTTAATTTTAATTTTATTTAAAAATATTTATTTTGGTGCATGGAACATTAAAAAGAGTTATAATTTAAAATTATCAGATGTAAAAATACAATTATTTAATGTAATTTATATAATTTTACAACAGATAATTTATTAATAATTTATTTTCAAACGGATTATATAACAATTTTATCTTTATTCAGAATAAGTGTAAAAATAAAGTCTATGCTTAATCAAGTAATAAACATTATTTTGTTTATAATTATTTATAAATAAATGTTAAAAAAATTAATTAACTATTTAATATTTATTATAAAATAATTAATAATTATGTTATTTAAAATAATTAAAAATAGGAATCAAACCTATAGCTATTCAGTTCCAATTTTGGCGTTTTATCAAGTTTGTTATATTAACACAAATATATTAATAATAACAGTGAGTGTTGAATAAAATTAAAAAATGTATTACATTAATTATTATTTTATATAAATTTACCATTGCACATTGTACTAAATTAATGGTTTTATTTTTTGTTTTTAAAAAATTAATTCAGTGTTTTTGTATTGTAATACCAAATCGATTTATTATTACGTTTTTTGTGTATAATGTTTTTGCATATTTTTGCAACGTTTAACATACTTTATTCTAATAAATATCTCTGTTATTAATCTAAATTTTTAAAACGTTTTTAGTTACAAAGTTTTTCTTTTACTTTACTCTTAATATTTTACTCCCCGCAATGACTAAAATAAAATAAAACACCGTTTATTTGTAAACTAATCTGTACATTTGTGTAATAATAAATACACAATCATATTGAATTAATTGCGTGTAGTAATATGTATAGGTACATTTGTGTCATGCGTTGTAAAATGTAATTTAATTAAAAAATAGTTTACACAAATCTGCTAGAGTAGTCAAGCAGTACAGTACTCAATTTAAACCCGGATAAGCACGGATTCGATTCGCACTGCCGACACTAAGTGCAGAGGCACGTTGACTTTGCTGAAAAATGTTTACTGCTGTGTATTGTTTTTTATAAAACTATTTTAATAATAATAATAATATTTAATAAATAACGGCACTTTATTTAAATGCTATTTTTTTAAAAACAGTTACAATTAAAAATTAGATACTTATTATGTTAATAATTTAAAAAAATTAGACTACAATAATTTTATAACAAAATATTTTTTTTTACATAATCTTACAAGTAACAACATAACCCAGCATACGTTACTTTATACATTTTATTTAAATTAAAATAAATAGTTTTAAAACTTTATATGTATAAAATGCTTAAAATTAATTATAATATAAAAATATTAAAAAAACTCTCGTTTTAATTGCATGATACAGGGTCTAAAATGAGACTTATTCATAAACTCTTATTTTTCAATTTTTTTCTTTTAACTTAAAAGAAATATTTTTTAGCTAAATAAATATGTTAAAATTATATGGGTTATTAATTGTTAAAGTTAATTGTTTTTTAAGTTCTTTAAAATTATAGGTATTTAAGTGTCTTCAAAGTTTTAGATAAATATAATTAAAATAGGTAAATAAATTTACAACTCTCACAACACTTACTGAAAAAAATAATAATTAAACTAAAACTTTTTTAGCAACTACACAACGTACAAAAAAAACGTCACTTTAATTATAAAATGTACAATACTATATAGTAATTTAAAAAAACTTTAATTATGTATACATATATAATGTAAGTAAAAAAAAATTGTGTAAAATATTAATTGGTGCAAAATCAAAAATGGAGTAAAATGATTAACATTTTATTTTATTTTTTATTTATATTTTTTAAAATGTTTATTATTTTAAATGTTTTACAAAAAACATTTTTTAGCAGTGGGCATTTTAGCAAAGCCGAATGTGGGCTCACATTTTATTGCCGGTGGTGGGATTCGAACCTATACTCACCGAGGTCCAAATTCAAGCGCTGTACCGCTAGACCACCTCGGCAAATAAATTATAAAGACAACTATTAACAAAAATACTAATTACATGCAATTATTTTAGTTACCAAATAATCAAAGTCATTACAAAGTTTAAAAAATTAAACAATTTATGTGATCGCCTTTCTTTTGAACAACCTGATTTAGGGGTATTAGAATGCTGTTAATAAAAGTGTTGATATATTCTTGTTTCATCTCATATTAGACAACAAAACAAATGCGTTTACATAAATCTTTAATTTTAGTTGCGCTTTAGCATATTGAAAAATGTTTTAATAACATTAATTTTCAGTTTGTTAGATATTAATTGAGTAAAAGATAGCTTTTTTAATTTTAGCCTCTTTACTGTCAAAATGTAAATATAAAGCAAATATAGTGAACTTAGATAAACATGACGTTACTTTTTTAGACATATGACATAAAGCTTTATTTTGAAAAACAGTAGTAACCTTATGTAAGTGTGCTGCATTTTATAATAAAAAACATCCTTCATAACTGAAATAATGTTTTTACTATTTAAGGTACCAGATATAATTCTCTACTTGATAGGTTGATTATACTTAATACCAAACCAACACATTACTTGTTTTTAAAAACTTGACCCACACAACACTTTGTTATTAAAGTCAAATGGTTTGACCCAAATAATTATTTTTTTAGTAAAGTATACGAAACGCCTATAACAAAGGTGTTGTTTACTCCATAGTTTACAAAAGGCTAATCTATCATCCTTTTGTTTTTTAGTAATAAATGGTTTAATCTGTGGTAATTGTACAATGTAGTGTATTAGGTCCTATTCTCTTTTTACTTTATCTTAACGACATTAATAGAGCAATAACCTACGGTGAAATGTTTATTTTTGCGGATGACATTAAAATAGCTTACGATAAAAGCTCGGAATCAACGCACCGCAATATACAAGAGGATTTATCAAACTTCTATCAATGGTGCATTAACCACCAAATAGAAATAAACCTCGATAAATCTCTCTATTATTTATTTGGCAGACGTTTTGTACATCCAATCAGTTTGGGTAATTACACAATAAAAACTATACCAATGATCAAAGACTTGGGCATCTACTATTCAAAAGACTTACGATTTTCTGAGCATGTATCCCATATTACTAACAAATGCAAAAACTTATTAGGACGAGCAAATAATATATTTATTCTTCATGAAAGCAAAATAGCTTTCTTCAAATATGCTATTTGGCCAACAATGGACTATTGCTGCTTTATTCACGATTTTACATCAAAAACAAATTTAATGAAAATTGAAAATGTTCAAAGGTATTTTACAAAAATGATTATTGGTTTTTCATCAAATATGGAATACAAAAAAGAAATCAATTGCTCAATCTTCAGCCTTTATGGCTAAGAAGGATCCAAATGAATCTATTGTTATTCCACAAATCAATTTTCAATAATAATTTAAACTATTCAATAAAATTTGATGCAAACAAATTTAAACGTAAACTAAAAAATAAAAAATATACAATGCGTAAATTGCATCATAAATCATTCTTGAGAGCAAAATTTTTCTTAATTAAATATTCTAAATTATAGAATAATTTACCAATCAATTTAAGAAAAATACAAAACTTTAAAGCTTTTAAATCTAATTTAAAAAATACATCAACATCCATACTGTTCCCAATATCACTAATCAAACAACGTTCGATTATTTTGTTGGTCCATGAGAAACTTCTTTTCATTATATAGTTCACTTAAAAATCGCAATTCGCCCATCTAAATAAAAAATAATACTATTTTATATACATTGTTTATCGTTTTCTAACTATTGTTTATAATTTTTATACATTTCTCTTTATATAACCTCCAGTTTACTAATAATACAATTATGACCAAACATTTTTCAAATTATTTTTAGTTCAAATTGTGCGGGCAAATACCAACAAACTAAAATTGTTCATTTTATTATTTGTTTATTTTTAAAATGTATATAACATTATCAATATTAATTTTATTTTAATATATATTAATAATTATATATATATTAACATATTAAAAAAAATTATAGTTTGTGATCAGACCTGTAAATTGGTTTGTACCTCGAAAAATGCAATACTGTAAATGCGTTTTTGAGCAATAAATTATTATTATTATTATTATTATTATTATATCAGATACAATTGCTTTCTTTCTTATTGTGAAATAAGTAAAATTGTTTAAACTTTTTCTTTTGGTTTTTAAAATAGGTTTATTATAATTTTGTATATTCTATAACGATTTTCTGTAGTAGTTGTTACACGTTTTCTTCCAACATTATCATAATTTCGTGGTTTTCAACCGTTAATAATCCAATAAATTGTTGAAAGGTTAACTCTATATAAATCTGCCAATCTTTAAATCAAAAATTCTTTATTTTTTAATTTTTTTATGATACAATATTTATTTTCGGTAAGATGAACACATTTTTTATCACTACTGTTCATTTTATAAACAATGCAATCAGAAACTAAAATTAGAGGATGAGCGGAATCTCAAAGTTAAACGTAAATAATAAATTATTTGATTTGTTTTAAAATTAAAACAAAATTTTTAATTATTTTATTTATATAGATTAAAATAATTAGATGTTTATTTTGATAATTTCTATAACATCACAATCGGGAAAAGTTTGAATGTACGTTTAACATCAATTTTAAAGATTAATTATTGTTTATTTTAAATGAAATTGAGCACACAAGATTATAATAGGCAAATTATTATAAAAAATATGTAATTTCAATTTATTATTCACGTTAATATAAAAATAGATTTTTAAATATAACACTTTGGCCGACTCAGCCTTTTTAAATAAATATTTCTAAGTATATATAAGTGAACTATTAAATACTTGACATTATTTTTAATTCTCAATATTTCTTTTTACAAAAGAAAACAACTAAACAATACAAATTAATTTAGATTTAATACTTTTATAATTTTTTGCGTTATTTTTTGAAATGTTTGTAGTAGTATATTTATCTTGTTGAAATGTGTAAATTCTGGGTTTTTAGTTTAATCAAGAATTATATAATGTTATCTGTAAAAGGGATATATTTATGTTCAATAGAACAGTTGTATCACTAATTTTGTATTTTCAAATAAGTTAGTTTATTTTTTATTAACACTTAGAATTATGTTTTATCACATGTTTAATCATTTATTATTTCTAAGGTCATTTTGTTTATTATAAGCCATGCATCCAGTACAAAACATGTGCTTTATTCGCAATTAATTACACTACTATTAGTTATTACTAAAATAATAATTTTATAATTTAATAGGACAAAGGGACACAGATAAACGTGTCGAGTTAATCCAATTTCTAATGATTATTATAATATTCAACTTAATACCAGTACTACTAGTAAAATTACTATCATTATTATCACTACTTATATTACTGATACTACTACCAATATTTCTGCTAATACTACTACAATTACTACAACGATTAATAATAATAATAATGGTAATAATAATAATTATAAATGTAAGAAAATTAAAAATAATTATAATTACCATAACAATTAATATTATTTATATTCCTATTATTATTATTACTATTATTCTTATTTTTATTTGTATTATTGTAATCATTGTTATTATTTTTGTTAATGCTGTTATTATAATTATAAATATTATTATTATTATTATTATTGGTATTATTATTATTATTGTCATTATTTTTATTTTTATTATTTTTATTACCCATATTATTGCTATTATTATTATTATTGTTATTACTGATATTATTATTATTATTATTATTATTAATATTATATAACAAAATGCTGTTGTAATTTTACTAAAATATAACTTTATTATTAAAATATTTTATAGAATCTGTTAACTAGACCATAATCTAAAATTGGTAAAATTTTACGTTAAATATTAATAAAAAATGCACGGATCTAGTTTTAATGTTAACAATTTGTTTTTTATATCAGTTACAGTAGGCAACGTATTTCATTCCAGTTAATATTTTTTTAAATATTTTTGTTTGTAAAATAAATTAATATATATTTTTAAAATAACAAATTATTTTTACACATTATTCATGATTATAAATTAGTTCAAAATTTTTATAAAAGGAACACACAAGTTAAAACATTTGCCGAATGCATGAAAATAGATGTTTTAACTGTGTACAACATTTTAAACAATAAAACAAACCCCAGATTACCCACAGTTGGTAAAAAAACGTTGAACAACCAAACATGATGATTAGTTTATAATTATGCAGCTTAAAAAACAAAACAATGAATGTAAAACAAACAAAAAATCAATATTAAGAAGTTGTTTTTTATTCAAGTGTAAGAAAGAGGATACAATCTAAAGGCTTTATTTTTAAAGCGGCTGCTAAGAAACCTCCACTTAGTCGTGCCCATAGATTACAACAAGTGGAGTTTGCTAAAAAGTACAAACATTATCCATCGTTATTTTGCACATCAATATACTTCACAGATAAGTGTGCTATATTATATGAATTATGGACTAAACATTTAAAAGTTATTTATTGTTCAAATTTCCAACTCAACTACACTTGTATTGCTATAAAAGTTGCACATCCTTTATGTGTTAAAAAATATTTTGCATTTAAGTACAATCAGTCTCCAAAATTGATGTGTATTAGTGGCAAATTAAACAGCTCTAAATTTGTACAAATATTTAGAGATTTGTTTTATAGTAAACTGTTTAGAAATGGTGAAAGACAATTAACAATTAACAAAAAGATGCTCCTGTGCATACTTCAAAAGTGTTAATGTGTATTTTAGCATAAATTACAATTTACTATAAGTTTTCCTTATTTAAACCACAAAAGCTTTAAAAAATAAAAAGTTTACTTTTATTTAACTTTTTCCATACAATCCAGACCTCAATGTAATTAAAAACCTTTTTAGTATTTTTAAAAGTGAAATAAACCGCGTGGAAACTGACGTATGATTATAAGCAAAAATTAATCATGTTGTTAAAAATTGCATTTTAAATGACTATATTGGTACGTTGATAGATTCCTACCCCCAAGCGGCTGGCAGAGGTTAAACAAAAGCGTGGATATTACTTAAATTACTGACAGTATTAAGTTTCTTAGCTTTATTTTGTATATGTATGTATTTTACTTAATAAAACCGTATTTTAAAGCCAATTATCTGTTTGTTTTTAAGTTTTCATAATGCTGGTATTGTGGTTTATTGCTAAAACAAATGTTATTGTGTATTACAATAAAAATATTTTTGTAAATAATATTAAATATATATATATATATATATATATTAGTAAAGTATTATCTAAGGTACTTATAAACAAGCGTTAAATATGTCTAAGATAAGTAACAAGCACTACATATAGTTCAATGTTATAGTAGGTCAACATTGGATTCACTTATGTCACCATCTGTACTACAAATTATTTAATAATAAATCAAGAGGCTTTTGTTTGTTATATTCAAGGTAAATATGTATCTCATTAATATAATTTTTTGTATAATGTACATAATGTTTTATATGCAGTAACTTATTTTTATGCAAAATATTATTTTTTTGAAATCAGTGTTTTATTAGCTATAATAAAGATTAATAAATAGTTTAAAAATTGTGACATTGTATTTTTATAAAATTTATTTTTTGTTATAAAAACATATTGTGATTTAAATTTAGAATATATTATTTTCTCTGGTTTTGCTATCAAATGAATTTGCGCTAGCTATATTTACAATTTCAAAAACTATACTACTTCATTCTTGTTAAGTTACAGAATAATTCTTTAACATACATATGTTTTAGAAAACACTAAAATATTTTAAAAAACAATAATGCATTTTTAAAAATTATTTAAAAAAAATACTTATTCATAATTTTAAATTTAATTTTAGAACAAATTAATAATTTTAGGTAAAAAATCAGTAACGTTTTATACTTAATCGGATTTAGAATTATTTAGAATTATTTATTATTATGGAAACAATTTATTATAAAAATTAAAAAAAATTATGTATAATTAAATGTTAAAAATAACTAATTAATTATTAATTTGGCATAAATTATTTTTTTAATAAACATTTTTATTATAAATTAAAAATAACCTAAAATTTTATATTCTAGAAGTATACACTTAAATTATAAAAAAATATTTTTAAATAATTATTTTGAGCACATAAATTAATAATGTATTAATTATTCTTTAAAAAATGCGTAAAATCTATTTTCAATATTTCTATTTATATGTAGTTTGTTTTTAAATATGTTTGTTTTCACTAACCCGACATTATAATACTTTACATTATTTATAATTTTTAATGTTTATTTTGATAAAATGGCAATCGGACATGACAAATTAATTTAGATTTAATAATTGTATACATTTGTTTTTGTAGTTGGAGTACTTTAATAATTTAGCTTTATTACCACTTTGAGCAAATGCAATTTTGCACAACTGCAATAAAACAATGTACACTACCAATTGTGTTTCATCACATTTTACACTAGTTATACTAGCCAATCAAATAAAAAATCTTTTTAAAAATGTTTATATATATTGGTGCATTTATCTATTTGTAATATAATAATTTGTAAAAATAATGATTCAACGTATTGTACTTTTTATATTTCTGAGTAAGTTGACAGTATATTTTATGATTTTACTATAAAATTAATAAAATATTTTTTCATTTTACCATAATATTTACAATTCGTTTTTAGATTGTATTGCAACGTTTAATGCTTACAATATAAATACTGTTATACTTCAGACAAAGACGTTTGTGAGTTGCATTGTTTGCCAATTTAATTATCTGTATTATAATTTTTATGTAAATTAACAAATAGTATTAGTTAGTAACTAATAATAAACCTTACGTTAACTTAGCACACTACTTATTTAATAATAGTTATTATTAATTTGTTTAAAATAAATGTGTAAATACTAATATAAAAATATTTTTACTTTTAACTAAATAATTTTAGATTGAAAATAAAAATTTATCAACATGTAAGTCTATGCATTATGTTTTTAATTATAATATAATTATTAATTTAATTTTTTTGCAGTCTGTTCATTTTGTTTGTTAGCAAAAAACTGGGTGCGACCAACAGCTAAAATAATTGAATGCAATAAAAACACATTTTGCAATTTTTTTGTGTTACAAAAAGAAATACAAGAGGTAAATTAATTACAAATGCATTTTATTATCAATATTATAAATACGTTGTTTCAAATGGTTTAGTATTAGCAATTGGTAGTTTAATTAAAGGACAGTCATATTTAGATATTTTGAACGATACAAAACAAGTAAATTGGTTAAATTCAAACAAATGTTAACACTTTGATAACAACGGTTGTTTATTAATTATGAAAACCAAGTGTTTATCCGTCTGGTCATAATTGCTAATTTTGTTTCGTTGTATTCTAGTGTTAATAATTAAAAATTATAAATTACACACATAATTATTATATTGGATTTTATTAAATGATTTTGTTAAACAAAAATATAATGTTAAAATAAATTATTATATTGCAAACAATAATAATAATAATAACAATAATTTTTACTGTTGTTAACACAGTTTGCAATTTAACATTAATGTCATTTAAATCTACTATTATTTTTGTTAGCAGTTTGTTGTTAGACATGAAAAAATCAAAAAAAGTAAAATTTTTCAATTAAACCACTTGATTTACGCAGATTCGTAGACTATTAAAATATAACCGCGTATTTGGTTTTAATCTATTTTAACGGAGAGAAACTATTTGAAAACACTTAAACTATAAACAACTGTACATTATCAGAAATAAAATTAGAGTTAAACATTTATTGCTGAGATTTTTTACAATTTAGTTGTTTACCTGTTGTTTTTATTTACATATTGTTTTAAATATTTAACAGTGTTTAAATGTGTTTAACTCGAAAAACGGAACCAAATATTTGGAACGTACAACGTCATTAAATTGTGAGGTAGTTCAATCTGTAAACATTATTTAAAATCATTATTTGATTTGACAACTTTTAACAGTTATTGTTTGTAAACAAAAGCCATATGCTCAAATATACAATTTGTAAACTTTAAATATAAGTCAAACAACAAAAACATATTAATAAATAAAATTATAATGATTAACTGTTTCGTATTGTTAATATTTCAATTTTAAAAAACGTAGGTCATTAATAAGAAATTATTTTTAAACATACTTTGTTGTAATAATTCATTGTACTATATTTTATTGTTTTGCAAGTTTTATACAGCATGCAATCAGTTAAAGTTAACGTTATGTATCAAGATAGTAATTTGCTAAATATTTTGTGTATGTAAATTAACTAAAGAAAAACCCGTTCTTGACAACACTAAATATAAATCAATCTGTTTCTTGATTAATTTTTAATAATATGAGAAATTAATAATTATGATTTCTAACATAAATTATTCTGTAGAATTTAATTTTTGAATTTAAAAATATTTATTTTAATGTATACAAACATTGACAAAATAATATTTTATAATAATATCATATATTCGATTTAATTTACGAAATTTATAAATAACTTATTTTAAAAATAATTACTTGTTATTTTGCTTATGTTACAGCACATGTGTCATACGTGTAATAAATCTGAATCAGGTAATACATATTATTTATATCTATTGTTTAATAAAAAAAACACAATAAATCACTGTTTACTATTAATTATAAAATACTAGATAATTATATTATTAAAAATAATAGTGTTTTGCATTAATTTGAATATAATATACATGTTTCAATAAACAAACACTTTTGTTATGCATATATAAACTGCAATTATGTATAACCTTGTACTTAAATTGCAGATTGTGAAAACTGCAAATCGGAAATTGACATTATAAAGAACATAGTAACAAAAACAAAGCATGGATATAATCATTTAGAACAAAAATGTATTACCTACTATTCTCAAAAAACGGTAAGTTATATATTATATATATATATATATATATATATTAAATATATATATATATATATATATATATATATATATTAAATTTAACAAATGTAAATTAATCATTTTAATGCAAAATTAAACAAGGCTAGATTTAGATATTTCTTAAATGTTAAAACACATGACTATAATTATTGCATAAATAATTGCAGCTATAGGTTGTTGACGTTGGCAGTAATTGTGGAATGAGTGTTGACAATACACAAAATATACACAAAACAACGTAGGTTTTTTTTAACAAAAAAACAGTAAACTTAATTGTTTACATTTTTATTTTTACAAAATGGCGATTGTTTTTGCTAGATACACGTGAATATGGAGGTGCAGGTTTTGATTCTTATTGTTAGAAAATTTTGTTTTAAATGAAAGAAAACAGCAACTATAAAATAAATAAAACATTTTTGTGCATAAAGTTTAAACTGCCAAATACTATAAACTAATTTGTTAAATTATGCCTTAAATAATTTGAAAAAAGTAAAAAAGTCTAAAAATTGATAAAAATTGTTGCAAAAACCAATTACAAAATATGCAACAAATGTTCTAGGTAAAAAATATGGTACTACTAAAAAACAATTAATTTTATTAGTCATTTTGCATCTATTTGATCTTAAATAAAACAAAATTAAAAAAAAATTATCCAACAATTTTGTTATTTAAAAAATATTTAATAATAAGTATAAAACTTTAAATAAAGAAATTTATAAAAACTACCGCAAAAATAACGATAATTAGAAGTAGAAAACGCAGTGGTAAAAATGATTCCGAAACTTTGTGTAAAATTGTAAAACAATTGTCAAGAGCTAGAATCAGTACTTATATTCTAATCTAAAAGGATAACTGTTTACTTTTAACAAAGACTAAGCAATTATTTAGGTAGGTAAAGCATTTTAAGGAAGTACTTAATTAGTCTATACCAAATACTCGCATAGATTTTTTATAACAATGTAGATATAAATGTATTGATAACATTTATGTAACTAAAGTAATTTATGTAATTTAAACATTAAAAAACAATAAAACAAAAGAGCTTAACAAAATAACTACAAAAATGTTTAAACATAAAAATAGCGTAGTATGCAAGCTTGCTTATTTATTTAATACTATATAGTATAAGCAATTTAGAAATGTTTGGCATTAAGAAATAATTGTTCAACATTATTGAACAATGTCACAAGGTTTAGCATTCACTTCCAAACAATTTTATTAATTTTATTAAACCTTTTAAATTTGTTTATTAATAATTATTAAATTTTACAAAATACTAGTAAAACATGTGAATATTATGCGTTTGGTTTAACAAAATTCAAGATGTTGTGTTTGCAATTGTTACAGGAATATATTAAAAATGTATTTTAACACCGTTTCTGTTTCTTCTGGTAGTTAATTTTATTATGACTTGATCCATAATTAATTTTTCATATAGTATCAAAAAAAACAATAACAAAATAACAATTTAGTACTTTGCAGATAATATTGGTTTACTTAGTGGGACAACGGAAATAATACAAATAATACACATTTTAGCAATATTAATATTCTTGTTAGTTTGCGGATAAATTATTTAAAAATGGAAATGTTTGGCACACTGCTAAACGATTATGTGTTCATTAAAATTAGTAGACGACATATTGATACTGTTGATTTGTTTACATATTTGACAAGCATTATTAATACTGGCAGAAAAACCAAAATTAATAATAAAGCATAAGTTTTAAAAGCATTGCCAGTCTTTAATAGACCTTAATTACTATGGTTAAGTTATTCCATTTGCTTAGCGATATAGCGTTTAATTTAAACTTTTGCAAGCATGGATTTGTATTTGACAACCGACACTAAAATGCGGGTTCACGTTTGGCTTTACTAAAATATCCATTCTTCAAAAAAGTTTATTGTAAAACAATTAAATAATAAACATAAAATAAAATTAAAAAGAATAATTTTACAGCAATGTATACTAATAAAACATGGAAGTAAGCAGAAACAATTAATAAGATAGTTTTTTAAAACTATTTAAAAAATTACCTGGCTAAATCACATTTTAAATAATAAGATCGTGAGAAAAAATGATTGTTGTTTGCTACATGACATCATTATAATTAAAAAAAAATACTTTAAAAACGTTTGCTTTTACCGTTTGAAATACCTGCACAACTTATTTTAGTGTAAGCAATTAAAGATAGTAAAAAAACGTTGCTCAACCGTAAAAACCTTGGTTATAAATGTCTTATAGGTAAGTAAATAAACGTTTGGTAAAATGTTTCAATATATAAAAAAATATTGTTTGTTATAAAATACGGGACTTTGTTTTTTTACTGTAACTGTTGTTTTATTATTTAATATTTACATTTAAAACAAAAGGGTTATATATATGCATATATTTATAAATACATTTATTAAATAAGCATACATAACACTTTCTCTTGTTTTGCAGTGTACTCTAATAATTAACATTTTAAAGAACTATGCATATAAAATTATTTATTTCAAAGAAAACAAAATAATTTGTCAAGTATGTTTAAATCTATATATGTATATATATTTAGTACCTATGTACACAATTTATTTGTGTTTTATTGTTATATGAGTTTTACTTAATCAATTTGGTTTATTTTAATTTACTGAATAATGTATAAACAAAAACCTTTTTATATAATAATAATAAAAATTATTATTATTATAAAAATTGGTTGTTATATATATTTATTTTTAGTTGTCTTTTATTGTGATATAAGTTGTACTAAAATATTTTTTTAAATTTTAGTTTGCCGAACAATGTCTATTACCATATGTATGTTTATTAGTATTATAACTATTTTTAATACATAATTATAAAAATAATTATTTTATAGATACATAATCAACATACACTAATCTAATATATGTAATTACATGTAATTAAAGACATATAATTAATTCACGTTTACATTTTTTTACTATAATAATAATAATAATAATTAAAAAAAAGGTGATAACTTCTCAATCTAATAATATGTGAATATCATTTAAATTTGTTTACATTTACACAATAAAATCCTTTTTGTCTGCACAAAAACAAGTTGTAAATTTACCATAAATTTAACATATGCATGTTGCATATGTTTATGTATGCGTAGTTATTAATGTTAAGTTATTTACATCATAATTTAATATATATATTTATATATATACTGATTCTTTATATGTTTGTAGCTAAAAAGAATATACAAAATGAATTTACTACAACGTTTACGTCTTTTATTATTTTTGTTTTAAAAAATAATTATAATTTTTATAATTATTAATATTTGTTATTATTGTTTTTTAAATTATTGTTGTTATTTATGAACAACGTTTTTTATCTTTATTATATATATTATACATTGAAAATATGCTGGTATAAAATTTTCTTTTTTTTTTAAATTTAATTTAGAACCAAACAAAACAAAGCTTAGGTAAGTTTAATATTAATTATTTAAGTACATTAACTGTTTAAATTTAAACCTGGGTAAGAACGGGTTTTACCCACACCATTGACACCAACTGAGGATCTCTGTTTGGTTTTGCAAACATGCATGCTAAAAAAATGTTTTCTATCAAGCATTTGAAAACGGTAATAATCTAAAAAAAATATTTAAATCTTTTATAGTAGATGTTTTATGTATTATTGTCTACAATAAATGTTTATTTAAATAAAATAATGCATATGTTTGCCTACAAGATTCTATTTGTTTACACAATTTGAGCGTAGATAGTTTTAATTTTTACGTATTTTTGTCAATTTGTTTTTTGTGGTAATTTATTAGTAATTATAAATTATTTTTCTAAATTGTACATTGTTTATTATTGTAACATTTTAAATAATATTAGTTAATAGCAAATAAATGAGACGTGGTAATTAAAAAAAGTGTTTAAAGTAAAGCATTGATAAAAATTGTTATGGTGTATTAAAACTAACTATAGTGCTTAAATAATTTCAACGTTTGTGTAATTCATTCACAACATAAATTACTTAAAATTTTTATAATACATTGTTTTAAATCTTTGCAAATCTGTTTATTAATTATACAATGTTTTGCAAATTAATAGTTTAAGATTTTTGTAAATAAAATAATATTATTTTGTTTAAATTGGTGATTGCGTATTTATTTTATCAAATTTGTCAACAATAAATACTATTACAATTCTTACAAAACGTTTACATTTTATATAAACTTTACACGCAGTAAAATAAAAGATTAATAAATAATTAATTTTAATTAATAAAATTTGATGTTATTTTACTAATTTTGAATTTTGTAAAAAATAATTAAATATTATAAAGCTAAAAATATTTATTGTGACAAAATCAAAAATATTTAATTACATGTATAAATACATTACAATAATTAATTTTAATTTTAGATTGCATCATAATTAATCAAACCTTTAGCCTCTTGAAAGAATATTTAACAAAAGTTGTAAACAAAGTGGTAAATAAACATGTGTGTTCTCACATTAAATTAATAAATAAGGTAAGTGAATTATTATTACATTATATATACATTGTCATATATACAAAAAACGTTTAAATAAAATATTTTTGATTTTTTAGTGTGAAAATTTTAAAACATTGGTAAAGAAAATTTTTTTTGAATTTAAGAATAATTTAAAACCAGACGATGTATGCAAGGTATGTTGTATAAAATTGCGATTTGTGTTTGTTAAAAATTTTATTTGTTATATGTTTAATTTAAATTTAAATTGTGCAACTATTTTAATAGTAAATACTATACATTACATTATATTAGCTATTTTATACAAATCTAAGACCTAGACTTAAAGTATAAACAGTTTGTATTACTGATAAAAATGTAAGGGTATAACTTATCTTTGTTTAATTGCAAAATTATTTGTAGCTTTTGTATTACGCGTATTTTGACGTTAATATAATCAATGAATCATTTAAATAATTTACTGTAGTGTAAATTCATGATAAATTCCTAACAATAGATTGCATTTAAATAAATATAATATAACGGTTGTATATTATTATTTAATTATTTTTAGTTTAACCAATAAATTATGATATTATTTATCTACTATTTTAGATAATGGAAACATGCTCTAATACCACGAGTTTTCAAAGGTTATTGCAATAATATTAATAATAATAGTAACAAAAACAATAATAATGATAATAATAATAATAATAAAATTAAAAGTTTGTTTAATAATTTATAATTCAAAAAATTTGCAGTTTTAATAATCCTTTAAGGGTTTTGGGTGTTACAAATAATCCTTTAAGATGCATTTGTTACAGTAATGCAAAGAAATAATTGCATTTGTGTCAGTATCGCGAATTGTTTTTATTTTCTTAAAGTTTACTACATTGTATGTATAAAATTGAATTATTGTAAAATTAAAAAAAAGCAATTTTTTTTAATTATAATATTTTAGTCAAAACAAGTAACTTTTTTTTATGAAATTACGTATAGTTTAAACATAAATTTTATTTAAATAAAAATAAACTCAAATTTACCAACTATTGTTTTTAAAATTTTCAATTTTGATAAAAACATCGTATTATATAACGAAACCATTTTTTATTTTGATCAGAGTAAAATAGTTTTTTTTAATTTAACACTTTAAATAGTACATGCAGCAAAATATTTCTCAAACTTAATTTTAACCTTATTTGCAACAAAATAACTTTATCTACAATATAAATTTTAGTTAAATAAATTGAAATTATTAAATTGTAAATAATTATATAGTTTTAAAATATTTATAAAGTCAAAAAGTGAAAATATAAGATAACGCTGCACGTTAAATAAGGTTTGTGCATCAACTCTTAAATCTATTATAGGTTTGTAAATAAAAATATTATTTTTTTAAAATTGAAATTAGGGTCAAAATAACCAGGTGATGTACCTTTAGTCACAAACATATACAAAATTAATATATATATATATATATATATATATATATATATATATATATATATTGAAACGGGGGCATAAAGCACATTGTTAATTGGATCACATGTTAAAAACATTTAAATATATTTACATTTATACAATAAAAACTTATTTAGTGTGCACAACATTGTACTTACTAATAGTTATTTTTAAATAAATTAAAATTGTAAAAAAATTAATAATTACATAGTTTTAAATGTTTTATTAAGTATTTTAATGAAATAATTTCTATATAAAAAATTATGAATAAAATTTATGTTAATAAAATCAAGTTTTGTGTTAGAATGGATACATATTATCCATTTCCAAAAAGATGCAGCACGTCAAATAGGGCGAGTGTTTCAATTCGTAAATTCTTTATGCTTTTTTGATTATAAAAAATATTTTGTGCTAATAATTATAAACTCAAATTAACCGAGTGATGTACTTTAAACAATTACATTTAATAATAACATTGTATTACGCAGCTGTGCCTTATAATGATTTATTGAATGTATAGTAATTTTTTTAAAAATTACATGTTTATTGTATTGACTATATTTAGATACATTAATATATAACATTTTATTTTATTTGGATTACATTATTTGTATTACATTTAAAATTTTTGTTATTATTATTATTTTTTATATTGATGGTGAAAATATTTTTTACGCTAAATGTATCTCTAGTGAGATATTAAAGCTTAATAATAATAATAATAATAATATTAAATGTAAAAAAAGATAATTAATTAGTGCATTAATAAATTATACGTTCTAATAGTTATTTTAATAAATATTTTAGAGCAGAAAATTCTCTATTATAAAGTATATCTAAAATTGGTGTTTTTGCAAAATTTTTGGAATTTGGACTACCCTAGGCGTTAATAACTGGTAATGATAATAATGTGTTTTTTGCTAATTTTTTAAAAACTTTAGTTATTTTGCTTTTATAATTAATCATAATTTATTATATTTACCTATTTGTGCATCAAAACCTTGTACATTAATACAAGTATATTTAATTTATTTACTCTATTACAACTGTTTAATAGGGAATATACGGTAGTTAGAAAAATTGTAATAATATTTTATTCTTTTATGTATTTAAAACAAAATATATAACATTATTGTTTAAATTATTTATGTCTATTACACAAGTAAAAGTTTGGCTTTATGTTAAGTGCTTCTCCAGTGTTATTTTTATGAGCACTAAACAATTGCAATGTAAACAATTTATCGAAAAATGTTAAATATGTTAAACCAGTCACTAAAAAACCTTGCAAACAAATCCCTATTATGCGACAAATTGTAGCATTACAAATAGTTTTTTATTGTTTACGGTATTTATATCAATCTAACAATTTCCCATTGTTTTGAAAATAAAAACCCAATCAAAATTGTGTGAATATCGTTTTAAACAGCATCAACCCAAACATGCTTGTAATCATCTTTTTTATTTTTAATCGAAATTTAGAGAAATGGGTGGTCTAGCAGTACAGCGCTCGAATTCGGATCTCGATTAACATGGGTTCGAATTCCATAGCCGGCAATAAAATGAGGGTCCACGTTTGGCTTTGCTAATTGTCCACTGCTAAAAAATGTTTCTCGTGCAAACATTCAAAGTAGCAAGCATAAAATAAAAAAATAAAAAATAAGTTATAAACCATAAAAAACGACTGATAAACAACAAAAAAAAGCTATAAATATATTAAAAATCACTATGTAAATAGTAGTTGGTATTTTAAAAAAATTTTACATTTTACTTAGTTAAAAGGAGTTTATTAAAATTAATTTATGTTTACATAAAGTTTATAAAAATTAACTATTCAATTTGATAAAAGGCAATTGCAAAAAAGTATTTATACTTCTTTAGACCTAAATATTGTAATAAAAATAAAACGTAATTGTATTGGGTTTGACAAAATGTTGTTTGTTAATGGTACTATTTTAAATGTACAATTGAAACGTATTAATATATAATACCAACGGTAATTAACTTTAAATTATTACGTATTTAAGATTCAACAAAAATACACATTTTGTTTACAAAGTAAGTAAATTAAATATTTTGATTCTATTTTTTTCTGATGGCAAATAAAAAATTCTCAGTAAATTATAGAAAAATTGTTATAAAAGAAAACAATTTAAAAGTTAATACAAAAACCAATTTAAATCTATACGGTTTTATTTTATAATTGCATTATCTTTTAAAAAACAAAATGATAACATTTTTTAATTTAAAGAAAAAATTGCCGTAAAATGAACATTACCTTTCTTAATAAATGCAACAGTAAGTGCTAACAATTTTTAATGTACGCAAAAATCAATGTACAAATAAACGCTTTGTGTTGTTTACATGTTGTAAGCAGGCATGATATTTTACTACATAAAGCAAATTAAACATTTTAGTCCTTTACCAATCCACAATTAAAAAACAACAAGTATATTATTATTTTAGTCCGACATTTTATGTTTGATTTATTTTGCACAAATAATTTTATCAAAAAACAATATTTTGTTAAAATATTTTAATAAATCAATTAAGCATGCACGGTTTTAGACTATTTCAATGCTGCAACCCATTATTAATGTCAATACAAACAAATTTGTTAAATGTGCTTTGATACAACTTAAGTAAATATGAGTCTCACTGTCAGTATTTAATACAAAGCCTTGATGGTATGTGCTGTATTTTTATTGTTTAAACATGTTTTAATGTCGTACGTGTAAAGTTAATTAACCAGATGTATATTAATTAGTTTATAGTTGGTTTATAACTAAAATATATTAATAAAACTAAAACATAATGTTTTTGATTTAAAAAAATTATAATTACTAAAAATATTGTTTGTTAATAGTACAATTTTAAACGTACAATCAAAACGTACAAAACGTACAGTAGACCTTTTAGTAAAACCGAACATGGGTCCGCATTTTAGTGCCGGTAGTAAAATTCAAACTTATGCTTACCTAGGTCCAAATCAAGCGCTGTACTGCTAGACCATCCCATTTGTTAATTAATTAATTTCTTTAATATATTGTAAAAAAAATTGTTTATATTGTTATTGAACTTTGTTTAAATAACTGAATTTGTAAATGCTCAAATTTCAAATAAGAATAAAATAGCTGTATAGTGCTTCTTGTTAACTTAAAAACATAATAAATTTATTATTTAACTAAACTTGACATTTCTAAAATAGTAAATAGTTTGTCATGCATAGAATTTTTGTATTTAAATTTATTTAATAGCAGTATACATTTATTAAAACAAGACATAAAATAATAGGGATATAAACTATATTTACATATATTTAAATTTGTACAATAATTCATATTTTATTACTGTTGTGATTATAGCCAATTTTAGAACAAAAACAAAAATAATAGTTAGAAGCAAAGCAACTTTATTAGATTTAAGTTCTTGTAGCATTACAAATAATTCCTTTTCATTGTTTACTCTATTTGATGGCGTGTAGGAATATGTTAATCCAACAATTTTCTATTGTTTTGAAAATAAAATTCTAATCAAAATTGTGTAAATATCTTATTAAACAGCCTCAACCCAAACACGTCTCTGATTATCTTATTTTTTTTAAATTGGAATTTAGGCAAATGTAAAATATTATAAACAATAAAGAAACAACTGACATACAACAAAAAAATGATAAACTTATTAAAAATCAATATGTAAATATTAGTTCAGTATTTAAATTTTTTTTAACATTTTACTTAGTTAAAAGGAGTTTTTTTAAAATTAATTTATGTTTACAAATTGCATATAAAAATTAACTATTCAATTTGATAAAATGCAATTGCAAAAATTATTTATACTTTTTTAAACCTAAATATTGTAATAAAAATAAGACTTAATTTTTTTGACATAATGGCATTTAACAAAAATACACATATTTTGATGGCAAACAGAAAATTCTCAGTAAATTATAAAAAAATTGTTATAAAAGAAAACAATTTAAAAAAAAGATCAATTTAAAAACATACGGTCTTATTCGGTGTAATAGCATCATTTATATGTTTGTGCAATAAAATAGACGGGGTAGAACGCGAAAATGAAACAGGGTTACGATGTGTTTAAGTCTTGCCTGTAGTTATAGTTAAATATGATTATAAAATACGTTGTTTATAAAACCAAACATATTAATTTTTACACAAATTTTAATTAAAATTATGAGTTACTATTACATTGTAATAATATTTTAGTTAATTAATATATTAGTTACTTTTTAATTCCTTACGCACTTTAAATGTAAACCATCAATCAATTTTAGTTTCATCAAAAAACCGGTGAAATTAAAAAACCCTAAATTATAAATCAATTTGTTTTAATATTTTAGTTATTTTTAAACAATTAACGCTAAATATTTAATTTAATTGGGTACCTAAAAATAGAAAATTGAGTTTCTTTGGGGCTTTTACTCAACCCTGTCATTTGTGTAACTTTGTTATCTAGATACATACAATTATATGTTTGAGTTTGGTTGCCGGAATGTTGTCCTCTTGATTGTTTTAGTAGCAATATACATTTTTTACAGAAGCCAGGTTGCTAAACTTGCGTTTAAACTTTTCTGCTTTATTTAGGCTTAAAACTGGATAAATTAGCAAATATTATAAGGTAATAAATATTAATAAAAGTTAATTAAAAAGTTTACAAATTGTCTAAAAAGAAGTAAGTAAAAAGTACAACACTATTTTAGATCAAAATATATTTTAACGAATTTAAAACGACTATATTAATTTTAAAAATACGAAAAATATTAATTATAGTTATCTGTATTATTATTATTATATTTATTATATAACAATATTTAGTAAACTAAACTAAAATATTAATTGAGTAAAACATATATAGCAATAAAACAAGTAAATATATGTATATATGAATACTAATTGTAAATATATTATATTAAAGCTTTTTGCTTTAAAAATAAGCATGGGGTAATAAGACAACAATTAAAACAAAACAACAACAACATAGTTTCTTTGGCATTAAGAATTTTGCAAATCAAAAATTGAGCTTTTTTTAGTTTTCACTCAACTCTGTTATCTGCGTAACTCATATTATCCAGGTACGTACCTATAACTATTATTATTTATGTTATCAGCGTAGCCTGTGTTCCAGCAATTGAGAAGTACACAAATTTAACGTTGTTAAATTTTGCATTAAAATTACCAATACATATTTGTTAATATTAATATATATATATAATACTAATACAAACTTTTTTTACTTAATGTTTTTATTATAACTAGACAACAACATAAATTTTTGTATTATAAAAGTATAAACTTAAAGTATTAAAAATAATTTTTAATAATGATTTTAAGCACATAATAATCTACTAATTATTGTTTAAAAAATGCGTTAAATATATTTAATAATTTTATTTATATGTAGTTTGTTTTCTACAGAGGCCACGTTGCTAAAGTTGCTCTTAAACTCTACTCCTTTATAAAGGCTTTGAACTAAATAAATAAATAAATACTATTAATTAATATCTATTAATTAAATTTACGTTGACATAACACACGTTTTATGTAATAATAATAATAATTAATTTGTTTTAAATAAATTTGTAAATACTAATGTAAAACATACTTATTTTGTATTAAATAATTTTAGCATTTATAATGCTATAAGCTTATACTTTTTAGTAAATACTTTATGTATAATATAATAATAAATTAATTTTGTTGCTAAAATTGTTTGGTTTTAATGTTTCAATATTTATTTTGCAGTTTTTCCACTTTGTATGTTCACAAAAATAGAAAAAGTGCTTTAAAAACAGCTTCTACATTTCTAGTGCAATTCGAGAAGAGGGAACAAGAGATAAATTAGTCACAAATGCATCTCAGTGTTAATTTTATATAAACAATGTTTTAAATACTTTAGTATTGCAATTGGTAATTTAATTAAATGGCGGTCATATTTAGATATTTTAAACAACACAAAACAACTAGAATGACTAAATTTAAAGAAATATCTACATTTTGACAATAATCGTAGTCTGTTAAATAGGGAAGCCAAACGCTTGCCCGTTTAGTCATAATTTTTAATTTTGTTTTATTGTATTCTAATGTTTACAATTAAAAATTATGTTTTACGCAACAAAAGCATAGTTATTATATTGCAATTTGGCACGTTGATTTAAAAAAATATATAATGTTAAAATATTTTATCATATTACAAGCAATCAATAATACAATTAATAATAATAATAATAATAATAATAATAATAATAATAATAATAATGTTAACTGTTGTTAATCCAGTTTGCAGTTTAACATTAATGTCCTTTAAACTTACTTTATTAACAACTACTATATTTGTTTTTGTTTGTTGTTAGACATGGAAAAATTATAGAGTTAAATATTTTCTAATTAAAACAGTTAATTAACGTAATTTTGTAAATTATTAGCATATAACAGCGTTATTATATTGTGAGATAAGTTAATAAATAAACATTATTTAAAATTATTTTGTAAATTGACAATTTTTAATTGTTGTTATTTACAGGAAAAAACCATATATTAAAATATATAATGTGTAAAATTTAAAAACTAAGTCTATTGCCAATTGAACTCAAATAAAACAAAACATATTAATAGTTAAATTAGAATTGATAACTCTTCCACAACGTTAATATTTTTATTTAAAAAAAAGAAGTGTATTATTAAAATATTGTTCTTAAACTTACTTTGTTGTAATAATTTACTCTACTATCTTTTACGGTTTTGTGTGTGTGTATTAATAACACATAACTAACTGAACCACATTTTCGTACTTATAAGTGTTAATAGTTTTCTCATTATTTTGGGAGACGCTTACACGCTTAATTGAATTTGTTATAATTTTGTTGACAAACAAATTAACAAACATGTTTTAAACTTGCACAGTTGTTGGCAATTTGTTTTGTACAACAGTGCATATATGTGAGTTAATTTTGCTCTTGTTGCTTAAGGTATATGTAGTTTTTTTACTAAAGCTGCATTACAATTTATACGCTTGCCCACTTTTGATACAACATAGAATTAGTTAAGGTTAACGTAATTTGTTACATTATGTGTGTTTGTAAATCAATTAAAAAATCTTTTTTAACAGTACTAATATTAAAAATTAAAAATAATGATTAGTAATTTAAAGTATTTTATATTTCATTGTGTTTTTAGTTAACTACATTTATTTTGATGTATCAAACATTAAAAAAGCTATTATTTAAAATTATCACATGTAAAATATAATTACTTAATGCAAATTACATAAAGTTATGATAAATAATTTATTAATAACTTATTTTCAAACGGATTATTTAATAATTTTGTCTTTATTTAGAATATGTATAAAAACAAAGTCTATACTTAATTAAGTAATAATTATTATTTTGTGTAGGATTATTTATAAATAAATATAATAAAAAAATATTAATTTACTATTTAATATTTATTATAAAATAATTGATAATTATATTATTTAAAAATAGGACCCGAACACATGGCTATTCACTTCCGATTTTGCCGTTTTATCAAGTTTGCTATTCTAATAGAAAAATATCAATGATTTAATTAAAAGGTAAGACAGCATGTTTATAAAATTGACAACAATAAGAGTGTTAAATAAAATTTAAAAAATTATTACATTAATCATTATTTTATATAAACTTACAATTACAGATTGTACATTATTAATGTTTTCCTTTTTTATTTAAAAAAAATTGATTTAATATTTTTGTATTGTAATACCAAATTGATTTATTATTACGTTTTTGTATTTATATATTCTATAATTTTTTGCATTATTTTGTAATTTTTAACTTATTTTAATTTAATAAACATCTTTGTTATTGATTTAAGTTTTTAAAACCATTAATTGGTAAACTAATCTGCATATATATGCAATAATACATAAAAAAATATACTAAATTAATTACAGTTTGTAATATGTGTACATACGTTTGCATTATGCATTCTGAAACGTAGCTTATTTAAAAAAACTGTTTACATAAATGTGCCAAAGTACTTTAGTACTTGATTTAAACTTAGATGGTTATAGATTCAATAAAAAAATCTTTTTGCATTACAAAAATTGAGCACGGGGCAATAAGACAACAATTACAACAAAAATAACAAAAACAATTTAAAAAGAACATGAGCCAACAAAATGTTTCCATGTATTTGAATATTCTGCCAAACTGTAAATTATAGTATTATTTATTATTTTAAATAATAAAAACAAGCTCTAAAACTACGAGGTATCAAAGCTTAATGCAATACTATTATTATTAATAATAATAATAATAATAATAACAATAATATTAATAATAATAATTATTATTATAAAATTAAAAGTATTTTTAATAATTTATATTTCTAAATTTTGCAATTTTAATAATTTTTCAATTTCTTATCCAAGTTTTCTGTAATCTGCAAATTTTTTTATAATCAAACACCGCGATATGCACGTATATCTTACAATAAAAAGCACCATTTTGTGCTAATACAAATGTCGTCAATTTTGTTTGCTGTTTTTCTATAGAAAAAACGCACGCTGTCTTGTGTATGTTTTTTGAACAAAATATTTTGCTAACACCCATTTTACAATAACTGTTTAGCGCTAACAATATATGTAGATGACATGGTGTTATGTAAATCTATCTCTTTATTTAAAGAGTTTGTATTAAAAAGTGGAAATTGACACTTGTGATAATTTTTAATATCTTGATGTTTTACTAAATAACAAACTTATTTAATCTAATAACATCGATTATTTGTTTACAAAAACTCAAGGTATATGTTACTACATAAGACGTTTAAGAAACCTTTGTGTTTGCCAACATCTTATTAATGCATATTTTAAAACTACATTTTATTTAATAATAATATATTGCTTACCTGTAATATTTTTAAGACTAAAAAAAGAA
Source organism: Cardicola forsteri (assembly GCA_025895645.1). NCBI lineage: Eukaryota > Metazoa > Platyhelminthes > Trematoda > Strigeidida > Aporocotylidae > Cardicola > Cardicola forsteri. The sequence continues at coordinate 88,569 of JAKXYG010001491.1, read as the reverse complement.
TTTTATAAAGTTAAAAAATGTATTACTATTATTAGCCAATCATCGGGTACTCCTTACAATGACATTTTTTATTGACACTTCAAAGAATGTTTTCCATTAATCAGTCGTATCTCCAACAACTCCAGTTATCTATTTTATTGTAAGTTCAGTAAATTATTTGCTTTGGGAATAACAAAAAAATCACATATACACGTTAAGTGCAAAACAAATGTGTATTTAAACTTATATCTGCCGTATTTAACAAGGTTACTATCCAATTCCAACAAAGTTTAAAGTGACCTTTATATTAGCCTATCCAAATCATGAGTATGTTTTTTTGTTTTTTTTAATCTGACCAATTACCGTTGTTCGTAATCTGCCCATTTTAATTTGTAACCATTTATTAACTTTATCCAGGGTATTATTTTATTAGTAATGCTTACTTATGAATCATTTGCATTTCATGTATACTGTTATATTTGCACATTATTAACCACAGTGTCCTCTAAATAATACCATGCCTCTCTACGCATATTATATTAAACATGACTTTTAAATATACGTTAATTTTGAGTTTTTTTAGCCTAGGTAATTTAATCTTACTTTACTTATTTATTTATTTATTTTTGGACTGTTGTTACATACTGCTAATTGTATAGATTGTTTATAATTGTATATATTTTTTGTGTGCGAAAAGCTACTTATAGTAAAGTACCTAAGCCAATAACCATAAATAAATAAATAAATAAATAATTATTTATGATATTAGCAAACTATCTGTTCTAACATTTAAGAAATGCCCAAATCTATCTTTGCTGAATTACGGATTAAAATCACTGATTAATATTTTAATGTTTTTTCTCGGTACATCATCAAACAAACTTTGTAATTAATTATAGAAGATATTTTTTTAGTTTTACTTACTAGCCTCAGTAAGAGCATAAACTTGCGCAATTGTTATTTTTGTAAATGTAATGTTGAATCTGGCTAAATTAATACAGTCGCTCACAAACATAGCCTTAGCAGCATTTTTACTTAACATAATACCAACACTATTAATATCATGTCCAAACTATAAAATTAAAGTATTTCTACTTTTGAAATAACCTTGGCCTTTTTATTGTTTTTTGCTAATATTCAAAATAACTAAGTTGTATTTTTTTATTAAAAAAAAAATTGTTCTAACTGTTCAGATCAAAATGTACGCACATGTCATATTCTATACTAGTTAAGCTTTTGTCATTTAACGTTTATGCAAATTAAAAATTGAGCTTTTTTTTGTTTTTACTCAATTCTGTAATCTGTGTAACTCTGTTATTTAGATACGTGCAATTATTTTTGTTTGTTTGCCGGAAAAGCGTTTTTTTAATTTTTTTTGTAGCAGTATAATTTTTTTTACAAAGGCCAGGTTGTTAACTTGGCTTGGGACTGGCTAGATTAAATAATTTTTGATCCGAACAAAGCGGAGTTATTTCTGATTTAAAATAATAATAATAATAATAACAATAATAGTAATAATAATAATAATAATAATAATAATAACAAAAATAACAAAAATAATTATTACGATCATATAAATAATAATAAGAATGGTAAAAATAGTAATAAAAATAAAAATAAAAATAAGAATATAAATAAAAATATAAATATAAACACTATGAAATTGTCATGGTAATTGTAATAATTATTTTTAATTTTTTTACTGTTATATTATTATTAATGCCATTATTATTATTATTATTATTATTATTATTATTATTATTATTATTATTATTATTATTATTATTAGTAATAGTAGTAGTAGTAGTGATAGTAGTAGTATTAGCGGAAGTAGTGGTATTAGTAGCTTAAATAAAAATAATAACGATAGTAATTTTAGCAATAATGCTGATTTTAAGTTGAATATAATTATAATTATTTTTATTGTCATTGTTACTACAATTGTATGTCTTGGGTACCTCAATAAAATTAATAAATACATTACAAAAGTAGTTTTTAAAGTGTTGGCATTATTATTATTTATAAAACAACAACAAAATGTTTTATTATTTTATATTTGTTTGTTCTTTATCTTATTACTTATATTTTGACTATTTTTTAACTCTACTGGAGTGAACAAAATGTAAAATGCATAATTCACACAAAATGTATTTGTAAAAACACACTATTGAGTATACAAGCATTAGAAATTGGATTAACTTAACACGTTTATTTAAATCTTTATGTCCTATTAGGATATAAAATTATTATTTTAGTAATATTAATTTTAATGTAAATAATTATAAATAAAACACATGTTTTGTATTTGATGAGTAGCTTATAGTGCATAAGTAACCTTAGAAATGATAAATGATAAAACATGTAATTAAGCATAATGCAAACTGTGAATAATAAATAAACTAATTTTTTTAAAATTACAAAATTAATAGTATTTAATTATTAAAAAAAATAGCATTACCAAATGTAAAAATACTACTAAATTATTGCTTAAAACTAAATTATATTATAAAAGATGTACATATATACAAAATGGACATTAGCAAAATTACAAATTTTATATTTTAATAGCAAATCATGGTTTTTGTAGCATTTTTATAAATAGCTACAAATTCTGAGTTGTGTAGGTGGCTACTTGTTTGGTTGTATTTTAATAACAGTCCGTACTTAATTTAAAAATATTTGTGTAGTCATAATGAATGCAATTATAGTGTTAAAAAAAACGGAGATTACTGATAACCGTGGACTGCACTGTCTATATTTAGTACTTTAAAAAACACTTGTCAATAAAATAACAAATTTTTAAAAACAAACTGGACGGTTTTTTATATGTTTGCAAATTACACACGCCACTTTTTTACGTGTTGCTGTTAAAAAAATTTTTTAATATTTTTTTAAACTTAAGATTGTTCAATTTTGTTCGGATGCAAATAAACTTATAAAAAATTTGGTAATACATTACAAACTGTGCAGCAAATTTGCTTGGTAAAAAATATTGCTCTACAAAGTAACAATGGATTTTATCATTTTTCTGGAATCTAATTAATTTCAGAAAAAAACAAAATTAGAGAAAAATCAATACAACAATCTATTTATTTAAAAAACATTTAATAGTAAACATAAAACTTTAGATAAACAAATTGAAAAAAACTGCGGCAAAAATAAAAATAATTGGTTTAAAAGCAGATGCAAAGAAGCATATAAAACAGCAGCAAAAAATAATTTAAAGACTCTGTATAAAATTGTAAAACAATTGTCAAGAGTTAAATAAAACACCGATATTTTAAATAAAGAAAAAAATAGTCATTTACTTTTAACAAATAATAAAAAAATATATAGACGGGTAGAGCATTTTAAAAAGTACTAAATTAGCCTATTTTAAATACTCTCATTGATTTTAATAATGATAATGATATGAATGTGACTTAAAATCCAAAAATTTGTATTAATGACATTTCTGTTACTAAAGTGATTTATGCAATTTAAAAAGTAAAATACAATAAAGAAGGAGAACTTGACGAGATAACTGCAGATTTGCTCAAATATAAAAGTGATGATGTAGCAAATGTAGCAAATGTTATATGACATAATAAATAAGTTCGAAATAATTGACGGCACGAACTAATTTTTAATCTTCCCAAAAACAAGTTTAAACGATTGCAATAATTAGCGCGGAATAATTTTATTGTTTGTTTCTAGTAAAGCGTTTTGAAAAATAATTTTAAATTATTTAAATAATGCGGTAAATAAACCTTTTTTAAAAACAACAAGCAGGTTTTTGGAAAAAAATAGAAACTGTATTTAACCCACTGTAACATTGTTAAGCAAAGTGAAGCAGTTTAACAATTATTTACAATCAATTTTATAAATTTATAAAAGCATTTGATAGTGTTTATTACAAATATTTGTAGAAAATCGTTAAGTTTTACAGAATACCGTTAAAATTGTAAATATTATGCATTTGCTATACCAAAATTCAAGTTGTTGTGTTTGAATGAAAAGTGCTCATATTGTTATGTTTGAAATTGTTACAGGAGTATGTCAAAGATGTATTATGTTACCATTTAAATTTTTTTTGGTAATTGATTTTATCATGACAAAATCTATAAATAGTTTGTTTTATGGTATTAAATAAAACCATGACAGATTAACAAATTGTTATTTTTGCAGATGTTATTGGTCTACTTAGTAAAACTCTAGAAATAATGCAAAATATAACAACTCGTTTCAGTGATATTAGTTCTTGTATTGGCTTACGAATTAATTGTTTAAAAATAAAAAAAATTGCGCATTAAGTCAAAAAATTTTTATTTATTAAAATTAGTAGACAATATATTAATATTGTTAATTTGTTTCCAAATCTGGGAAGCATCATTAGTAAAAACAAATACCAAAGTTAATGTTAAAGCCAAACTGGGAAAAACAATGTTAGTTTTTAATAGACGTAATTCAATATGGTCATGATTCTTCCATTTGCCTAAAGACAAAACTGTGCTTGTACGCAGCAATATATAAAAATAAAACGTAAAAGCAAACAAATAAGATTGTTAAAATAATACATACTTTTTATCGCCAGTGTCTTAAAAGTATTTTAAAGATTACCTGGCGTAAAGACGTTTTAAAATAATTAGATAAGAAAACATGACATTATTACAATTAGACAAAGAAAATGACATGGTCAACTTCTACATTTACCGCCAGATAAAAACAGCAAGAACGGTTCTAAAATAGACAGTTGTAAATAGAAAAAAAAAGATTGGCGGTCCTCAAAAAATTCGGCTAAGAATTATCTAAAAAAATCTAATTGAAACAATTGTTTTATGGGATTAAGCAAAACGTTTGCCAAAATGTTCATATACATAGAAAATTTTGTTGTCGTATGCTCTTTTTGAAATACAAGACTATGTTGTTGTTAATTTTTGCTGTAATTGTTGTCTTATTGCCCCATGTTCATTTTTAAAGAAGAAAAATTTTGTAATAATAATAATAATAATAATAATAATAAAATTACACCAAATGCACACTACAAACATTTCAATATGATAAATAAATGCAATTTGCGATACTGACAAATGAAATCTTTTCTTTTCAATACTGTAACAATTGTATCATTTGTAACACGCGAAACCCTTGAAAAAATATTAAAACCGCAAAATTTAAAAATATAAATTACTAAAAAACTTTTAATTTTATTATTATTATTATTATTATTGTTATTTAAATTATTGCATTAAACTTTAATACCGTATAGTATTAAACCATTTTTTCATTATCTAAAATAATAAATAAATAATATTTTAATTTACTGGTTAGAATAAAAATAATTTAATAATTATATACGACCATTGTATTATATTTATTTAGATGTAATGTAATGTTAGGTACTCAACATAAACCCACTTTACTGCAAATTATTTAATTGTTTTAATAATTATTTTAGCGCTAAAATATGTTTAATAAAAGCACTACAAATTATTTTGCAATTAAAAAAAGATGAAATATAAACTGAACTTTCAAACAGTAAAACAAACGGCTTAAACTTTAATTCTAGGTATACCATTAGTCCTAAATTTGCATATGTTAGTTAATACAATATAAAATGTATAATATAAATTAATAATAAAATTAGCACAATTTTAAATTATATTTAAAAGAATAAATTGTAATAAAATATATGACACATAACATTTTTAACAATTATAACAATGTAAATAGCAATTTTATAAAATAAACCTTGCAGAGAACTTCTGGTTTTAGATCATTTTAAAATTTCAAATAATTTTCCATTACCAATATATTCAACTTTCCGCACTAAAAAATAAAAAATATATTTAAACGTATTATTATGTTTAAACATAAAATAAAATAATAATTAACATACATCTTTTTTGTTTTGCTGTGGCAACACACACGTTTAACTATTTTATCTGATCCAACTTTTGATAAATATTTTGATATGTAACTAAGGGCTTGAATAATTATAAAGCAATCTAGAATCACAATTAAATATGGCAATGCATTTATAATTTTGACTAATTATTTTTAATTTTGTTACAATAGATATTATTAACTTTAAATTAGTTAATTTTTTTTACAAAATATTTTTTTTAAATAAACCAAATTTTCAATAATAAAATATATGGAAACATTTTGTTGTTTTCTTTGAATTACGAGATGTTGTTGTTGTTATATTTTGCTGCTTATTTTTTTAAACAAAAGAGTTTTCTAATAATAATAATAAATAATTGTTATTATTATTACTATAATTATTGTTATTATTATTATTATTATTATTATTATTATTATTGTTATTATTATTATGCAACAAAATGCTATTACAATTTTATCAATATATGACGTAACTAATAAAATCTTTTATAGGACCTGTTAACTAGATATTAATGTGAAATTACTAAACTTTTATGTCAATTATTAATAAAAATTACCAATTTGTATTTTGCGTCAGTTGTTGTCATAGTTGGAGTATTTTAATAATTCAGTTTCATTACCATTTTAAACAAATAAAACTTTACACAACTTCAATACAACAATGTGCAGTTAAACACGTTTGTAAGTTTTATTGTTTACTAATTTAGTTTTCCGTATTATAATTGTTATGCAATACATTGGATAAATTAAAAAATATTAAAAATATTAATAAAACTTAAGTTAACTTAGCTCAATATTTATGTAAAAACAATTATTATTGATTTATTTTAAGTAAATTTGTAAATACTAATGTAAAAATATTTTAAATTTATTTAAATAATTTTAAGTCAAAAATATAAATTTATCAAGTTGTAAATCAATACTTTATATCTACAAATATTATAATATAATAATTTATTTACTATTTTTGATAACATTGTTTGGCTTTAATGTATCAATATTTATTTTACAGATTGTTCACTTTGTTTGTTCACAAAAACCTGGATGCGTACAACAGCCAAAATAATTAAATGCATTAAAAACAACTTTTGCAATTCTATTGCATTTTAGGTAGGTAGATTAATCACATATGCATATTATTGTAAATTTTATAAAACGTTGTTTTAAATATTTATGTATTAGTAAGTGGTAGTTCAATTAAAAAACAGTCATATTCAAATGTTTTAAACAATATAAAACAAGCGGATTTTTTAAATTTAAACAAATGTTAACATTTTGATACAAATTGTGGTTTGTTAGTTAAGAAAACCAAACCAATTTTGTTTTACTGTATTGTACCGCTTATAATTAAAAATTATACACAAAAAAGACATAATTATTATGTTGCATTTAACAGTGCTTTATAATGCATTTTATAATGTTAATAATAATAATAATAATAATAATAATTTTAATTGTTGTTTATCCAATTTGCAATTTAACATTAATGTTATCTAAATTTTTCTAATTAAACTACTTGATTAACGCAGTTTCGTAGACTAATAAAATATAACCGCGTATTTGGTTTTAATCTATTTTAACTGAGAAAAATTATTTTAAAACAATCAAACTATAAACAGTTGTACATTCGTAAGAATAAAATTAGGATTAATAAGTTTATTGTTAAGATGTTTACCAATTTGAATGCTTATTTGTTATTTTTATTTATTTGTTTGAAATATTTAAAAATGTTTAAATGTGTTTAATTCGGAAAACGGAACCAAATATTTGAAAAATATAGCGTCACTAAATTATGAGGTAAGTCCATTTATAAACATTATTCAATATTATTTTATAATTTGACAACATTTAATGGTTACTATTTGCTTATAATAAAGCTATATGCACAAATATATTATTTGTAATCTTTAAATATTGGTATTTAAATTTAAACAAAACAAAACATGTAGATAGTAAAATTATAATTAATAACTGTTGCATATTGTGAATAATTTTGTTTAAAAAAATAGTTTATTACTAAAAAATGTTAATGAACAAACGTATGTTATTGTAATAATTTATTGTATTATATTTTATTATTTTTTTGTGTGTAATAATAAAACATACTTTATTTTCTTTTTTATAATTTCAGAATACACTTGCGCACTTAATTGAGTTTGTCATTATTTTATAAAACAATAAGCCATTAAGCACGTTTTAAACTTGCACAGTAGTTGGCAATTTGTTTTGTACCACAGTTTATGTTTGTACGTTGATTATGCTTTTGTAACTTAAAGTAAATATAGTTTTTTTTACAAAAACTATTTTACAACTTGTACGCTTGTTTATTTTTGTAATCAGTAAAAGTTAAAGTTATATAACGAGATAGTAATTTAAAAAGTATTCTGTGTATACAAATGAACTAGAAAAAAACTCTTTATTAACAGTAGTAAATATAAATCAATCTTTTACTTGATTACTATTTAATAATATTAAAAATTAAAAATTATAATTCACAATATAAAGTATTTAATACAATTTATTTTTTAATTTTTTAAATATTTATTTTAATGTATACAAACATTGTAAAGCTTATATTTTGAAATCAATATATAGAAATATAATTATTTAATGTAATTTATAAAATTTATTAACTATTTACCTTTAAATTAATTATTTATAGTTTTCTTTATTTTACAGAACATGTGTCATACGTTTAACAAATCTGAATCCGGTAATAAACATAATTTTGTGCTTATTGCTTAATAAACAAACATACTATATCAATATTTACTATTTATTAAAAAATAATGGATAATGATATTATGTAAATTATGTTTTGCATCAACTTGAGCATAATATAATTTTTTTAATAAACTAACATTTATGTATTTATAAGCTGTAATTAATGCTTAATTATGGATTTAAATTTTAGACTGTAAAAATTGCAAATTGAACTTTGACATTATAAAGAAAATAAAAAACTAAAAAATCAGTAGATATAAGCAATTAAAACAAAAATGTATTACCAATTATTTAAACAAAACGGTAAATTATATATATATATGTATATATATATATATATATATATATATATATATATATATATATATATATATATATATATATATATATATTTATATTAAGATTAAAAATATGCGTTGGTACTTTTAAATGTTAAACACATACCATGTTTATAGCATAAATAATAATTATTATTGGAATGAGTGTTGGCAGTACACAAAAATGTACTTATATTTTAATTAAAAAAGGATTTTTAGATTTAACAAATAATAAGCATTTATTTATGTACTTAGAGCATTTAAAGAAAGTCCTTTATTAAATCGTGTCAAATACTCTAATAGATTTTTTATAACGATGTAGATATGAATGTGATTCAAATTAAAAAAATACGTATTAATTCCATTTTTGTAAATAAAGTGATTTATGTAATTTAAAGTTTGAAAACAATAAAACAGGAGGTTTTGACAAGAATAACGTTAAAGCATGCGAGTTTAGTTATTTATTTAATATTATATAGCATAAGCAATTTTAAACTATTTGATGGTAAGGAGAAATTGTTGAATATTGTTAAAGAGTGTCATAAATTTCTGCAATTACTAACAAACAATGTTATTAATTTTATAAAAGCTTTTAAAAGTGCTTATTAATAATTTTTATAAAAAATTGTTAAATTTTACAAAATACTAGTAAAACATGTAAATATTATGCGTTTGTTATATTAAAATTTAAAATATTGTAATTAAATAAGAAGTGGTCACTTTTTGCTTATCAATATTAATTAATAATGTTGATTTGTTTACATATCTGACAAGCATTATTTATACAAAAAGGAAAACCAAAATTGGTGTTAGAAATAAAGTGTTAAGGGCAATGTTAATTTTTTATACATTTAGATCAATATGTTCACGTTTGTTTATTTCTTAGCAGTAAAATAATTAAATTAGAACTGAGTTTGTATACCACTACCGGCACTAAAATGCGAGTTAAATAATGTTTTTTTTAAAAATATTTAAAGTAATAAAGGGAAAAACATAAAAGTGAACAGACAAGATTAATTAAATAGTGTCACAGGACTATTTTATGGCTTATTTGGCTAGATCATATTTTAAATAATACAATAGTGAAAAAAATTGACTGCCGTTTATTACATGACATTATTATAAGAAAAAAAAGTACTTTAAAACATTTTGTTTTTTTTACCTAAAATACCAGCACACACTATTTTGGAATCAAACAATTAATCAGTTAATTATAAAAACCTTGGTTATAAATGTCTTATGGGTAAGTAAACAAACGTTTGGCATAACGCTTTAATATATAAAAACATTTTGTTAGTTATAATTACGGGATTTTGTTGTTGTTTCTTACTATAACTGTTATTTTATTGCTTTATTTTTATGTTTAAAGCAAAAGAGTTATGTACATATATGCATTTATTTATGCATACATCTATTACATATGCATACATAAAACTTTTTTTTTGTTATTCAGTGCTCTTAAATAACTAACATTTTAAAGAATTATGCAATTGGATTTATTTATAACAAAGAAAACATTATAATTTGTCAATTATGTATATATATATGTATATATATGTATATATATATATATATATATATATATAATCAGTACTTAAACCTACATTTTTGGTTGTGTTTTATTGTAATATAAGCTATACTAAAATAAACGTTTTAAATTTTAGTTTGCTGAACAATGTCTATTACCAAATGTATGTTTATTATTATTGCTATTTTTATTTTTAATAACAAATTATAAAATTATTTATTATATAGACACGTAAACAACATGTACTAATCTAACATATATGGTTACATATAAATAAATTGCATCTGATTAATTCAAGTTTACCTTTTTTCTCTACAATAATAATAATAATAACGTTTATAAATATTAATATTTGTTATTATTGTTTTTAAAATTATTGCTGTTATAAACAACTTTTGTTACCCTTTTTTACATAGTATACATTAAAAATATACTGGTGACATAAGTAAATCTAATGTTGACCTACTATGATATTGAAATATATGTAGCACTTGTTACTTATCTTAGCATATCTAACGCTTGTTAATAAGTATCTTAGATAATACTTTACTAATGTATATACATTTAATATTATTTGTAAAAATTTTTAAAAATAATACACAATAATATTTGTTTTAGCAATAAAACACAATGCCACCATTATAAAAACTTAAAAACAAACACAGATAATTGGTTTAAAAAAATAGTTTTAACTACTAAAGTACATAAATATACAAAATAAAGGTAACAAACTTAATAATGTCAGTAATTTAAGTAATTTCCACGCTTTTGTTTAACCTCTGCCAGCTGCTTCAGGTAAGAATCTATCAACGTACTAATATAGTCCTTTGAAATGCAATTTTTTACAACATGATTAATTTTCGTTTCCACTGGTACGTCAGTTTCCATGCAGTTCACCTCACGTCTTAAAATACTAAAAATGTTTTTAATAACATTGAGTTCCGGACTGTATAGAGAAAGTTGAATAAAAGTAAGCTTTTTAATTTTTGAAGCTTTTGTGGTTTAAATAAGGAAAACGTATAGTAAATTGTAAGTTATGTTAAAATACACATACCACTTTTAAAGTATGCACAGGAGCATCGTTTTGAATAATTGTTAATTGTCCTGTAGCATTTCTAAACAACTTACTATTAAACAAATCTCTAAATATTTGTACAAATTCAGCGCTGTTTAAATTGCCATTGGTACGCATCCACTTTGGACACTGATTGTACTTAATTGCAAAATATCCTTTGACACATAAAGGATGTGCAACTTGTATAGCGGTACAAGTATAGTTGAGTGAAAAATTTGAATGTTTAGTCCATGATTTATAGGATATAACACACTCATCTGTAAAGTATATTAATCTCCAAAATGACAATAAATAATGTTTGTACTTTTTAGTAAGCTCCACTCGTTGTAATCTATGGGCACGACTAAGTAGAGGTATCTTAACAGCCGCTTTAAGAATCAAGCCTTCAGTTTTCATTCTTCTTTTCACAATTAAATATAAAAATTCTTTTAAGTATTAATTTTTTATTTGTTTTGCATTCATTACTCTGTGTTTTTTAAGCTGCATAATTATAAACTGATTATTATGTTTAGTTGTTGAACGTTTTCTACCAATTGTGGGTAATCTGGGGCTTGTTTTATTGTTTAAAATGTTGTACACAGTTGAAACATTTATTGTCATGCCTTCGGCAATTGTTTTAACTTTTGTGCCCCTTTATAAAAACTTTGAACTAATTTATATTTATGGGTAGACAAATAACGACGCTGAGCTGTTTTAACCATAAGTATTAAGTGCGCGGAAATAAGAAGCCTTTTTATCAAAATTCCAAATTTTGAGGCGGAAAATAAAAACAATCTTGTGCTTAAATTATTAAAAATAATTTAATGATTTTTTGCAAAAAAATTGTTATAAAATTTCTTTATATTAAAAATACTTTTAAAATAAATTATTTATTGACTATTTAAAAATACAGTGCAAATTTGTAAATATATGTATAAGTTAGTTATTTTATTTTAAAAAATTACTATTTTTAAAATAAAAGGAATATAAAATTAAAATATTTTTTTAAATAATTATTTTTGTAAATAAATTACACATTTTTATATGTAATAAATTTTAACTAAAAAAGTTAAAGTTTAGGCATCGCATTACCAGCGTATGTCTCAAGGTTATATATTTATAGAAAAATGTAGCGTATTAATCAAATCTTTATAATGTGTAAAAAAATTTGTTATTTTAAAAAATATACATTAATTTAATTTACAAACAAAAATATTAAAAAAAAAATTAACTGGAATGAAATAAGTTGCCTACTGTATAATATATTGCTTTTCCTTTTAATTTTATTTAGAACAGTATAAAACAAAACTTAGGTAATTTTAATATTAAGTATTTAAACACATTAACTATATGCTTCAAGGCTGGGTAGGTATGGGTTCCACCCACACTATTGGCACCAATTGAGGGTCTTTGTATAGCTTTGCTAAAATATTTGCATGCTAAAAAAGTTTTTATCGAACATTTCAAAACGGTAATAATTTAAATTAAACTTAAATCTTTTATGGTAGATGTTTGTGTATTATTGTCCACTATGAATACTTATTTATTATTATTTTATAAAAGTTATCTCAGTTTTACATTAAATATTATAACAATTATTACCAAACAATAACATTTTATTTAAAAATTATACACAATAAATAAGGTTGTTTATAAAATATTAATAAATAATTATTTTTAACTATTGAAAGTTTATGTTATTTTCAGATATGTATTTTGTAGAAAATAATTTAACATCATAAAGCTAAAAATGCATATTGTAACAAAATTAATTATATCTAATTAAATTTATAAATGCATTACAATAATTAATTTAAATTTTAGATTGCTTTGTAGTTAATCAAGCCTTTAGCTTTATAACAGAATATTTAGCAAAATTTGTATTGAAAACGATAAACAATTATGTATGTTGTCACAGTAAATCAATAGATGAGGTATGTAAATTATTATTATATTTTATGTACATTGTTTTATATATATATATAAAAGTTTAAATAAAATATTTTTTATTTTTTTTAATGCGAAGCATTTAAAACATTGGTAATAAAAAATTTCCTTTAATTTAAAAAAGATTTAAAACCAGAACCTGTGTGCAAGGTTTGTTTTATAAAAATGTGTTTTTAAATTTTGTTAAATTTTTGTTAAAATTTTGTTATGTGTTAAATATTACATCACAATTTACAATTTTAAATTGTGGTAATTTTCTAAATTTTTTATTTTATCTATTATTTATTATTAGCTACATATGCAAGCCTAAAACAAATGGTATACCTAGAATTAAAGTATAAATTGTTTGTTTTACTAACAGTCATGTAAATTTATAACTCTTCTTTGTCTAATTGCAAAATTATATGTACTGTTTGGATTAACCGTATTTTGGCGCTAAAATAATCTTTGAAACAATTAAACAATTAACAGTAGTTTGGGTTAATCATTAATTCCTACTATTATATTACATTTAAATAAATATAATACAATAAATGTATATTATTATTTAAACCAATAAACTATAATATTATTTATTTATTATTTCAGATAATGGAAACATGTTTCAATAACATAAAGTATTAATACTTAATTTAATAATATTAACAATAATAGCATTAAAAACAATAATAATGATAACAATATTGATAACAGCAATAATAAAATTAAAAATTGAAATAAAATTCTATATTTCCGGTGTTCTTAAAAAGTGTTTTTTATAATACAACTGTTACAATTATGCAAAAAAAGATTGCATTTATGTTGGCATAATTACTCACATTTATTTTATTAAGCTGTGTTACATTGTAAACTTTGTTGTGTGCATTTAATAAAATTTTATAATTGTGGCTTTGTTAATTTTAACTTGCTTTTAGAAAGATTGCATAGTATTTTATTAAAACTAAAAAACGTTAATGGTATATTTTTGAAGTGCATCAGGTACCCAATTAAACCAAATATTTAGAGTTAGCTGCTTAAAAACAACTACAATATTAAAAAAGTTGCTTTATTTTTTAGAATGTTATTATTTTTTTTATGTAAAAGTTAATCTAAACCTTCACACAAACGTGAACTTTATAATATATCTTATAATTATTTAGAATGTAATATAGGTATAACAATACAATATTAACTAATACTTTTAATTAAAATTTGTGTAAATATTAATTTTAAAATAAAATTTAAAATAATTTTTTTTTTCAGTCTTGATTTTTAAACATTTTAAGTATAACTACAAACAGTATTTGAACTTATTGTTAGCCAGTTTTCATTTTTGCGATTTAACCAGTTTAACTTATTGACACAAAAAATATATAATATAATTAAAAAATAAAACCATATATTTTTTTATTGGTTTTTGTGTTAACTTTTATATTGTGTTTTTATAACAATTTTTCTGTACTTTACTCCAAATTTTTAATTTGCGACTAATAATTAAGTTAGAATAAAATAAAAAATGTTTGGATCACTCAAATCGCAAACAAAATTTGTACCTTTGTTGAATAATAAATATGTAATAAATTTATATTAATTGCAGTTATTATAATATAATATGTATGTTTTAATTGTACGTTTATCATTGTACGATTAACAATCAATATTTTCAATAATTGTGGTTTTGTCAAATCAAAAAAATTAAGTTTTTTTTATTACAATATTTTAGTTCAAACAAATATAAATAAGTTGTCACAAATGTGTATGTTTGCAATATAAATTTTATTTAAATAATTACCAACTCAATTTTACCAAATGTTGTTTTTAAAACGTTTAATTTTAGTAAAAACATCGTGTTGCACAACAAAACTTTTTAAACTTTTATTAAAATAAAATAGTTTTTTTCTCATTTAAAAAAATAGCTAAACACTTTAAATATTACATGCAGTAAAATATTTTTTAAATTTAAATTTAACTTAATTTGTAACAAAATAACCTTAGTTATAATATAAAATAATAATAAAAAATTGATGCATATTTAGATGCTTTATCAAGTCAACAGGTTTTAATAAATTATATAAATTATATTTGTTGATAGTTATTATTAAGTAATTTCAAATCGTTAGTTAATTAATAAATATATAGTTTTAAATGCTTTATAAAAAAAGTTAAAACATAAAATAACGCAGCACGTCAAATAACTCGTACATTTTTTATATGTTTGTACATATTTAAAATATTAATTTTGTTTATACAAAAATATATTTAAATTGACCAAATGTTGTTTTCTAGTTACAAATATATAAAGAATTAATATATATATATATATATATATATATATATGTATAGAAAAAATTTATAAAATAAACAGGACATTTAAAAAACACCGCTTATTGTGCTTATCAGCCCATGCAAATGTCTATGTTATGTTCTTTAGTTGAAACAAAACATTTATTTAATTTTAATAATTAATTTAAAAAAATAATAACTACTAAAAACTTTCATATTTATTTACATTTACACAATAAAAACTTAGTTTCTGTGTACACCATTGTATTTACTAATATTTATTCTCAAATAAATTGACATTGTAAAACAATAAATAATTATATAGTTTTAAATGTTTTATTAACCATTTTAATGTAAATAATTCCTATATAAAAAAGTACAAATAAAATTAATATTAATAATTATTTAAATAAACGGTAAAGTAAAAATAATTTTTTTACAAATATTTTAGAAATTAAAAGAAAACAGTGTAAAATAATTTAAAAAAATTAAATTATAGAAAATAATTAAAAATTATAAATATCTAAAAGTCGTAATAAACTAAGTTTTTTATTAAAATGTATACATCTTAATAATGTTTTATAAGATACTCCACGTTGTGAATCTTTTGTCTTTATTTATATTTAATATATATATATATATATATATATATAGTGCTAATAGTTATAAACTTAAATTAACCGCGTGATATGCTTTAAAAAATAATTTAAATAAAAACATTGTTTAACGCAACAAAATAAATTGTATAAATGCAAAAAAAAATAATTAAGAAGTGCATCAATAAATTGTACTTGTTAATAGTTATTCTAATAAGTATTTTAATGCAAAAAATTCTTTTTTAATAAAGTACCAACTATTTTAATAAACGTTTAAATAACATTCTTATCATTAAATAAAATTTTAACAATTTAATTTTTTAATACTAAGTAAGAAAAAATATTTTTATTTAATACAAATTTTATAATTATTTACTATTTTATCATTAGGATAAAAAAGTTAAGCACAATTTAAATAAAATTTTAATATTTGATATTCACGATCGTCAAAACCGAAATTAATTTTTTTATATTGCCTCATGTTGTTGTTTATTTTTATTATTTGGAATTTATTATAAAAAACATCCTTCAGCGAGTAAACATTTTATTAAAACCAAATGTGGGCCCGAATGTATTGCTGATGGAGGATTTTAAACCCATGTTTACCCAAGTTCAGATTGAGCGCTGTACCACTGGATAACAAAGAGTACCATTTTTCTATTGGCAAAAAGTATGCGCGCAAGCAATTCCGATTAGAAATTGTGGCTTTAAAGTTTATTAATAAAATTGATAAAGTTTTCTGATGTCGAATAAAACATGTTTAAGACAGCAAAAAAATAGATAAATAATCAGAAAAATTTGTGTACACCACAAACTGATGTTGAGCAAATTGAACAAACCGTTATTTTTTAAAACCAAAATTATTTCAAATAAATTCTAATTTTTTAACTAATCGCAAATAGGCTTGACTTTCTAAAATTTGCCTTCTAAGAGATAGTTGGTTGTACGCAACTCTAATTTTCTTCAATTAGAAAGATTAACATAAAAACAATTGATTTAATAAAATAAAATTTTGTTTGTTTTTCAAAGCAGTAAAATTGTATGTAAATATACCGTTATTTGTTTTTTCTCTACCGCAAAAAATCAAAACAAATTATTATATAAATGTCAAGTGTTTTTTTAAAATACTTATCTTAATAATAGTAGTATTATCAACATTTTTTACGTAAAAAATTTAGAATAAATATTAACATAAAAAACCGATGACAATCTATGTACAAATTTGCACAAATTAATAAATATTGGAAACGATATTGCATTAACAATACACATACTTAATCCACAAATAATAATAATAATAATAATTTCCTGGGTATTAACTTTGTCTAATTAAATTATTTTATTAAATCACCAACATATTTAATCTAAAATAAACAAATGTTTACAGGTTTTATAATGTCCAACGTCATTCTTAAAGTTTTAGTTGTTAAAAATATCAAATCAATTTAAAAAAAATTATAATGAATGCTTAAAATTTTTTTGGGTCTGCGTTGTAACGTTTCAAATGTTTGTGCAATAATTTCTTATATTGTTTGTAAAACATTATTATTATTTAAGTTAAAACAACTTGTTTAAAAAAAATTAACTTTTAAATTATTAAAAACGCCAGTTATACATTTTAATTTGTTTACTCGTTTTCCAGCACTATGATTTAGTCCAAATATACTCCACATAACACAATCAGATGTAAATTATTAGCAGTTAGTAGAATATTAATTACTTTTTAAAAAAGAAAATAATAATTTTTTTTAATTAGAAAAAAATTGCAGTACAATAAACATAATCTTTTTATGTAAATGCAATAACAAGTGCTGATGTTTTTAATGTACAAAAAAATCAATTTGTACATTGATTTGTTTACATGTTATAAGCAGGTATAATATTTTATAAGATTAAAAACCTAAACATTTTAGATTTTAACCAAATCAAAAAAAAAACAAATTACAAGTTAGTCCGACATTTTATAATTGATTTATATTGCACAAGTAATTCTACCAAAAAAACAATTTGTTGCCAAAATAATTTTATAAATCAATAAAGTATACAAGGTTTTAAGTTATTTTAATGCTGTATTCCCGTAAATAAAACCAATTATTAATGTTATTAAAAACAAATTTGTTAAATGTGCTTTTATATAACTTGAGTAAACATAAGTCTTACTGTTAGTATTCAACACAAAGCTTTGTTTGTATGTGCTATATTTGTTTTTGTTTAAATATGTGTCAATAAAAGCCAAAACTAATCAATACAAAAATTCATGTCTGCCCTACTTATCCAGAGTATTAACCAATCCAGAATCAAACCAAATTAAACTACTAAGAAACCTATCAAAGTAGGAATTGTTCTACCTACGCATTCATTTGAACTAATTTGGACATCTCACAGTACAAGTTGTGCCTTATAATGACTCATTCTATGTACAGCAATTTTTAAATATTTAAAAAAATCACATGCATACTATATAGACTATATTTATATTTATTAACATATAACATTCTATTTCATTTTGATCCCATTATTTGTACTACTACTTTTTTATATTAATGGTAAAAATGTATTTTATGCTGAATGTATCTCTAGTGAGATATTAAAGCTTAATAATAATAATAATATCAAACGTGTAAAATTAATTAACCAAATGTATTTTAACTAAATTATAACTAGTTTATAACTAAAATATTATAATTAAAAAAAGATTTAATTTTTTTATTTTGAGAAATTCATGCTTATTGAGATATTGTTTGTTAATGATACAATTTTAAACGTACTAACATATTATAATAACTTTAATTGATATAAAATTATTACATATTTATTATTCAACAAAAGTATAAATTTTGTTTACAAGTTAAGTGAACTAAATATTTTAAATTTTATTCTATTTTAATTGTTGGTGCTAAATCTAAAATTCACAGTGAAACACAGGGAAATTGTTATAAAAAAACGACATAAAAGTTAGTACAAACATTAATTTAAAAACATACAATCTTATCTTTTAACTGCATTTTATTTTTTGTGTATATAAGTTAGATCGGTTGAAAAACAAGAATTAAAACTGGGTAGCAATGTTTTCGAATTATGCGCGTCATAAAAGTTAAACCTAATTAATAAATGAACTGTTCGAAAAACAAAACAAACGGAAAAATGTAATTAAACTAAATTAATTATTTTTAATTTTAAAATGTACACAAATTTATTTCAACTATTGTGTTTTTATTGCATTGTAATATTTATATTAAATTTTTACTGATTATTAGTTTATTATATATATATATATATATATATATATATATATATATATATATATATATATATATATATATATATATATATAATGTTTTATTATTAAGTTTGTGTTTGTTTTGATGTTTAAATTTATTTTTATCGAACAAACGATACAAACATTCTATGTTGAGTCAGTATTTTTTACATTTTTTAGTTGTTTTTTAAGTAGTTATAGTTCAAATATAAATCATCAAGCAATATTAGTCTTATTAAAAATTGTGCAATCCTTTTAAAAGTCGGTAAAATGTAAAAAAACCTAAATTATAAAATTACCCCAAATTCACACTGTAAACACTAGAATATCTTAAAGCATAAAAAAATATGCAGATTGCAATATTGACACAAATGCAATCTTTTCTGTGCATAACAATAACAACTGCATCTTAAAAAATGGATTTTATTATATTACCCAAAAACCTTAAAAAGTTATAGAAACCGCAAAATTAAAAAACATAAAATTTTAATTTTATTATTATAAATATTATTATTGTTTTTATTACTATTATTATTAATATTATTGCAATAAATATTGATAAATCATAGTATTGGAACATATTTTTATTATCTAAAATAATAAAAAAATAATATTATAATTTAAGGTCTAAAAAAAACTTATAATAATATACAACTATTGTATTATATTTATCTAGATATAATGCAATGTTAAGAATTCATTATAAACCTGTATTATTGTTTCAATAATTATTTCAACGCCAAAATACTTTGATTTTATGTATATCATTTGTTCTAGGCTTGCAGTAGTTTGTAAATATAATATAATGTATAATATTAAATATTGAAATATTTGCACAATTGTAAATTATATTTAAAACAAATATTTTAATTAAAAATATAACAAATAAAATTTGTAACAAACTTTGACAAAACAAATCGCAATTTAAAAAACAAACCTTGCAGACATTTTATAATTTTAATTTTTTTAAAAATTGACCGAAATTTTCCACTACCAATGTTTTAAATTTTTTGCTATAAAAAATAACAAGCATAAAATTTAAACGTTTTTTGTACATATATGAGAATTTATATAAAATGTAATAATATTTTACATACGTCATTTTTGGTTTTGCTGTAACAACACACGTATGTATTTACTACATTGAATCCAGCTTTTTCTAAATATTATGCCATGTAACTAATGGTTTAATGAATTATAAAGCAAATTAAAATTAAAATTAAATATTGCAATACATTTCTAAATTTGATTAAATATTTTTGATTTTGTTACAATAGGTATTATTAACTTTAAGTTATTTAATATTTTTCTACCAAATATATATTTAAAATAACATTAATTTACAATAATGAAAACAATTATTTATTAATATTTTATAAACACCGTTAATTACTGTATGCTAATTTTGTATAAAATGTAATTAATTTGTATTACAATATTATTATTAAAATGTTTTTTTATATTTTAAATAAACATAAAAACATAAAAAATTTACAAATAAAAACGCGCACTTTTGTTTAACGTGCAGCATCTTTTTAAAAATTATTGATAAATTATAATACAAAACTTGGTTTTATTACAGCTTTTAGATATTTATAATTTTCGATTACTTTTTATAATTTAAATATTTTAATTAATTCTGTTGGTATTGTTTAAATTCTCAAAATTTTTGCAACAAATTAATTTTTACTTTACCGTTTATTTAAAAATTTATTAATATAAATTGTATTCGTACTTTTTTATATAAAAATTATTTGCATTATATTGCTTAATAAAACATTTGAAACTATATAATTATTTATTGTTTTACAATTCCAACATATTTAAAAATAACTATTAATAAATACAATGTTGTGCACACAAAATAAGTTTTTATTATATAAATGTAAATATACTTAATTGTTTTAAACATGTGAGAGGTTTGTGTAGTTATCTTTGTTGTAAATAAACTATTAAAATAATGTTTACGTTTTGTTTTAACTAAACAATAAAATAAAAGCCTTTTTTTTATTTAAAATGTTTATTAATTTGTTTAAAAATGTGTTTTATATTTTTGTTCTAATAAACGACAAGTTGCCGACGCATATATTTGTCGCCAAAACTGCAGGCAAATTAATAAAAACAAAGTGTAAAAATTAGTGTTTTTGTATGTTTGTGTAGTTATTAATGTTATATTAATTACATGATGTTTTTTCTATGTATATATATATATATTGATTTTTCATATGTTGTGACCAAAAATACATTAAAAAAATTAAAATAAAATTAAACGTTGTATACAAATACATATAAAACTAATATAATATAATAAATAATATATATATAAAATACACATAAATATAGGTATGTATTGATTCTTTATATGTTTGTGACTGAAAATACAACATTTGGTCAATTTGAGTTTATTTTTATTTTAAAAATATTGACATGTTAAATATGCACACACATAAAATATTTTAAATTAAAGTACGCGCTTTATTTGCTTTGTTTAAAACTATATAATTATTTACTGTTTGACAATTTTAAATTATTTAAAAAATGACTATTATTAAGTACAATTTATTGATGCATTTACATAATTTTTAAAACCTGTTGACTTGTTTCAACAACTAAATATGTATCATTTTTTTAGATATTATTTTATATTGTAAATAAAGTTAGTTTGTTGCAAATTAGGTTAAAATAAAATTTTAAAAATATTGTACTGCATGTACTATTTAAAGTGTTAAATAAAGAAAAAACCATTTTACCCAGATGAAAGTAAAATATGGTTTTGTTGTGTAATACGATGGTTTTATAAAAATTAAACTTTTTAAAACCAACACTTCGTCAATTTAAATTTATTTTTTATTTAAACAAAATTAATGTTTTAAGTATACACAACTGTAAAAAATTATGTATGTTTGTTTGGACTAAAATATTGTAATCAAAATAAAATTTTTTTTTTTTAATTTGACATAACCGTGGTTATTAATATTATTGTTTGTTAATGGTATAATTTTAAACGTGCAATCAAAACGTATAAATATTTTATACTAACTGAAATTAATATAAAATAACTACATTTTTATTATTTAACAAATGTACAGATTTTGTTTACAAGTCGAGTGAGCAAAACATGTTTAATTTTATTGTATTTCAGTTATTAATAGCAAATTAAAAAATTGTAGTAAGGTATAGGTAAATAGTTATAAAAAAAAACAATATAAAAATTAATACAAAACTAATTTAAAAACAAACAGTCTTATCTGATAATCGTATAATAAACATTTTTATCTAATTCCTACAAAAACCGGTTAAAATTAAAAAAGCATCATTTAAAACATTGCACCAAATGTACACTACAAACATTACAATATTTTTAGTTTAAGAAAATAGATGTGAGTAGCCTTATTGACACAACTGCAATCTTTTCGTTGTATAACTGTAAAAACTGCATCTTAAAAAAAAATTTTTTAACACCGTAAAACCTTAAAAACATATTAAAACCGTAAAATTAAAAAATATAAACTTTTATTAAAATTTTTAAGTTTATTATTATTATTATTATTATTATTATTATTATTATTTTAATTATTATTATTGTTTTTGATGTTATTAATATAAACATTACTGGATGATGTATTAATTCTTTATGGTATTGAAGCATGTTTTCATTATCGAAAATAATAAATAAATAATATTATAAGTTACTGGTTTAAATAGAAATAATTTAATAATACTGTGCAACCATTGTATTATATTTATTTATATATAATATAATGTTAAAAATTTATTATAAACCCAGACTACTGTTAACTGTTTAATTGTTTCAATTATTATTTTAGCTCCAAGATACTTTGATTTCATGTACATCATTTGTTCTAGGTTTGCAAAAAATAGTAAATATAATATAATGCATAATATTAAATATTAAAATATTGGCACAATTGTAATTAGTATTTAAAAAAAAAATTAATTAAAATTATGACAAATATAATTTCTAACAAAGTTTAACAACAAAAATTGCAATTTTATAAAACAAACATTGGAGAATTTTTTTGGTTTTAAATCTTTTTTAAATTGACAAAAAGTTTTATTACTAATGTTTATATTTAATCGGTTTTTACTTAAATTTAACAATCTATATAAAATGTTTTAATAATTCACATAGGTTATATTTTATTTTGTTGTAACAACATACATGTTTATTTATTAAATTGAATCCAATTTTTACTAAATAATATGCCATGTAACTGATGAATTAATTAACTATAGAGCAATTAAAAATTAAAGTTAAATATTGTAATACATTTATAAATTTAATTAAATATTTTTGATTTTGTTACAATAGGTGTTATTAATTTTAAGTTAATTAATTTTTTCTTACAAAATATGTATTTTAAATAACATTAAAGTTTAGCAATTATAATTAATTATTTATTTATATTGTGTGTGTTATTTTTATATAAAATGTGATTATTTATTAATAACTGTAATAGTATTTAATGTAAAACTCAGATAAATTTAATAAAATAAATACGCAACCACTATTTTTAACAAAATAATAGTATTTTATTTAGCAACAACCTTATGCTATTAATTTGCAAAATATTATTTAATTTATAAAGATTAACGTAAACATTTTTTAATAATTCGTTATAAACAAAATTAAGTAATTTGTAGTGTAAACGGATTAAACAAAAGGTAAAATTATTTTAGCTTAATAGCAGATTTTATTAACTCATTACATTTTATAAATACTTTTCTTAAAACACATTTTTTAATTACAACGTCTTTTTTAAATCCAAAAAGCTGCATTAAAAAATCTCCTAATATTATTTTAAAATATTACAATAATAAATAATGCACAGTTTAAAAAATAAAAAACTATCTGTATACAACATAAAAACACAAAACTATAATTACCTATTAATTACAACAATAAACAAATTAATAGTAATCCGTTATTATAGGTGTTACCTACGTTATTCAAATTGTGTAAATAATTAAAGACATGTAAACAAACATATGCATAATTTTATCAAAATAAGTATTTTATGTAGACAATAATACACAAATATCTACTATAAAAAATTAATATTTTTAAAAATTCTCATAACCGGTACTAAATGCAAGCCCACGTTGACTTTCCTAAAATATGTCTACTGCTGTATGATGTTTTCCATAAAACTTTTAAGTAGTAAAAGTAATATCTAAAAAATATATAAAGTACTTACCGTGTAAAAACAAAACAATAAATTCCTATATTTATTACAATTGTTTTAATTAATTTTTATTGTGCTATGTAATGTTAAGTAAATAAACACACTTGCACGCTAATATGTTTTATAATTTTTTTGATAACTTTGTCAAAATCTCCTGTTTTATATGTTTTAACTTTCAAATAGTATGGGTTATTTTAGTTACAGAAATACCATTAATACTTAATACCAACTTTTGCACCAGATCTA
This sequence comes from Cardicola forsteri, assembly GCA_025895645.1. Taxonomy (NCBI): domain Eukaryota; kingdom Metazoa; phylum Platyhelminthes; class Trematoda; order Strigeidida; family Aporocotylidae; genus Cardicola; species Cardicola forsteri. The sequence goes on along the minus strand of JAKXYG010001491.1, from coordinate 63,564 downwards.
TAATTAAAAACAACGTAAACTGTTAACGTGCATTGTAAAAATGTTCTACTTATTTGTATAATTGTTCAACATTTGTTACCATTATTTTGTGTAATTTAAATATTCTCGTTCTTTCTAACTTTTAAATGTTGCTGCGCAATTTTATAGAACGACTTAAAATAATTTTTTAATGTTATTATAATTGCTCTTTTGTCATTTAAAGTTAACCAATTATTCTTTTCAATACGATATCTTATTTTAACCTGTTTCTCTAAAGTTAGTTGCAGAAATACCATTAATACATAATTTTATACATTGCATTAGATTTATAATTAAATTTGACGTAAGCTGTTTACGTGCATTTAAAAATTTTTGTAATTGTTTAAAATATTTTAAAGTTTTTTTGCACATTTTTTTTAATAATTGCATTAATTGTGTTGTAATAAAACGTAAGTAAAACAAAACACGTGTTTACATAATTAGTAGATTGTAGTGCATGTAGTGACCGGAGTGGTCTAGCGGTACAGCGCTCAAATTTGGACCTCGGTAGACATGGGTTTGAATCCCACCACCGGCACTAAAATGCGGGCCCACGTTTGGCTTCGCTAATTGTCCATTGCTAAAAAATGTTTCTTGTAAAACATTTAAAGTAGCAAACAAAATAAAATAAAATATATAAAAGTATAATAAATGTTTTTTTTTGGTGCATTATAAATAAAACGTACAGTAAGTAACGTATGTTATATCAATTAATTTTTTTAAATATTTTTCTTTATTATTATTACAAAACCCATTTGTTCTAAAATATGAGCATGGTGCAATAAGACAACATTTACAACAAAAAATAACAACAACAAAAAAAGTCTTGTAATACAAAGAGAACATAAGACTTCAAAATGATTCTATGAATTTAAATATTATGGTAAAAGTTTTTGTTAATTCCATAAAACATTTATTTTAATTAGAAATTTTTTAATAATTCTTAGTTATATTTTTTGTGGTTTACCAAGCATTTTTTGTAATTAAAATTAACATTTGCATCATAATATACATGTACATTTTGCAATAAAGATTGCGATATTGTAATAATACAATTGTCGTTAATTTTGTTTTGTGTCTATTTTTGCGAGCAAACAATGTTTTTTTAACATGTATCCCACAATAAACGTTTGACATTAACAATTTATTATAATTCTTATTTATGTTATCAGCATAACCATGTGGTCCAACATTTGAGAAGTACCCAGATCTATCTTTGCTTAATTTTGCATTAAAATTACCGATTAATAGTTTGATGTCTTTTCTTAGCACATCATTCAACAAATTCAAAAAAAATTGTTTTTAATAATTAATATGTTTTAATTGTATACAACATTTTAAACAATAGAACAAGCCCAAGATTACTCGCAAACAACATAATTAATTTATAATTATGCAGTTTAAAAAACACCGCACAATACATGTAAAACAAATAAAATATCAATACTTAAAAACATTTTTATTCAATTATAAACAAAAATAAAATTTAAACGTTATGTTTTTAAAACTGCTGTTAAAAATCTTCCACTCAGTTGTGCCATAGATTACAATGAGTGGAGTTTATCAAAATGTACAAACATTATTCATTGTCATTTTAAACTAAACATATTTTACAGTTGAGTGTGGTATATTTTATAAACCATGGACTAAGCATTAAAAAATTATTTATAGTCCAAATTTTTTACACAATTACACTTGCACTAGAAAAAAAACTTGCACATCCATTATGTATAAAAAAAATATTTTATAATTAAGTACAATCTGTCTTTAAAATAGATGTGTACTAAATTACTAACATTATTAAGTCAGTTACATTTAAAACAAAATAAAATAAAAATAATTCATTACTCAAAAAAAGCTTTTACAATATTGCATTTTTTTGAGGTACAAACCAATTTACAGGTCTGATCACAAACTATAAAATTTTTTAATATGTTAATATATATATATATATATATATATATATATATATATACATAATTATTAATATATATTTAAATAAAATAAATATTGGTACTGTTATATACATTTTAAAAATGAATAAATAATAAAAATGTACAATTTTAGTTTGTTGGTAATATTTACCCGCACAATTTGAACTAAAAATAATTTAATAAATGTTTGGTCATAGTTGGATTATTAGTAAACTGGAGGTTATATGAAGAAAAATGTATAAAAATTATAAACAGTAGTTGGAAAACGGTAAACAATGTATATAAAATAGTATTATTTTTTATTTAGATGGGCGAATTGCGATTTTTAGTAAACAATATAATTAAAAGAAGTTTCTCATAGATCAACAAAATAATCGAACGTTGTATAATTAGTGATATTGGGGACAGTATAAATGTTGATGTATCTTTTTAATTAGTTTTAAAAGCTTTAAAATTTTGTATTTTTTTAAAATTAATTGGTAAATTATTCCATAATTTAGAATATTTAATTAAGAAAAAGTTTGCTCTCAGGGATAATTGATAATGCAATTTATTTGTTTAGCTTACGTTTAAATTTGTTTGCATTAAATTTTATTGAATAGTTCAAATTATTATTGAAAATTAATTTATGGAATAACAATAGATTTATTTGTGTCCTTTTTAGCCATAGAGGCTCAAGATTGAGCAATTGATTTCTTTCTTTGTAGTCTATATTCAATGAAAAACCAATAATTACTTTTGTAAAATATCTTTGAACATTTTAAATTTTTATTAAATTTGTTTTTGATGTAAAATCGCGAATGAAGCAACAATAATTAATTATTGGCCAAATAGCATATTAAAAAAAAACTATTTTGTTTTCTTTAAAAATAAATATATAATTTGCTTGTCTTAATAATTTTTTGCATTTGTTAGTAATATGGGATACATGATCAGAAAATTGTAAATCTTTTGAATAGTAGGTGCCCAAGTCTTTAATCATTGATATGGTTTATATTGTGTAATTACCCAAATTGTTTGTATTTATTTTGTATATTTATGTATTTTAGTAAATAAAACAATTTTTTTAAACAAATTATCTGCGTTTGTTTTGTATTTTTATAATTTGTGGTATTGTGTTTTAGTACTTAAACAAATGTTATTGTGTATTTTTTTGTAAATAATATTAAATGTATATATATTAGTAAAGTATTATTTAAGGTAATTTTTGCAAATAATATTACATGTATATATATTAGTAAAGTATTATTTAAGGTATTTATTAATAAATATTAGATATGTCTAAAAAAATTACAAATGCTACATATATTTATTAAGACTGTTTATTTATTTAAATTTAGTAATTGGTCTTTCTTCTACAACGCGCGTGTTGTGTTTTTATTTAATATTATTGAACGTTCATTAAATAACAGCATAATAACTAACAATAATGTTTATTAATAAATATAAAAACACACAAATGCAATTTTTTAATAAGATTAAAAGCATTATCTGTAACTTAATTTTAAAAAAACTCTCAGATTTTTTAAATGCAATATAAAGTGGTTATTTCATGTAAAAATGTGAAAAATTAGATTTTTTGTTTGCTGTTATGCTTTTACAATTAAAAATCTTTATTGCTTAAACATTAAAATTACACAATTGTTAGTTTAAAATAATGACTAGTAAAAATCTTTAAATAAATAAATTACATATGTAAATTATACCAGGAAGAAAACATAACAATTATAATTTTTACAACTTTTTTGTACGCCCTATCAATTTACATAAAAGTAATTAAAAAAATAAAAATTTATATTACAAGTTGCTTTAAGTAAACTTTGTAATTAATTGCTTGTATTTTATGTTAATTTTTTAATTAATTATAATTAATTTTTTTTATCACTGTGAATGTTTTTCAAAAAACGCATTTTTGAGCAGTGAACAATCGTAGACCCGCATTTGGTGAATCTATTTCCACCGAAGTCCGAATTAAGCGCTGTACCGTTTTAAAAATAAGCATGGGGCAATAAAACAACAATTACAACAAAACAACAACAATTATACAATAATAAAATCTTGTTGGCATTAAAGATTTTAAAAATCGAAGGTTGAGCTTTTTTTAGGTTTTTACTCAACTCTGTTATTTGTGTAACTTTACCATCTAGATACGTGCAATTACATGTTTGTTTTTGTTTGCCAAAATGACGTTTTTTATTGTTTCTGCAGCACATAATTTTTTTACACAGGTCAGGTTATTATCCTGGCGCTTAAAGCCTCCTCCTTCATCTAGGCTTAGGACTGACTATATTAAATCATTTTTATTAAAAACCTAGCGGATTTAGTTAAAACTAGGCGGAGTTTATTTAAAATTAGGCGGTACATTAAAACATTATTTTTTGTACAAATACACATTTAATATTTATTTATTTACTATAATTGTTGTTTATTAAAACTGAGGTAAAATGCAAAATTATAAATGTTTAATTACAAGATTTAAATTGTTTATTTTTATTTTTGACACATACTTGAAAAACAATTTCTAAACCAACATTGTCTGCCGTATATTTGTAAATTGTATTTTGTGCATTTAATTGTATTTAGTAAAAATAAAAAACGTCTTTAAAATTACATTATTTTGAAATCTAAAAATTAGTTTTTTACCGATGTTTATTTTTCTAATAATTATTAATTATCTTTATGGCAAGTGAACACTGTATTTAGTACCGATAATAAAAATACTATTAAAGATAAACCAATCAAAGTAGTTCTAAACATGAATAAAATAGGGTTTTACTTTTAAGAAGTACAAAACGAAACAATAAGAATAACAGGAAAAGCAACTAAAGGAGTCTCATAGTTTAAAAACAAATTAAAAAACACTAATAAATAAATAAATATATTTACGTATTTTGCTAAAATGTATATCTGAGCGCATAAAACATTAATTTTTATATGTAAAGTTGTTTTCAGTTGAGTTTTCTGTAATTTATTAACATTTTATGCATTTTTAATTGTCCATTCTAAAATCGTTTTTACTGTTTTTTAAGAGGTAAACGTGAACTTCAACTGAGCTATAATTTTTTAAATTTATAATGAGCTTGTTTAAAGTACAAAAGTTATTTTTTTATTTTATTATTTTATTTTGACCATGTTTTATTCCTACAATTTGTGCGTGTTGTTATTTATGAATTCTAACCAAATGTAAAACGTATAATTTATTACAAATTGTACTTGCAGTTTTAAACACTTACCGCACATAATTACACGTCTAAAACAGTAAGAATTAAACCTGCACCATTTACAAGTAAAAAAAATAATAGGTTTATTATTATTTAATTAAAAAAACACAAAATTAAAATTATTTAACAAATAGAATAAGAGGAATTACCAATTTTTAAAAATTTACTTATTTGCAACCGGATAAAATTATACAAACCACAATTAAAAAAAGATCAAACAAAGTTTTTTTAATAACAAAACGTAAAAAAAACGTGTATAATTTGCAAATATATATACAAGCCGTTTAGTTTGTTTATAAAAATTGGTTATTTTGCTAACAAATGTTGTTTGAAGTACAAACCATGGGCAGTGCAGTTTGCGGTTATCCGTGGTTCTATTTTTTTAAAAACAAATAACATTGTTAAAAACTTTGCATATCTATCATGTCTACATAAATATTTTGAAATTAAGTACCGATAGCTATTAAAATAAAACCAAACAAATACTCACTTAAACAGCTAAGAATTTGCAACTATTTTTAAAAAATTGTTAAAGTCTAAACTACGATTAAATACTTCAGGGTATTGAGTAGTTTTTTTATATAATATCCCGTCACAAACGTCAAAAAATATAACGTGCATTTATTTATACTTTAAAATTTACCGCATATTTTATTCTTTAAACTAAAAATTTTTAAAATTAAGAAACAAAATTTTATTTAATTGCTTATATACAATCCGGAACTCAATGTATTTAAAAACTTTTTAGTTATTTCAAACAAGAGGTAAATCGGATATACAACCGTCACAACAATTACTGTAAAAAAGTGATTATTAAACTACATTGCAACTACATAGCATACAACAAAAACGTTACTTTAAATATAAAATATACAATAGTATATAACAATTAAAAAAACTATAATTATATATACGTATATATTATAAGTAAAAATAATTGTATAAAATATTAACGGGTGAAAAATCGGAAATAGAGTAAAATGATTAACATGATTTATAACGTCAACTATTAATAAAAATACAAAATACATGCAATTTTTTTAGTTACCAAATGATTAAGGACATTACAAAGTTTAAAAAATTTAATAATTTATGTAAACGCCTTTCTTTTAAACAACCTGATCTAGGCGTTTTGGAATACTGTCAATGAGAGTGTTGGTATATTTTTGTTCTATCTTATATTAAACAACAAACCGAATGCGTTCACATAAATCCTCATTTTTGGTATGCTTATTGATATTGCGCTTTAGCATACTAAAAATGTTTTAATAACATTAATATCCAGGTTGTTAGATGGCAATTGAGTGAAAGATAGTTTTTTTAGTTTTGGCCCCTTTACTGTCTAAATGTCAATATAAAGCAAATATAGTAAACTTAGATAAATATAACGTTACATTTTTGGACGTATGATATAGAGCATTGTCTTAAAAATCAATAGTAACCCCCGTGTAAGTGTGCTGCACTTCATAATAAAAAACATTATTTATAACAAAAATAATTTTTTTAATTATTTAAGGTACCAGATATAATTCTCCATTTCATAGGTTGATTATACTTAATACCAAACCAACACATTATTTGTCAACGGTGGGCTTTTGTTTTAGCAACCGGGAGTAAATGTTTTTAAACACTCGTCCCACACAACACTTTGTTTTTAAAGCCAAATAGTTTATCCCAAATTATTGTTTTATTAGCAAAGTATACAAAACGCCAATAACATAAGTGTCGTTCACTCCATAGTTTACAAAAGACTAAAGTATCATCTTTTTGTTTTTTGGTAATAAATAGCTTAATCTTCGGTGATTGTAGAGTGAAACCGGATTCAATTGTTCTATTGTTTATTGTAAAATAAATAAAATTGTTTAAATTATTTTTTTCGGTTTTTAAAATAGGTTTATTATAATTTGTTTTAACTCGACAATAATTTTTTGATTATCAGTACTTGTTGTTACACGTTTTTTTCCAACATTATCATAATTTCGTGGTTTTTGACTGTTGATAATCCGATAAATTGTTGAAAGGTTAATTCTATATAAATATGCTAATCTTTTTAGTAAAAATTCTTTATTGTTTTAAATTTTTAATAACACGGTATTTATTCTCTGTAAAATGAAAACATTTTTATCACTATTCTCCATTTTAAAAACAATGCAATCGGGAAGCAGAATTAGCGGGTGGGCGGAATCTCAAGTTTAAACGTAAATAATAAATTATTAGATTTATTTTAAAATTTTTATTTAAAATTAAAAAAAATTTTTTAATTATTTTTATTTATATAGATTAGAATAATTAAATGTTTATTTTGATATTTATTATAACATCACAATCAGAGTAGATTTGAATGTACGTTTAACATTAATTTTAGGAATTAGTTATTGTTCATCTTTAATAAAATTAAGCATACAAAATAATAGTAATTTAATTATTATAAAATATTGTGTAGTTTTAATTTATTATCTTTGTTAATATAAAAATAATTAAAAAAAAGCTATTTTGGCCGACTCAGCCTTCTTAAATAAATATTTCTAAGTATATATAAAGGATCTATTAAGCAGTAGATATTATTTTTAATTCCCGATATTTGTTTTTACGAAAAAACATTTGGACATAACAAATCAATTTAGATTTAATACCTTTGTAATTTTTTGCGTTAATTTTTAAAATGGGTGTAATATCAGAACACGTTTGGCTAAAAAATAAGTATGTTTTAAAAATCAAATTTCACAAATATGGCACGTTGTAACACGTAAATCTTTTATGTGTTTATGCATATTTAAAATATACATTTTATGCTAATAATTATAAACTCAAATTAATTAAATGCTTTACTTTAAAACTTTAATTTTAATAACAATATTGCATTACACAACAAAATAAACTATATAAATACAAAAAAGTATAATTAATAAGTATATCAATAAATTGTATTTACTAATAGCTATCCTAATAAGTTTTTGATAAAATTTCAATTATAATTATTTTAATAAATATTTAAATAACCCTCTTACTATTAAATGTAATTTTTACAATTAAATTTAAAAAACTGAGTAATAATTTATTTTTAGTCTATTGTTTTTTATTAAATTATTATTTTAAACTAAGTGAGTGCTAAAAATTTTTTATTTTAACAACTAAGTTAAATGCAGAAAATTTTTAAAATAGTAAATAATTTTTACATAATAATTTGTAACTGGTTTGCAGATTTATTGTTTATTGTGTATAATTTTTAACACAAAAAATGTATAATTCGTTTACCATTTTATTAAACTACGGCGTAGATATAAAAACAGTATAATTATAATAACAGGGTTTAGCACAATCCAAATAACACTACAATTTTTAATATTTACAAAATTAAAATTTTGTATATTTCTTTATGTATTTATTGCCAATAGTGGTATTTAAATCCGTGTTCACCCAAGTCCAAACCGAGTGAAGTACCACTAGACCACCCCGTTACCAAAACAAGGGAGTACATTCTTCCCATTGTCAAAAGCATGTGACCGCGCATTAAAAATTGAAGTATGTTTTTATTATTTGCAGCTAGATAAATCTTTATTTAATTATTTTCTCTATTTGAGATAATTAAATTTTAAAAAACTAACAAAATTAATTTTTTTTTAATTGAACCACATTTTTTACAGTTTGTAATCGTTTTTTTTGCAACAATTTTTATTAATTATCACAGTATTTAAACGTTTTTAGTTTATTAAATGCATTTATAATAAATTGTAAAAATGGTTTATGATATTTGGCAATCTAAGTTTCTTACACAAAAATAAAAGTAATTTTATGTGGTTTCTGTTTTCTTTAATTTTAAACAAAATTTTCTAACAACAAAAACCAATATCTGTACTGTTATATTTACGTACATTTTGCGAAGGTGATTGCTATTTTGTGATAATAAAAATGTAGTCGATCAAGTTTGCAGTTTTTCTATTGGAAAAAATTTACATTATTTTGTGTCCATTGTTGTGTATTGCAAACCCTTATTTTACAATACCTGCTAACGTCAACAACTGATAACTGTTATTATTTATGCTATAAACAACATTTGAAACGTATCCAGAACTGACGCTACATTTTTTATTGAAATTACCAATTTTTTAATTTTAATATATATATATATATATATATATATATATAACATCTTAAATGCTAAAAATAATTAATTAATTAATTATTTTCAATAAAATAATTTTTTTAACAAATATTTTCATTACAATTTAACAACAACATAAACTTTTGTGTTCTAGAAGTATAAACTTAAAGTATTAAAAATATTTTTACATAATAATTATGAGCACATTAATAAATAGTCTTTTAATTGTTATTTAAAAAATGCGTTTATTGTATTTCATAATTCTATTTATATTTTGTTTTTAAAATATGCTTTTTTTACAACCTCACCATTATAATACAATTATTTAGTGTGTTTATTTTTACAAAAACGCAATCAGATATGACAAATTAATTTAGGTTTAATATTCTTATACAGTTTTGCGTTATTTGCTGTCATAGTTGTAGTATTTTAATTGTTTAGCTTTATTACAATTTTGAGCAAACGCAATTTTGCACAACTGCAATAAAACAATGTGCACTACCAATTGTGTTTTATCACATTTTGCAATAACTACACAAGTCAATAAAAAAAGTATTTTAATCGTGTTTCAACAATTTTGCTTTATTGTTTTTTATTTAATGTTTAATTTTGTATTAATTATAAAAAACTTATTTTTAGTTGTTAATGCTTTTGATTTACGTGCATGTTTAATTCTGAAGTTTATTTTAAATAGTTTAATAATTATACTCATTTTTACATTATTTCATTTACAATTTATGTTTTTTTATTTTGTCAAATAACAACACTGATTTTTATTAGACATTAATATTAAGTGCTCTTTTTATATACGTTATACAAATTTGATTATAATATAATGTTACTAGTTAACTTGTTTTTAAATTATTTAACACTACTGTATAAATAATAAAAACAACAAGGTGCTAACATGAAATTACTTTTGCTTTTAAAGTAAAATAAATAAAATAAAGCATTAAATAAAATTAAAAAACGTTGTAAATATTATTTTTGTTTTGCCGAACTCATTTTTTTTAAAGACAAAGTATATGCGCAGTACCACCATACTGCCATGTTTAAAATTGTTACAAAAGTACGTCAAAAATGTATTTTGTTGTTTTCTTTTTGTTTCTCCTTATTACTAACTTTATTATAATTCAATTTATAAATAGTTTGTCCTATGGTTTAATGATTAACTGTTTAAAAACAAATGTGTTGTTTACAAAGTTAAATTATCAGTTTTAAATTTTTAATAAGTAGATAAAATATTAAGTGTGCTGATTTGTTTTGTATATTTGGAAAACGTTATTGGTCAAAACAAAAAATCCGTAGTTGACTTTAGAGCTAGACTTGGAAATGCAATGCCAATCTTTTATAAATTCAAATTTATATGATCATGTTCTTCTATTGGCCTAAGCACAGAAATTTTGTTTGTATTTATTAATAGTTATTCCTATGGCTATATAAATAATTAAAGCGTAAAAGCAAAAAAAAACATAATTAATAAAATGGTAAATGATATTATTGCCCGTGATTTAAAAGTATTTTAATAATTATATTTTAAACAATTAACCAATAAAAAAACTAATTTTTATTTTATATATAATATTACTACAATTAAACGAAGAAAATTAATTAGTCATTCAAAAAATCAGCAAAAACTGTTTTAGAAAATACAATTAAAGCAAAAAAAAAGTTGGTAGACTATACAAATCGTGAACAAAATGTAATCGGGAAGATTGAATTAAGATGTCTTGTAAAAAAAAATGGTGAGTAAAATATTGGAATAGATAAAAGTATTTTTGCTCTTTTTTTGTTTAAATTATAAAATTTTGTCATTGTTTCTGCTGTTATTGTTATTTTATTACCCTATATGTATATTACATATATATATATATATATATATATTACTTTTACTGTAACTTTATTTAAAGCAATCCAAAACAAAACCTAAGTAAGTTTAATATTGAATATTTGAAAACATTGCTTGATTTAAACTTGGGTAAGTATGGGTTTTATCCTTACAATTGGCACCCAATTAGTGTCTTTGTTGTGCACTATTAAAATATCCGCACGCTAAAATATGTTTTATTAAACGTACTAATTTATTAAAATTTTTAAATTTTATGATGTTTCTTTGTGTATTATTATTTACATTGAATACATTAAATTACATTGAATTTAAGCTTTAATAATTACTTATTTTTATTAATTTATTTTTTGTGGTTATTAAATAGTAATTATAGTTTTATTTTATTTTATTGTACAAATAGATTTGTATTTCCTAAACTGTGCATTATTTATTATTGTGATATTTTTGAATAATATTAAAAGATTTCAAAAAAATAAAACGTTCCAATTAGAAAATGTGTTAAAAGTTAAGTATTTAAAAAACGTAAAAGTTTAGCAAAACTAACTATTATGCAAAATAAATATTTTCGAATCTTTATAACAAATTATTGAAAATATTTTTAATCTTTTTTATAAATTAAACAATGTTTTGCAAATTGTATGAGGTTGTAGTCAAATAAAACAATAATATTTTGTTTAAAATAATGATTGTCTATTTGTTTTTATTAAATTTATTTGAGTTTTACATTAAATACTATTAAAAGTTTTACTAAATTACCCACATTAAATAACGTTGGTTTGTAAAATATTAATAAATGATTAATTTTGATTGTTGAAAGTTGATGTTATTTTTAAAATGTATTTTGTAAAAAAAAATTAAGAACTCACAAACAAAAAGTTTTTGTTGTAACAAAATTAATAATATTTTATCAAATATTTTATTTTGATTTTAAATTACTTTAAAGTTAAACAAGCCTTGATATATGTGAGAAATTATTTCTATCATGTTACATTTGAGATGCTAGATAAATATAAATGTTTTCTGAGCTAGACAAAAGAGGATGTAAGTAAAATATTACATATATATAGAAAAAACACTTAAATATAATATTTTCTATTTTATAGTATAGTAAATTTGCTTCAAACGTAAAAAAAAACTTTGTAAAATTTTAGGTATGATGAGAAACCTAAAAATATTTGCGAGTTTTGCTTTGCGATTTATGTTGTCAAAGATTATTACAAATGTTATGTTATATTTTAAATTATCTTTTTAAATTTAATTTAAATTTGTGCTAGTTTTTTTTATATATTTAATATTGTCTATATTAGCTAACTTATGCAAGCCTAGGATCAATGGTAAACCTATAATCAAAATATACGCCGTTTGTTTTATTGAGACGAATGTCAACGTAGTGTTTGTATTTTGGCGCTGAAATAATCATTAAAACAATTAAATCATTTAAAGTAGTATGGGTTTATAATGAAATACTGACATAATATTACTTTTAAATAAATATAATACAATCATCATATATTAATATAAAATTGTATTTATTTTAATCTGTAAATTATTACATCATTTATTTTTTATTTTAGATAACGAAACAACTTTATGTATTAAAAAAAAATAGAAATAGCATCTTGTATAAAAATGCTCATTAATAATATTGGAATGTATTTTATATAAATAAATACATATATAATTACATAAAATATTGTTTTAAAAATTTTAATGTTTATTAAGAATTTTAATTATTAACTTTAGAAGTTTTAATAAAAATAGTTTTTATATTGGGGTCATTATTATTGTTGTTACTATTATTATTATTATTATTATTATTATTATTACAAAACCCTTTTTGTATAAGAATAAACATGGGGCAATAAAATAACAGTTACAACAAAAAAACAAGAATAAATTCCCATTTTTTAAAACAGACATAAAGCAACAAAAATTATTCAGTGTTTTAAATCACTTTGCCAAACGTTTGTTTTGATTCTACATACACTCATTTTAATTAAGTATTCCCAAATGGTACTTAAACAAATTTTCTGTGGTTTACTTAAACCTTTTATTTTACCATTTTTTATTGTCTATTCCAAAACCGTTATTGCTGATCTTTGTAGCGGTAAAAGTAGAATTTAACTAAATATATTTTTGTCTAATTGTAATAATGTCATGTAGTAAACGTAAATTAGTTTTTTTTATAATTTCATTATTTAAAATGTAATTAATTTAGGTAATCTTTTAAATACTTCTAAGCCACTGGCAATAAAAAATATTTACTATTTTATAACGTTTTTCTGTTTACTTCTATATATTGTCGTAGGAATAATGCATAAAAATAATGCATACAAACGACGTATTATCTTTAACAGATGAAAAAACATAACCACGTTGATTTTAATGAGCACATACTTTTTTTGACTTTGTCCAAAACACTTTCATTTTTAAGCCTTTAATCTGTAAGTCAACAAGAGAATTAATATCAGAAATATGTGTTATTACATTTTTATTATTTCTGAAGTCTCACTAAGTAAATCAATATCATTTGCAAAATTCAATTTTGTTAATTTGTTATGGTTTCATTTAATGCCATAAGACAAATGTTTTATGGACCTAATCATAATGAAATTAATTAGCAGAAGTAACAAAAATAATGATAAAATACATTCTTAACGTACACCTGCAATTATTTTAAACATAACAGTCTGATTACGTTTTGTTTAAACATAACATCTTTAATTTTGGCATAACGAACACATATGAGTATTTCAACGGTATTCCGTAAAGCTTAGCAATTTTTTACAAAGATTCTTAATGAAAACTGTCAAAAACCTTTATAAAATTAATAAAATTGACAGTAAGTAATTGCTAAAATTTTTGACATTGTTGAATAATGTAATTAAAAAAGGTTGTATTTGTGTTAGTATCGCGACACGCGTTTACGATTTTAAGTTTAAAACAATTGTAATAGTCACAATGTGCATTTGGTACAATTTTATAAAGGATTTCACAATATTTCAATGAGACTAAAATAAGTTAATGATGTACATTTAAAGTGCGTCAAGTACTCAATTTAATAAAATATTTAGCGTTAATTAATTAAAAAACAACTAAAAGATTAAAACAAATCAATTTATTATTTAGAATAATTGTACCGTTTGATAAGTGAAAATAAATTTAAACTTTGACACAAACGAGAAATTAATAATAGAAAGTGTTATATACCGTAATCTATTGATTAGTTAGAATCTTATGTAGATACTACAATAAGATAGTAACTCAAAATGTTAATTAAAATATATGTAAATATTAATACTAAAGTAAAATTTAAAATTGTTTAATAACATTTCATTCAATCAGTACCTTCAAATTTAACCTTAACACAATTATTCTATTTATTAATAATTTAAGGTCACAGTTTACTAAAATATACAAATAGAATAATAATAAAAAACGAATCAATTCAAAAAAAAAAGCAACAGGAAATGGTAAATGTAAAAACAATTAACTAACTGATTAATACTATAAAAAAATAACATAATAAAGTTAGTGTTAATTTATAAAAAGAAAAGTATATAATATATATAAAATAATTAATTTTTTTCAAATTATTTGTCCAATTTTTTGCTGTCTCAAAGATGTTTTAACAAACATAAAAAAACTTATAAATTCTGTTAATGAATTTAAAAAAAATAATTTTTTAATTTGGTTTACTTGAGCGCATAGTTTTTACTAATGGAAAAAACGGCACTTTCTTGTTTTTGAAATAAGTTTGCATAGTGGTACAGCGCTTAATTTGAACTTGGGTAAGTATTGGTTTAAATCTTTCACCGGCAATAAATGCGGACCCACGTTCGAGTTTAATAAAATGTCTACTGCTAAAAGATATATATTGTAAACTATTCAAAGTAGTAAAAATAAACAACAAAATAATTATTTAAATTTCTTTTGTTTTAAAAAGCATGGGGCAACATAAAAAATGTTAATTTTGGCTTTGACAATCGTGAATATCAAAAATGGAAATGTTATTAGAATTTTGCTAAACCCAGTTAGTCTAATCATACTAAATTTATATTTTTGCCGTAGTTTAATAAAATGGTAAAATGATTATAAAATTTATGTGTAACAAATTAAAAACATTAAACTATAAAACCGCAAACCAGTTAAAAATCATTATGTAATAGTTAATTGATATTTAACAAAATTACTGCATTTAATTTAGTTGTCAAAATTAAAACTTTTTAGCAATTACTTAATTTTAAAAAAAAACATTTATTGAATAAATATATCTATTTTCACTTTGTATGCTGTATGTAATAATAAGAGTGTTATTTAAAGAATTAGTAAAATAAATATAATTGGTACTTTATTAAAGATAATTTTTTTGGATTAAAGTACGTATTAGAATAACTAATAGAAAGTACAATTTATTGATACATTTATTACTAATCCTGTTTTACATTTATCCAATTAATTTTGTTGTGTAATACAATGTTATTATCAAAATTAAAATTTTAATTACAACACACGGTTAATTTGAATTAATAATTATTAGCACAAAATTTGTATTTTAAATATGGATAGAGTTGTTATAATCGTTTTAAATAAAATATTAAAATTAAGTTAATGTTAAGTTTTAACTAAATAACATAGTACAAATATATGTTTTATTTAATTAGAAATGTGTTTCTTAGTCCGTACAATTAAGCGACAAGTTGTTCGACAAATAGATTTGTCGTTAAACCTGCAGGTAAACTAATAGTGACAAACAGTTTTTTGTATACGATTGTGTAGTTATTACTACTAAGTTAATTATATGATATATATATATATATATATATATATATATATATATATATATATTATAAATCTGTGATTGAAAAATAACACTTGGTGAATTTGAGTTTATTTTTGTTTAAACAAATTTAATAATTTAGATATGCACAAACATATAAAAGATTTACGAGTTCTAGCGCGCGCTTTATTTAAAGTGCAGCGTTATTTTATATTTTTACCTTTTGGATTTATAAATATTATTTTATATTGTAGACAAAGTTGGTTTGTTGCAAATTAGGTTAAAATACAATTTGAGAAATATTTTACTGCATGTACTATCTAAAGTGTTTGCCATTTCTTTTAAATGAGAAAAAAACAATTTTATTTTAATGAATGTAAAAAGGGTTTTGTTGTGTTATACGATGCTTTTATTAAAATTAAAGTTTTAAGAACAACATTTGGCCAATTTGAATTTATAATTATGTAAACCCAATTTATATTTTAAATATACACAATTGTGAAAAATTATTTTTACTATTTTGGACTAAAATATTGTAATAAAAATAAAACTTAATTTTTATGAGTTGACAAAACCATGGTTACTAAGATTATTGTTTGTTAATGGTACAATTTTAAACGTTTAATTTTAAACAATGGAAACGTAATAATATATTATACTAATTGCAATCATTATAAAATTAATGCATGTTTATTATTTAACAAAAACACAAATTCAGTTTACGAGTTAAATGAGCCAAACATTAAAAATTTTATTTTATTTTAGTTATTAGTGGCAAATCAAAAATTTAATGTAAAGTATAAGGAATGTTTTATAAAAGAAAACAATTTAAAATTTAATACAAAATCCAACTTAAAAACATACAATCTTATCTTTTAGTTACATCATTAATATATGTCGATACGCCAGACTGATCAAAGCGCAAATATGAAATCTGTGCTCCTATATGTTCGAGCTTAAAATTTAAGATGATCGATAAATGAGGTGCTTTGGAAACAAAACACACAAAAAAAAGTTATTACACTATTTTAGTATTTATTTTCATATTAATATGCCCACAAATTGAAATGTAAATAATGAGTTTTGCTTGCATTGTAATATATATATATATATATATATATATATAAAATTTTAACTGATTACTACATTTTGATATATAACACTTTCTATCCTAAAATCCGTGTTTGTATTAACGTTTTGATTTATTTTTATTTAACAAAAGATACAAACATTTTAAGTTATAAATCAATTTTTTTTTAATATTTTAGTTATTTTTAAATAGTTAACGCAAAACATTTGATTCAATTCGAAACTTGACCCACTTCCGATGAAAACAATCAACATATTTTAATCTCATTAAAATACTATACACTCCTTTTAAAAGCCAGTTAAATTAAAAAAAAGCCACAATTGTAAAAATCAACAAAATTAAATGCAGGTTGTGTGACTAACACAAATGCAATTTTTTACATAATTACATAATTAAAAAAATGTTTAACCTCTAAAACGCTTGAAAAATAATTATAACCGCAAAATTTAGAAATAATTTTTTTTTAATAAAACTTTTAATTTTATTATTATTATTATTATTAGTGTTATTATTATTATTATTAATATTATTATTATTATTAATATCGTTACTATTATTGTTAATATTATTGCATTAAGTTATTGTACCTCTATTGGAGCATGTTTCCATTACCTAAAATAACAAATAAATAATATTATAACTTACTGATTAAAGTAAAAATTATTTAGTAATAGTATATAACCGTTGTATTATAATTAACTAATTATAACAATTTTAAATTGAATTGAAAAATATAAATTATAATTACATATGTAACATATAAAATTACTAACAAACTTTGACAACACAAATTGAAATTTAAGAAAACAAACCTTGCAGACATCTTTTTGTCTTAAACCTGATTTAAATTTATTGAAATTTTCCTTAGCCAACGTTTTAAACTTTTCACACTAAAAAATAAAAAATATTTTATTTAAACGTTTTTTGGTATACATGACAATGTTTTTAAAATGTTATAATAATTAACATACGTCATCTTTTGTTTTGCTGTAACAACACACGTATTTATCTATTACGTCGAATCCAACAGTATCTATATATTCTGACATATAACCGTAAGCCTGATTAACTATAAAGCAATCTAAAATTAAAATTAAATATTGCAATGCATTTATAAATTTAATTAAATATTAATGATTTCGTTACAATAGGCATTTTTAATTTTAATTTATTTAATTATTTTTTACAAAATGACTATCTTAAATTTTTAATAATTAAAATTAATTATTTATTAATTTTTTGTAAACAATGTTATTTATTATGGGTAACTTTTATATAAAATGTGATTGTTTGGCAATAACTGTAATAATATTTAATGTAAAACGCAGATAAATTTAATAACATAAATACGCAACAATTATTTTAAACAAAATAATATTATTTTATTTAACAACAACCTCATACTATTAATTTGCAAAACATTATATAATTTAGAAAAAATATTGTAAATATTTTAAATTGTTGGTTATTAAAATTTTGAAAAATTTATTTCGTGAATAAATTAAAAAAACAGTAAAATAGTTTAAGCGCAATAATTGGTTTTGCTTACACATTATACTTTTTTATAAATATTTCACTTTGAACACATTTTTTAATTACAACGTCTTATTTATTAGCAAAATGCAACATAATAAAATCTCCTAATATTATTTAAATAAATTTCAATAATAAACAGTAAACAATTTTGGAAATACAAAACGTTTTGTACAATGCAAAAAGATAAACCTATGTTTACCAATTAATTACCAGAGAAAACAAATTGAGAAAAATATTTAAATATTTAAAATTAAACTTACCTAGGTTTTGTTTAGTATTGCTCTAAATAAATTAAAAAGATAAAACAATATATTATTATTTAATGTATAATATGTAAAATAATAAATACAAAATATTGTTTATAAGTAACTACAATGATTTAAAAAAACAATAATAACTAATATCCATAATTATAAACGTTTTTATTATTATTATAATTTTAGAAAAATGTTAGTTAATTAAATGAATTTAATTACATGTTACCACATATGTTAGATTAGTGTATGCTGTTTATGTGTCTACATAATAAATATTCTTATAATTAGGTAATGGCAATAATAATAATAATAATAATAATAAACATACATTCAGTAATGGACATTGTTCGGTAAACTGAAATTTAAAACGTTTATTTAAGTACTGTTTATATCACAATAAAACATAAATAAAAATGTACATATTGGTACTGATTATATATATATATATACATATATATATATATTTATTTATTTATATATTTATGCGTAATATAGATATATACATACTTGACAAAATATATTGCTTTCTTTGGAAAGAAAAAATCCAAATGCAAATTGCCTTAAAATTTTATTTATTAGCGAGCACTGAAAAACAAGTTATATTTTTTTGTATGTATATGTTATAAATGTATGCATAAATATATGCATGTATGTATATGTAATACATATGCCTTAAATGCAAATACAGGACAATAAAACAACAGTTACAACAAGAAACAACAGCATAGTCCCGTAATTTATAAAAAACAATTTTTTTACAATTACTAAAGTATTTTTTATAACATCTGCTTATTCACACATAAGACGTTTATTACCTAGGTTTCTGTGGTTAACTAACCTTTTTTTCACCATCTTTAATTGTCAATTTAAACATAGTTTGTGCTGGTATTGTGGGTGGTAAACGCAAAATATTTTAATGTATTTTTTTCTACTTATAGTGATGTCACGTAGTAAACAATAATTAGTTTTTTCAGGAGCTCATTATTAAAAATTTAATCTAGTCAGATAATTTTTAAAATACAACTAAAACAACATCTAATTATTTTATTTTGTTTACTTCTATATTTCGTTTCTACATATTACAGTAAAATTAATTTTTTACTTTTATTTATTTATTATTTTCACTCTTTAGGAAAATCAATTTTCAGCAGTGGAAATTTTAGTAAAACAGAACATTGATCCCGCATTTTTGTGCCGGTAGTGGAATACAAATTAATGCTTACCAAGGTTAAAAGTAAACGCTGTACAGCTAGGCAAATAGAAAAACTTAATCATATTAATCAAAATGTATAATAAACTGACATGGCTTTTACAATTTAATTGGCAAATAATCGTTTGACATTGTGCACAACATTTGAATCTTTAAATAATTTATCCGCACGTCAACAATATAATTAAAATTGCTAAAACGTGTTACCATATTTTGTATTATTTTTTTAATTCCTATGAGTAAACCGATATTATTTGCAAAGTACAAATTTGTAATTTTCTTATTGTTCCATTTGATACTATAAGATAAATTATTTATTGACCCACTCAAAATAAAATTATTTAACTAAAACACGAAATCACTAACAAAATATTGTTCACCAATTACTCTTTGTTGCCCAACAGTTTAAAATTGTTTACGCTATATAATATTAAATAAATGAGCAAGCTTGTATGCTTTAACGCCATCTCTATGATTGAACATTGTTGTAGTTATTTCGTTAAGCCTTCCTGTTTTATTGTTTTTCAATCTTTAATTACATAAATTACTTTAATTACAGAAATGCCATTAATACATCTTTTCGCAGTTTGAATCACATTTAAATCTACATCGTTATAGAGCATTTATAAAAGTATTTGGTGTAGGCTAATTAAGATCTTCCTTAAAATGCTCAACGTGTTTAAATAATTGCTTATTATTTGTTAAAACTAAAGGATTTTTTTAATTAGAATATTACTGTTCTTTCAAACTTCCAATAGTTGTTTTACAATTTTATACAGAGTTTTGAAATTATATTTGCTACTGTGTTTTTTTAATTTTAAGCATTGTTATTTTTGCGGCAGTATTTTATAAATTTTTTTATCTAAATTTTTATACATATCTTTACATATTTTGTAAATAACAAAATTGTTAGATGGATTTCTTCCTAATTTTGTTCTTTTTAAAACTAATTAAATTTTAAAAGACTAATAAAATCAATTGTTTCTTGGTAGAGCCACATTTTTTATTCAGTTTAAAATTGTTTATTTGTAACAATTTTTATTAATTACCAAACTTTTCAACTTTGTACAAATTATCAAACGCATTTTTAAACAAAAATGAAAAAGGCACACGTTAATTTGTGTACATTTTTTTGTGTATTGCCAACACTCATTCCTCAATGGCTACTAAAGTTAACCACTTATAACAATTATCATTTACGCTATGAGCATAAACATTTGTCTGTCTTTGTTTAATTTTGCATTAAAATCACCGATTTCAATTTTTTTGATTTAAATATATATATACATATAACTTACCGTGTTGTAAGAATATCAGTAGGTTTTACAATTTTGTTCTAAATAATTTTCTTTATTTATTATGTTTTTTATATTGTCAATGTCTAATTTGCAGTTTGTACAGTCTGCAAATTAAATGCAAAAGATAAACATTAATTTTAGTTTATAAATGCATAACAAAAGTGTTTGTTTATTAAAGCTTTTATAATATATTGAAATAGATGCAGAACTTATTTATTTTAAATAATATGATTATCCAGTATTTTACAATAAATAGGAAATATTGATCAATTGTATTTGTTTTATTAATTAATAAGCAGAAATATTATTTATTACCTAATTCAGATTTTTTACACGTACGACACATGTGCTATAAAATAAAAAAATTAAAAAAAAATTAGTTCAAAGATAAGTCATTAATACATTTTGTAAATTGCAATGGATAATTGTACTTCTATGTAATAATTTTAAAATACAAATTTGTCAATGTTTGTATACATCAAAATAAATATTTTAAAATTAAAAAAAATAAAATATACAGAATACCTGTTATAACAAATCATAATTATTAATTTTTAATATTGTTAAAATTAATTAAAACCAAAATTGATTTTTATTTATTACTGTCAAAAAAAGGGTTTTTCTCTAATTAATTTAAATACACCTAATATTTAACTAATTACTGCCTGGTTATGTAACGATAACCTTGAACAATTTAATGTTTTATTAAAAATAGACAAGTGTACAAGACCTAATGCCGCTTTTGTAAAACAAACTACATTTACGTTAAGTAACACAAACAAAATTACCGCACAAACATTCCAACTACTGTGCAAGTTTAAAACATGTTTGATAACCTGTTGTTAAACGAAATAATAACAAAGTTATTATAAAAACCCAGGTATTTTTTTAAATAATGAGAAAAAATGTAGACATTCACCAGTAGAGAAAAGCAATTTAATAAATTATAGTTTATTAATACTCACACAATAATAAAATAACGTACAACAAATTATTACAGCAAATTGTGTTTAAGAATAATTTCTTAGAAATAAACTACTTCTTTTAAAATAGAAATGTTAACAATATAAAACAGTTATTTATTAAAATTGTTTTGTTCTGTTTAAGATCAACTGCCAAATAACTTATATTTGAAGTTTGGACATTAAGCATTTGAGTACATGGTTAACAGTTGTCAAATCATAAAATAATTTTAAATAATGTTTATAGATTGACCTACTTCACAATTTACTGACGCTATATGTTTCAGATATTTGGTTCCGTTTTCCGAGTTGAACACATTTAAACACTTTTAAATATGTAAAACAATATGCAAATAAAAACAACGGATATGCATTTAAATTGTTAACATCTTAACAAATAAATTTATTAAACCTAATTTTATTCTTGATAATGTGCAGCTGTTTACAGTTGGATTGTTTCTAAATAGCTTTTCTCTTTAAGATAGATTGTACGTTAAATACGCTATAATGTTCTAATTGTTTACAAAACTGTTAAATTAAAATTTAAATCAACAACAAATAAAATTATTATTATTATTATTATTATTATTATTATTATTATTATTTGTTTGTAATATGATTATTCATTGTGACATTATACCTTTGTTTCGTCTCAAGGTGGTAAAATGCAGCATAATAATTATGTGTTTGTTGCGTAAATTCTGCATAACTTTCAACTATAACAAGAAGAATACAATACAAAAAAAATTAGCAATTGTGACTAAACGGGTAAACGTTTGGCTTCCCTATTTGACGTACTATAATTGTTATTAAAATTTAAATTTAGACAATTTAGTTGGTTTGTGTTGTATAAAACAACTGAATATAACTGTCGTTCAATTGAACTACCACTTGCTAAAACTAAACCATTTAAAACAACGTTTATATAAAATAGACAATAAGATGCATTTGTAAACAATCTACCATTTGTTTTCTTTTTGAAATGTACTAGAACTGCAAATGTTGTCTTTTATGCAGTTGACTATTTTAGCAGTTGTTCTCATCCAGTTTTTTGTAAACAAACAAAGTGAACAATCTGAAAAATAAATATTAAAACATTAGAACCAAACATTTTTATCGAATAGATCAATTAAATTATTATATTATAATTTATAAAAATATTAAGCATAGACTTACAACTTGATAAATCTATATTTTTAACCTAAAATTATTTAATTAAAAGTAAAAATATTTTTATATTAGTTCTTACAAATGTATTTAGAACAAAACAATAACATTAATTATTACATAAGTAGTGTTCTAAGCCAACGTAAAATGTATTAACAATCAATCACTAATAGTATTTTAAAATTTATTTAATGTAATACATAACAATTATAATACGGATAACTAAATTAGCAAACAATGCAATTCTACAAACTTGTTTGGCTAAATATATATTGGGACTCACATTGTGACTACTAAACGTTGCAATGCAATCTAAAAAAAACGTAAATATTATAATAAAATAATAAAATATTCTATCAACTTACTCAGAAATATAAAAAGTACAATATGTTGGATCATAACCGTTACAATTAATTATATTACACATTAATAAATGCACCAATATATATATACATTTTCAAATACATTTTTTATTTGATTGGCTTAGTGCAAAATGTGATGAAACATAATTGGTAGTACACATTGTTTTGAATGCAATTGTACAAAATTGCGTTTGTTTAAAATGGTAATAAAGCTGAACTATTAAAATATTCTAACGACGATAACAAATAATGCAACAATGTATAGATTAATAAATATAAATTAATTTGCTAATATTTAACAAGCGTTCAATAATATTAAATAGAAACACAACACGTACAGTAGCACAACAACTGAGAATAGTTTCTATTAATACATATAATAACACACAAGTGCAATTTTCCAATAAAACATTCTTTTGCAAGTTAAACATTATAAACGAAAAGTTTAAATTTCTAAAATTTAATATAAAGTGGCTAATGCATGTAAAACTGGAAAACATTAGCTTTCAGTGTGCTGTCTTTTTACTAATAATAATTTTTACTGCTTAAACACTAAAATTATACAACTGGCAGTTCAAAATGCTAACTTGTAAATAGTATTAAATAAATTATTCATTTATGTAAATAATACAAGAAACAAAAAATAATAATTTTAATTTTTACAACTTTCTAAACGCCTTATCACTTTGGAAAACAAAACTTAATTGTTTATTTTATTTTTTACTGTTTCTTACTACTACAAATTTTGCGTGTAAGAAAACATGAACTCTGACAAAACGTACAACGTATAATCTATTACAAAGTATATTTGCAAAATGTATTTTTTATGTCCTATTAGAATATAAACGTATTATTTTGATAAGATTAATTGTGTGTAATTAATTATAAACAAAGCACATGTTTTGTACTTGGTGAGTAGTTTATAGTGCATACAATAACCTTAAATATGATAAATAATTAAACATGTGATAAAGCATTATTTTCATCGCACCTCACTAAGTACAAATTCAAAATTAAATGAGAAACGTAGTATATTGCAAAAAATTTAGAATTACTAGAACCAATATTTAAATATATTTTAGTATAATCACTAGAAAGTCCAGTTTCAATTGAATGCTGCAGCATATAAAAATGGAACTTGTCAATAAACCTATTATTTTTGCTTATTTGATTGGCTTAGTGTAAAATGTGATAAAACATAATTGGTTGTGCACATTGTTCTAATGTAATTGTACAAAATTCCGTTTGCTCAAAATGGTAATAAAACTAAACCATTTAATTAATTTAACGAAGCAAACAAATAATGAAACAATGTATACAATAAGTAGCTAGTCAGTTAATAATTTATATGAAAAATATTTTTTTGTCTTTTAATTACATTAATTAGTTTTTTTAAATAATATTAAAAAATTACATTTAAAGAAACTTGTTTTGTATTTTTTTTTTTTAAATTTACTATAATTAAAACAATATTCAAATTTAAATAACTTTGAGGTTAGGCGCGCGTCACGCCGCACGTCCATTGGAGCGTTATTAATCATTTTCTCCTTTCCTTTTTTTTGAAGATTATTGTAGTGTTTTGCATTGTAATACGTAATTTGTTTTTTTATTACTTTAGCATATTTATAATTTTTACTTGTTTTTTATAATTGTTAATTTCCACTATCTATCTTAATTTTGTCTTAATTTTAAATATTTTTTAATGTGACTAATCTTTCTTTACCTGACCATCCATTTCATATTTCCCCCCAAAACGTATTATTTTCAAATGTTTTGTTTTGACTTAGGAAAAACATTTTTAACAAAGTAATTACGCTAAAAATATATAGGCTTTTAATACTTAAAATTAATTGTTTTTTCAAGTTTTTTATGATTATGAATATTTAAGTGTCTTAAAATTTTTGAATAAATACAGCCACTGATTAAATTAGTGTTAAAAATTCAGAAAAAAATTAATCTAAATTAATTTGTTATCTCCAATTATTTTTTAGTAAAAATAAATATTAAGAATTTAAAATAATGTAAAATATGTAATAAGTGCTTTATATTTATTTAAAAATATTTAAAGACGCTGAGTCGGCCAAAATAGCATATTTTAAAAACAAGCTCATATAAACGTGGATAGTAAGTTGAATCTATATAATTTTTATAATAATTGGTCAATTATTAATTTGTGTGCTTAATGTCATTGAAAATAAATAGGTAAAATTTATACATTCAACTTTAATCCAGTTGTACTGTCATAATACTAATTAAAATTAAAATTTAACTACTTAAAAATATATTTAAAAAATTATTATTTTTTTAAAAATAAATTTATTTTGGTAATCTAAAAATTTTTTTAATTTTAAATTATAATTAATCTTGAGAATCAAATTAATTCCCTTATCTATTTTCGTTCTGTAAAATGAATACCAACGATAGAAAAAATAACCATTTTAATGACAATGAACACCATGTTATAAAAATATAAAAAAACTATAGATTTTTGCCTAAACAATTAGTGGAATTTTATAGAGTAAGTTTTACAACAATTTATTGTGTTGGAAGAAAAAAAAAACAAGTAAAACCGATAATTGAAAACTTTTAATGGAATTTTAAAAAATTACAGCAAGCCTATTTCGAATATTGTAAAAGATAATTTACATGAATTTAGTTATTTGATGGTGAGAAGCCGTGCATGAAAATTTGGTTTAACACGTAAATCGTCAATAGTTAAACCATTTATTAATAAAAAACAAAAAGAATGTAGATTTATGTTTTATAACAAATGGATTGAACGAAGATTGTCTTATTGGCGTTCTGTATATTTTGCTGATAAAACAATAGTTCTGGATGAACCATTTGGATACAAAAATAAATTACTACGCGGGCTTAATTTTTAAAAACTTTTACTTCCGGTAGTTAAAAAAAAAGCCCACTTTCGACAAATAATGTGTTGGTTTAGTATTAAGTATAATAAACCTATTAAATTAAAAATTATAGCCGGTACCTTAGATAGTGAAAAGCTTTTTATAATAAAATGCAACACAGTTACACCAGGCTTACTAATGTTTTTCAGGACAATGCTCTATGTCGTACATTTAAGAAGGTAACGTCATATTTTTCTAAGTTTACTATATTTGCTTTATATTTACATTTAAACAGTACAAGGGCTAAAATTAAAAAACTATCTTTTACTCAATTGTCACCTAACAGCCCGAATATCAATGTTATTACATTTTTTTTAGTATGCTAAAACGCAACATTAATAAGCATACTAAAATTGAGGATTTGTGTAATTGTATTCAGTTTATTGTTCAACGTGAAATAAAACAAGAATATATTAACAATCTCATCAACAGCATTCCAAACCGCCTTGATCAAGTGGTTAAAAGAAAGGGCAATCACATTAATAATTAAACATTTTGTTTTTTATTATTCAATCAATCATTTGGTAACTGAAAATATTCCATGTGTTCTGTTTTTTTCATATTTGACGTTATATTTTTATATTAATAATTTTACCCGATTTGTAATTTTGAACAAGTTTAACTTTTATGCAATTATTTTTTATATTAACAATAGATATTAACAAAATTGTAATTGTATTTTACTTATTATATAATATTGTATATAACATGATTAAAGTGAGTTCTTTTTTTGAGTTATCTGATTGCTACAGATGTTTTACTTTAATAACTACATTTTTAACACTAATTAGCTAAGGAGTTGTAGTATTAAAATATGTAATTAGTAATAGTTGCACTTAAAAATTATATACATATTAAGTTAATGATATAAGACAATTAAACAACAATAAGTTCAAAATAAATTTTTATTTCTTTACATAATTTTACAAATGTCTACATAACCCAGTACACGTAACTGCATATATTTTAATTTAATTAATTTAATTAGTTTAAAAATTTTGTATGTATAGAAAATTTAAAATTAATTATAATGTAAAAATATAATAGAAAAACTTTAAAAATTTATCAGATTTAAGGTCACCATATGTGCTATAAGCTGCTCACCAAGTACAAAACATGTGCTTTATTCACAATTAATTACACTACAATGAATATTACTAAAATAATATTTTTTTATTCTAATAAGGCATAGAGATGCAGATAAACGTATGCAGTTGATCCAATTTGTGGTGCTTTTACACTCAGTAGTTTGTTTTTGCAAATATATTTTGTAGTGGATTTGGCATTTTACATTGTGCAAACTACACGCAAAATTAGAAAATAGTAAAAATAAAATTAATTAGATAATAAACAAACAATTATAAAATAGTAAAACATTTCTTTATAATTAATACTCGTTAAAATATTTTTAAAACTACTTTTACCATGTATTGACCGATTTTATTGACAAACTCATTGCGTACATTTGTGGTTACAATAATAATAAAAAATTATTATACTAATATTTGACTTAATACCAGTAATAATACTACATTTACTACCATTATAAATAATACTCATACTATTGATACAACTACCAAAACTACTACTACTAACAATAATATTGGTAATAATAATAATAGTAATAATAAAATAAAAAAATTAAATTAATTATCATAATTACTATAACCTTTAATGGTATTTACAGTTCTATTAATGGTCTAG
The DNA here is from genome assembly GCA_025895645.1 of Cardicola forsteri. NCBI lineage: Eukaryota > Metazoa > Platyhelminthes > Trematoda > Strigeidida > Aporocotylidae > Cardicola > Cardicola forsteri. The sequence goes on along the minus strand of JAKXYG010001491.1, from coordinate 35,162 downwards.
CGGTAAAGCGCTTGAATTCGAGCCTTGATGGGCATCGGGGATCGAATCCCATTACCGGCACTAAAATGCGGGCCCACGTTTGGTTTTGCTAAAATGTCCACTGCTGAAAGATGCGTTTCTTGTAAAGCATTTAAAGTAGTAAACATAAATAATAATAAAAAATAATAAAAATAATATTATTATTATTATCATTATTATTAGCACTAATATTATTGTTATTGTTATTTTTGTTTTTTTTAATTTGCATTATTGTAGTTATTGTTATTATTCTGTTATTTTTATTAATATTATTATTTTTAATATTATTATTAAATAAAATGCCACTATAATTTTACTAATATATAATGTTATTAATACAATTTTTAATAAAACCTGTTAATTAAATCATAATCTAAAATTGTTAAAATATAACGTCAATTACTAATAAAAAATGCAATACGTATTTAATTTTTAGAGCTACCAAATTGTTTTTTGTATCATTTAGTGCAAATTATTTAATAACAAACGGAGTGGCTTGTGTTTGTAACCACTTAGTTTAGTTGCTTTGATATGCTCTAGGTGCATTTGCTTTATATTATCTAAATTTTAACAAAAAAATAATATAAACAAATAGTTAAAAACAATTTAAACGTTTTTATACATGTTTTGTTTTAGTGTGCAAGTAAGCATATTAATGGTTATTTAATGTTGTTTATAAAACAAACATAATAATTGTTAAATAAATACTTTTTTCTAACCGAAAAATGTTATGTATGTACAAAATGTTTTATATGCAGTAGCTTATTTTATTATGCAAAATATTATTTATGCAAAATGAGTGTTTTATCAGTTACAATAAAAATGAGTAAAAATTTTAAAAATTGTTACATTGCATTATTATAAAAAAAACACTTCTGGTGCTTTCTTTTTGTAACAAAAACATATTGTGATTCAAATTTAACACATATTATTTTTTCTGTTCTTTGCTAACAAATAACTAAATTCGTGTTAATTATATTTGCAATTTTAAAAACTACAGTACTTTATTGTTGTTGAGTTACATAATAATTCTTTAACAAACCAAAACATTTTAAATATTTTTCAAAAAACACCCAATATATTTTTTTTAATTATTAATAAATTTTTTTTACATTATTTTAACAAAATATACTATTTTTTAATTTTAATTTTAATGCAAATACTAATTTTTAATTTTATTTTAAAATTAAATTAATATGTTTAAAACAAAAATCTGTGACGTTTTAAAAGTAATCGGTTTTTAAATTATTTAAAATTATTTCAGGATTTAAGATTTAGGAGCGTACACGAGATGCGTAAAAATTTACTCTTTTAATTCTCGGTTCTCAATCTATCTAAAAGTTTAAAATCGGGAAGAATAAAAAGGGAAACAGAAACTGGAACAACAGAAATAAGTTATACAATAGATAAAAGTAATAATAATATAATTTTAAAAAAAAATTAGAATTTAAATAAAAGTGGCAAGCAAGTGTTAATCATAATTAATCTTTAATGACCCTAACAAATTAAAATTGACTACACGACTTGAAAACTTATTCTATTTTGTAATGGATTTATAGGAAAAATGATGTTGTTTAAAACAAATGAAAGCTTTGGGTTTGCGAATTTTAAAACAATGTCCCCTAAAGCTAGCAAATAACTAATAAATTAAGATTAAGTTGTTTCGGAGTTTTCTATTGTCCAAAAAAAATAGTTTTGGTATGCATAAACGCTCTGGGTACTACTTAAATTTAAAATTATGTAAAAGTCTAGAAAGCGATTTTTGGACCTTTTCTAATTGATATATATCCGCCTTTTATTATAAGTTAAAAAAAAATTTTTGTAGTTTAGCAGTATAAATATAAATTTTTAAAATATATTTTAAAATAATGATTTTAAGGACATAAATTAATAATCTATTAATTATTATTTTAAAAATGCGTAAATTTTATTTAATATTTATATTTAAATGTATTTTATTTTTTAAATATGGCTTTTTACACTGACAATTTAAAACAAATATTTTAAAGTAAATATAAGGCAAATAGTAAAGTTCTTTACATTATTCTTAATTTTTAATATTTATTTTTACGAAAAGGCAATTGGATATAACAAATTAATTTATTTTTATAATTTTTAAAATAAGTAACGATTGTCGTGCAGAAATGAAAGTACTGTAATAGTTTGTATCGTTATGCTCTAGTTACTTATCTTAGACATATCTAACTATTAATATTACATACTTTATATAACATAAAATATAACATAAAAATAATTTCTAATTTTAATATATAACAACATCCATTCTTGCAATAGAGCATAATACGACCATTTGCTAATACTTAAATCTAAACAACATAATACGTTAAATAGTTAATATTATTGACTAAAATACATCAATATATAAAATAAATCTTACAAACTTATTATTTCAGTATTTCAAACTTGAGCCTTAATGTTTATTAACTTCTTGTAACCTTTTTGAAAACAAGTCAACCAGGGTATTAATATAATTCTTTTTAATACGATTGTGTAAAACAAAATCTTTTTTTTTCACTATCAACATGTTATTATCCAAGCGGTTAAATTCGCATTTGAGAACACTGAAAAAATGTTTAATAACATTCAAATGTGGACTGTTCAAAGGCAACTGGGCGAAAGTCAGTTTTTTACTTGTTATGCTTTTTGCAGTCTAAACATGCAAATAATATAGTAAATTAAAAGTTATGCTAAAAAGCACATTACCTCTTTTAGTATAGGAACTGGCGCGTTATCCTGAATAATTGTTAAATGCTCTGAGGCATTTTGTCGCAATTTGTTATTGAACATTTTTGTAAAACGTTTTATAAATTCTCTGCTATTAAAGTTATTACTTACACAAATCCACTTTAGTGTTTTTAATTGCATTTTAAAGAAAAATATCTTTTAATGCCGGTGTCATTAATAGGAACATTTTTACCATAAATTACTTTTAAATTTTTTGTTCATGGTTTGTAAAAAATAGCACACTTGTGTGTAAAATACAACAATCTTCAAAAACACAATGGTGCACCATTGTACTTCTTAGCAAATTCCACTTGTTTTGATATATGTATACAACTCAAAGAAGGTTTCTTAATTGTTTTTTTCAACAATAGTTTTGCTGATTTTATTGTCTTCTTATAATTGAATAAAAGAAAAATTTTAAATATTGTCTATTTATTTCCTTTATGTTCATTGTTTTGTGTTTTTTTTAGTTGAGTAATAATAAAATAATTATCTTGCTTACTTGTTAATGCTTTCTTTTTATTTGTATGTGTTTTGGGACCGGTTTTACTGCTTATCACTTTGTAGAGAATAAATAAGTGTATTCAAAATGTTTTAGTGATTACTTTAGGTTTTGCATCATCTTGATATAGACTTTAAAAATTGTTTTATTAATTAACCCTTAAAAATAAACTATGATCTGTTTTAGGCATTATAAAAATAAGTTATAATTAATAACGGATGATAAGGAAATTAAATTTAGAAAAAACCGTTAGGTGGCAGACTATTAACTTTATACATGTAATTGTACATTTTATTTAAAAATAATCATGCGGAAAAAAAATTGTTTTATAATTATTTACACTAAAATTTTAATAAAATGGAGTAGTAATTGGCAAATCAAATGTTTAGTGCAAATTTCTTTGTTTACATGTAGGCACGTATTTTTTTAAATAATAATTGTTTTTAAAAAAACATGTATTTAATAAAATTTAATAAAATGTTTTTATTAATTAATTTTATAAATTTATTAAAAATTAAAACAATTTATATTTTTCACTTCAGGTTGCATGTTGCAGGTTGCAGGTTAGTACATAGATGGTCAGGTAAAGAAAGATTAGTCACATTAAAAAATATTTGAAATTAAGACAAAATTAAGATAGATAGTGGAAATTAACAATTATAAAAAACAAGTAAAAATTATAAATATGCTAAAGTAATAAAAAAACAAATTACGTATTACAATGCAAAAACACTACAATAATCTTCAAAAAAAGAAGAAGAAAATGATTAATAACGCTCCAATGGACGTGCGGCGTGACGCGCGCCTAACCTCAAAGTTATTTAAATTTGAATATTGTTTTAATTATAGTAAATTTAAAAAAAATACAAAACAAGTTTCTTTAAATGTAATTTTTTAATATTATTTAAAAAACTAATTAATGTAATTAAAAGACAAAAATATTTTTCATATAAATTATTAACTGACTAGCTACTTATTGTATACATTGTTTCATTATTTATTTAGCTTCGTTAAATTAATTAAATGGTTTAGTTTTATTACCATTTTGAGCAAACGGAATTTTGTACAATTACATTAAAACAATGTGCACAACCAATTGCAACATGTTTTATCACATTTTACACTAAGCCAATCAAATAAGAAAATAATAGGTTTATTGACAAGTTCCATTTTATATGCTGCAGCATTCAATTGAAACTGGACTTTCTAGTGATTATACTAAAATATATTTAAATATTGGTTCTAGTAATTCTAAATTTTTTGCAATATACTACGTTTCTCATTTAATTTTGAATTTGTACTTAGTGAGTGCGATAAAAATAATGCTTTATCACATGTTTAATTATTTATCATATTTAAGGTTATTGTATGCACTATAAACTACTCACCAAGTACAAAACATGTGCTTTGTTTATAATTAATTACACTACAATTAATCTTATTAAAATAATACGTTTATATTCTAATAGGACATAAAAAATACATTTTGCAAATATACTTTGTAATAGATTATACGTTGTACGTTTTGTCAGAGTTCATGTTTTCTTACACGCAAAATTTGTAGTAGTAAGAAACAGTAAAAAAATAAAATAAACAATTAAGTTTTGTTTTTCAAAGTGATAAGGCGTTTAGAAAGTTGTAAAAATTAAAATTATTATTTTTGTTTCTTGTATTATTTTACATAAATGAATAATTTATTTAATACTATTTACAAGTTAGCATTTTGAACTGCCAGTTGTATAATTTTAGTGTTTAAGCAGTAAAAATTATTATTAGTAAAAAGACAGCAGCACACTGAAAGCTAATGTTTTCCAGTTTTACATGCATTAGCCATTTTATATTAAATTTTAGAAATTTAAACTTTTTGTTTATAATGTTTAACTTGCAAAGAATGTTTTATTGGAAAATTGCACTTGTGTGTTATTATATGTATTAATAGAAACTATTCTCAGTTGTTGTGCTACTGTACGTGTTGTGTTTTCTATTTAATATTATTGAACGCTTGTTAAATATTAGCAAATTAATTTATATTTATTAATCTATACATTGTTGCATTATTTGTTATCGTCGTTAGAATATTTTAATAGTTTAGCTTTATTACCATTTTAAACAAACGCAATTTTGTACAATTGCATTAAAACAATATGTACTACCAATTATGTTTCATCACATTTTGCACTAAGCCAATCAAATAAAAAATGTATTTGAAAATGTATATATATATTGGTGCATTTATTAATGTGTAATATAATTAATGAGTAACAGTTATGATCCAACATATTGTACTTTTTATATTTCTGAGTAAGTTGATAGAATATTTTATTATTTTATTATAATATTTACGTTTTTTTAGATTGCATTGCAACGTTTAGTAGTCACAATGTGAGTCCCAATATATATTTAGCCAAACAAGTTTGTAAAATTGCATTGTTTGCTAATTTAGTTATTCGTATTATAATTGTTATGTATTACATTAAATAAATTTTAAAATACTATTAGTGATTGATTATTAATACATTTTACGTTGGCTTAGAACACTACTTATGTAATAATTAATGTTATTGTTTTGTTCTAAATACATTTGTAAGAACTAATATAAAAATATTTTTACTTTTAATTAAATAATTTTAGGTTAAAAATATAGATTTATCAAGTTGTAAGTCTATGCTTAATATTTTTTATAAATTATAATATAATAATTTAATTGATCTATTTCGATAAAAATGTTTGGTTCTAATGTTTTAATATTTATTTTTCAGATTGTTCACTTTGTTTGTTTACAAAAAACTGGATGAGAACAACTGCTAAAATAATCAACTGCATAAAAGACAACATTTGCAGTTCTAGTACATTTCAAAAAAGAAAAACAAATGGTAGATTGTTTACAAATGCATCTTATTGTCTATTTTATATAAACGTTGTTTTAAATGGTTTAGTTTTAGCAAGTGGTAGTTCAATTAAACGACAGTTATATTCAGTTGTTTTATACAACACAAACCAACTAAATTGTCTAAATTTAAATTTTAATAACAATTATAGTACGTCAAATAGGGAAGCCAAACGTTTACCCGTTTAGTCACAATTGCTAATTTTTTTTATTGTATTCTTCTTGTTATAGTTGAAAGTTATGCACTACGCAACAAACACATAATTATTATGCTGCATTTTACCACCTTGAGACGAAACAAAGGTATAATGTCACAATGAATAATCATATTACAAATAATAATAATAATAATAATAATAATAATAATAATTTTATTTGTTGTTGATTTAAATTTTAATTTAACAGTTTTGTAAACAATTAGAACATTATGGCGGCTTTAACGTACAATCTATCTTAAAGAGAAAAGCTATTTAGAAACAATCCAACTGTAAACAGCTGCACATTATCAATAATCATATTACAAACAAATAATAATAATAATAATAATAATAATAATAATAATAATAATTTGTTTTGATTTGCATTTTAATTTAACAGTTTTGTAAACAATTAGAACATTATGGCGTCTTCTTCGTAAAACGGGACCAAATATCTGAAACATATAGCGTCAGTAAATTGTGAAGTAGGTCAATCTATAAACATTATTTAAAATTATTTTATGATTTGACAAATGTTAACCATGTACTCAAATGCTTAATGTCCAAACTTTAAATATAAGTTATTTGGCAGTTGATCTTAAACAGAACAAAACAATTTTAATAAATAACTGTTTTATCTTTGTTAACATTTCTATTTTAAAAGTAGTTTATTTCTAAGAAATTATTCTTAAAACACAATTTGCTGTAATAATTTGTTGTACGTTATTTTATTATTGTGTGAGTATTAATAAACTATAATTTATTAAATTGTTTTCTCTACTGGTAAATGTCTACATTTTTCTCATTATTTAAAAAAATACCTGGGTTTTATAATAACTTTGTTATTATTTCGTTTAACAACAGGTTATCAAACATGTTTTAAACTTGCACAGTAGTTGGAATGTTTGTGCGGTAATTTTGTTTGTGTTACTTAACGTAAATGTAGTTTGTTTTACAAAAGCGGCATTAGGTCTTGTACACTTGTCTATTTTTAATAAAACATTAAATCGTTCAAGGTTATCGTTACATAACCAGGCGGTAATTAGTTAAATATTAGGTGTATTTAAATTAATTAGAGAAAAAACCCTTTTTTGACAATAATAAATAAAAATCAATTTTGGTTTTAATTAATTTTTAACAATATTAAAAATTAACAATTATGATTTGTTATAAAAGGTATTCTGTATATTTTATTTTTTTTAATTTTAAAATATTTATTTTTGATGTATACAAACATTGACAAATTTGTATTTTAAAATTATTACAGAAGTACAATTATCCATTGCAATTTTACAAAATGTATTAATAACTTATCTTTGAACTAATTTTTTTTTTAATTTTTTTTATTTATAGCACATGTGTCGTACGTGTAAAAAATCTGAATTAGGTAATAAATAATATTTCTGCTTATTAATTAATAAACAAATACAATTAATCAATATTTCCTATTTATTGTAAAATACTGGATAATCATATTATTTAAAATAAATAAGTTCTGCATCTATTTCAATATATAATAGCTTTTAATAAACAAACACTTCTGTTATGCATTTATAAACTAAAATTAATGTTTATTTTTTTGCATTTAATTTGCAGACTGTACAAACTGCAAATTGGACATTGACAATATAAAAACATAATAAATAAAGAAAATTATTTAAAACAAAATTGTAAAACCTACTATTCTTACAACACGGTAAGTTATATGTATATATATATTTAAATCAAAAAAATTGAATCGGTGATTTTAATGCAAAATTAAACAAAGACAGACAAATGTTTATGCTTATAGCGTAAATGATAATTGTTATAAGTGGTTAACTTTAGTAGCCATTGAGGAATGAGTGTTGGCAATACACAAAAATGTACACAAATTAACGTGTGCTTTTTTTCATTTTGTTCAAAAATGCGTTTAATAATTTGTACAAAAGTTGAAAAGTTTGGTAATTAATAAAAATTGTTACAAATAAACAATTTTAAACTGAATAAAAAATGTGGCTATACCAAGAAACAATTGATTTTATTAGTCTTTTTAAAATTTAATTAGTTTTAAAAAGAACAAAATTAGGAAGAAATCTATCTAACAATTTTGTTATTTACAAAATATGTAAAGATATGTATAAAAATTTAGATAAGAAAATTTATAAAATACTGCCGCAAAGTATAACAATGCTTAAAATTAAAAAAACACAATAGCAATTATAATTTCAAAACTCTGTATAGAATTGTAAAACAACTATTAAATGTTTTAAAGAACAGTAATATTCTAATTTAAAAAATCCTTTAGTTTTAACAAATAATGAGCAATTATTTAAACACGTTGAGCATTTTAAGGAAGATCTTAATTAGCCTACTCCAAATACTTTTATAAATGCTTTATAACGATGTAGATTTAAATGTGATTCAAACTGCGAAAAAGATGTATTAATGGCATTTCTGTAATTAAAGTAATTTATGTAATTAAAGATTGAAAAACAATAAAACAGGAAGGCTTAACGAAATAACTACAACAATGTTCAATCATAGAGATGGCGTTAAAGCATACAAGCTTGCTCATTTATTTAATATTATATAACGTAAACAATTTTAAACTGTTGGGCAACAAAGAGTAATTGGTGAACAATATTTTGTTAGCGATTTCGTGTTTTTAGTTAAATAATTTTATTTTGAGTGGGTCAATAAATAATTTATCTTATAGTATCAAATGGAACAATAAAGAAAATTACAAATTTGTACTTTACCAAATAATATCGGTTTACTCATAGGAATTAAAAAATAATACAAAATATGGTAACACGTTTAGAAATTTTTAATTATATTGTTGACGTACGGATAAATTATTTCAAAAGATTCAAATGTTGTGCACAATGTCAAACGATTATTTGCCAATTAAATTGTAAAAGCCATGTCAGTTTATTATACATTTTGATTAATATGATTAAGTTTTTCTATTTGCCTAGCTGTACAGCGTTTACTTTTAACCTTGGTAAGCATTAATTTGTATTCCACTACCGGCACAAAAATGCGGGATCAATGTTCTGTTTTTACTAAAATTTCCACTGCTGAAAATTGATTTTCCTAAAGAGTGAAAATAATAAATAAATAAAAAGTAAAAAATATGAAGTAAACAAAAATAAAATAATTAAATGTTGAAGTAAACAAAATAAAATAATTAAATGTTGTTTTAGTTCTATTTTAAAAATTACCAGACTAGATTAAATTTTAAATAATGAGCTCCTGAAAAAAACTAGACTGTCGTTTATTACGTGACATCACTATAAGTAGAAAAAAAAATACATTAAGACATTTTGCGTTTACCGCCCACAATACCAGCACAAACTAGTTTGAAATTGACAATTAAAGATGGTAAAAGAAAGGTTAAAAAAGTCAACCACAGAAACCTAGGTAATAAACGTCTTATGTGTGAATAAACAGATGTTATAAAAAATACTTTTTAGTAATTGTAAAAAATTTGTTTTTGTAAATTACGGGACTATGCTGTTGTTTCTTGTTGTAACTGTTGTTTTATTGTCCTGTATTTGTATTTAAGGCATATGTATTACATATACATACATGCATATATTTATGCATACATTTATAACATATACATACAAAAAAATATAACTTTGTTTTTCAGTACTCGCTAATAAATAAAATTTTAAGGCAATTTGCATTTGGATTTTTTCTTTCCAAAAAGAAAAGCAATATATTTTGTCAAGTATGTATAAATCTATATTACACATAAATATATAGATAAATAAATATATGTATAAATATATATAATTAGTATCTATATATAAATTTTAATTTTAATTTAAGATAGTCATTTTGTAAAAAATAATTAAATAAATTAAAGTTAAAAATGCCTATTGTAACAAAATTATAAATATTTAATTAAATTTATAAATGCATTGCAATATTTAATTTTAATTTTAGATTGCTTTATAGTTAATTAGTCCTTCGGTTATATGTCAGAATATTTAGATGGTGTTGGATTTAACGTGATAAATAAATACGTGTGTTGTTACAACAAAACAAAAGATAACGTATGTTAATTATTATTACATTTTAAGTGCATTGTCATATATACCAAAAAACGTTTAAGTAAAATATTTTCTATTTTTTAGTGTAAAAAGTTTAAAACGTTGGTAAAGAAAAAATTCAATAGATTTAAAACAAGTTTAAGACAAAAAGATATCTGCAAGGTTTGTTTTCTAAAATTGCGATTTGTGTTGTCAAAGTTTGTTAGAAATTTTATGTTATATATGTAACTACAATTTATATTTTTTAATTCAATTTAAAATAGTTATAATTAATTAATTATAATACAACGGCCATATATATTATTACTAAATAATTTTTACTTTAATCAGTAAGTTATAATATCATTTATTTGTTATTTTAGGTAATAGAAACATGCTTCAATAAAGGTATAGTAGTTTAATGCAATAATATTAACAATAATAGTAACAATATTAATAATAATAATATTAATAATAATAATAATAATAAAATTAAAAGTTTTATTAAAAATTTTAATTTTTAAATTTTTGCGGTTGTAATTATTTTTTAAGCGTTTCAGGGGTTAAAATTTTTTTTTATAATGCAGTTGTTATAGTAATGTAAAAAAAAGCATTTGTGTCAGTCATACGACTTGCTTTTAATTTTGTTAGTTCTTATAATTGTGGCTTTTTTAAATTTAACTGGCTTTTAAAAGGATTGCACAGTATTTCAATAAGATTAAAATATGTTGATTGTTTACATGAGAAGTGGGTCAAGTACCGAATTGAATCAAATGTTTTGCGTTAACTATTTAAAAAAAACTAAAATATTAAAACAAATTAATATATTACTTAAAATGTTTGTATTTTTTGTTAAGTAAAAATAAATCTAAACGTTAATACAAACACGGTTTTTATGATAAAAAATGTTATATATTAAAATATAGTAATCAGTTAGATTTTTGTATAGATGTTACAATGCAAGCGGAACTCATCATTTAGATTAAACTTTGTGTAAATATTAATTAACCATTTTTTATTTAGTTTTTTTTAATGTTTTAATATTTCTAATTTTAAATACCACAAACATTACCGAAAAATGCGGATGTATAATAATGGAAACAGGTTTTACAACTATGCATAAATAATTACTAGTTAATAAAGTAATAATAATTTTTTTTTATAAACAAAATAGTAAATGTTGTAAGTACTAAAAATTTTTAGTTTACTTAAAAATTAATCTACATATAAACGCTTTGTGTTGTTTACATGTTATAAGAAAGTAAAATATTTTACTACATAAAGTAAAATAAACATTTTTGCCTTTTACTAATCTGCAATTAGAAGACAACAAGTATATTATTAAATTAATCCGACATTTTATGTTTGATTTATTATGCACAAGTAATTCTATTAAACAAAAAACAATATTCTGCCGAAAAACGTTTTAAACATTAATAAAACATGCAAGGTTTTAGACTATTTCAATGCTGTAATCCATTATTAATGTCATTGAAAACAAATTTGTTAAATGTGCTTTAATACAACTTAAGTAAATACGAGTCCCACTGTCACTATTCAAAACAAAGTTTTGTTTCTATGTGCTGTAGTTTTATGGTTTAAACATGTTTAAATGTTATACGTGTAAAGTTAATTAACCAGATGTATATTCATCAGTTTATACCTGGTTTATAACTAGAATATTGTAAGAAAAATAAAACTTAATGTTTTAGTTTAAAAACATTATGGTTACTGAAATTAATGTTTGTTAATAATACAATTTTAAACGTACAGTTAAAATGTACAAATATATTATACTAACTACAATCAATTTAGAATAAATACATATTTATTATATAATAGAAGTATACATTTAGTTTACAAGTTGAGTGACCCAAACATTTTACATTCTGTTGTATCTGTTATTAGTAAAAAAATTAAAAATTAAAAATTAAACAAACGCAAAATGTAAGTTAATACAAAAATTAATGTAATAACATACGGTCTTTCCTTCTAAATGCATTATATCTTGTTGTGTCCATTAGGTTGACTGGTTAGAACGCAAGAATAAAAAGTAGGTAAAAATGTGTTTAAATTCTGCGCGTGTTTAAATTTAAAGATTATTAATAAATAAAGTGTTTAAAAAGCAAAACACACGGAAAAATGTTATTAAACTATTTTAAATTTTATTGTTATAACAATATTCACACAAACATTGTAAGTAATGCTTTAATTTGTTTTTATATTTTAGTTGTGTTTAAGCAGTTAACTCTAGTCGCACTTTAAATATAATTCATTAACTGATTTCAATCTTATTAAAATTATATTAAAAACAATTAATTATAAAATTCCACCAAATGCACACTATAAACATTACAACATATAAAAACTTAAAAAAATAGATGCGAGTTGTAAAATTGACAAAAATGCAATCCTTTCGTTGCAATATTGTAACAACCATAAAAAAGGGATTTTTTACATATATGTGATATTTTAATATGTTTTAATTTTTTAGTTTTTTTTATAAAGTTAACGCTAAATCTAAAATTAAAATTAAATATTGCAATACATTTACAAATTTAATTAAATATTTTCGATTTTGTCACAATAGGTATTATTAGCTTTAAGTTATTTAATTCGTTTCTACAAAGTGTATGTTCAAAATATTATTAAATCTTAATAATCAATTTACTTATTTATTATTTTTTTATAAACAACGTTTAATAATAATTGTAATAATATTTAATGTAAAACGCAAATAAATTTGATAAAAAATATATGCAACCACTATTTTAATTTGCCAAAACCATAGCCGTTAATAATGTTTTTTCTTTATGTAATAATTTCAAACGTACAATTAAAACGTATTAATATATAATAACAACGGCAATTAACTTAAAATTATTAAATATTTATTATTCAATAAAAATAGAAATTTTGTGTACGATTTGAGTGAGTCAAACTTTTAAAATTTATTCTATTGCAGTTATTAGTAACAAATCAAAAATTTAAAGTGAAGTAAAGTAAAATTGTTATAAAACAAAACAACTTAAAAGTTAATACAAAAATAATTTAAAAATATACATTTACTTTTTATGTACATTATTAATATATTTGTGTCAAAAACTAGTTTAAGCACAAGAATGAAAACTAGGTGACAATGTGTATCATGCGCGGAATTAAATTTAAAAATAATTAATAAATAAGAAGTTTAAAAAGCAAAACACACAAAAGAATGTTATTAAACTATTTAAAATTTTATTTTAATAATTGTATTTATACAAATTATAATAAAAATTGTGAGTTTTTCTTGCAATGTAGTATCTATATAAAATTCTAATATTTTATTAAAATTTGATATATAACATTTTCTATCTTGAAGTCCGTGTTTGCATCAACGTTCAGATTTATTTTCGTTTAACATAAAATACACAAATTTTAAATAATAAATTTATTTGTTTCAATATGTTAGTTGTTTTTTAAGCAATAAACATTTGACGCAATTTAAATATAAACTATTATGCATGTCGCTATACTGTCATGAATGCGATCTTTTTTGGTTTCCTGTAACAAATGCGTAATAAAAAAGTTTTTTTATAAAACTGGAAACCCTTGAATAATAATTAAAACTGTGAAATTTAGAATTATAATTTTTTTAATAATTTTTTAATAATAATAATAATAATAATAATAATAATAATAATAATTATTATTATTATTAATAAAATTATTGCTTTAAGTTTTGATATCTTATGGTATTAAAGCATGCTTTTATTATTAAAAGTAATAAATAAATAACGTTATAATTTACTGGTTAAAATATAAAAAATATATATTTATTTATACGCGATGTGTTATGTTTATTTAAATGTAATGTAATGTTAGTAATTTTTTATAAATTTATACTACTGTAAATGTTATAATTGTTCAAATGATTATTTTTTAATAAAAACACTACAAGTGATATTTCAATTAGAAAAACAATAGTTATAAGTTAATGTTTGTGTTAATTAAACACCATTGGTTGTAGGCTTGCATAAAATAATGGACATGGTTAACTATAAAAACATTTTAATTAAATATTGCAATGCATTTATAAATTTGGTTAAATATTTTTGATTTGTCACAATATGTATTTTTAATTTTATGCTATATAAATTTTTTTCTATAAAATACATATTTTAAAATTACCGAAACTTATAATTATCAAAATTAATTATTTATTAATATTTTATAAACAACGTTATTTACTGTAGATAATTTTTATATAAAATGTAATCGGTTAGTGGTTAATGTTATAATATTTAATGTAAAATTTAAATAAAATAAATAAAATAAATACTCAATTACCATTTTAAACAAAATAATATTATTTTATTTAATAACAAATTTATAACATAAATTTGCAAAATATTATTTAATTTATTTATTGTAATTTATATAAGTTATTGTAAAAAATTAAAATAATTTATTATAAAAATTTAAAATGAATTATTTTTGTGAATGATTTAAACAAACGGTAAAATCATTTCAGTACAATAGTTAGTTTCGCTAAACTATTACACTTTTTATAAATATCTTACTTTGAACATACATTTAATTTATTAACAAATTATTGCATTATAATGTTTTTGTTATTATTTAAAAATATTAAAATAATAAACAGTACACAGTTTAAAAATACATAACTATTTGTATAATGCAATAAACTAAAACAATAATTACCAAACAATACAACTTGATACAAATGCGTAATTATCAAAGTTGCATACGCTGCTTTAATCGTATAAACAATTAGAAATATATAAACAAACATATGCACAATTTTATTTAAATAAATATTTAATGTACGCAATAATACAAAAAAATTTGCTATAAAATTATAAACATTTTAAAGATTATTACGGCTTTTAAATGTTTAATAAAAAACACTTTTTGGAGTATGAACATTTTAGTAGAGCTAAAAAGAGACCCTTAAAATATACTTATAGTATAAATAAAACTCGTATATACCCAAATTTAAATAAAACAATCAATATAATTAAATATTTTAAATAAAGTCAATAGAAAAGTAATATATTATACAAGCATTTTTTAATGTAAAATATGGAAAATAATGATTTCACATAGTTGTTCATAAATGACATAAGTAATATCATAAAATAGTAACAAATATTAATAATTATTATTATTACTACTATTATTATTAATATTGTTATTGTTATTATTATTATTATTGTTGTTGTTGTAAAAAATGTAAACGTGAATTAATTAAATGCTTTTTATTACATGTAACTACATATGTTAAATTATTGCATGTTTTTATATGTCTATATAATAAATATTTTTATAATTAGGTGTTAAAAAATATTAATAGTTATAATACTACTACGACTAATAACATTAATGGTATTAATAAGAATACATTTGTTAATACACATTGTTTGGCAAACTGAATTTTTAAACATTTATTTAAGTACAACTTATTTCACAAAAAACAAAAAAGATTATGTTTTTGAAAATAAAATTTTACAAATTACATTAATAATTTGATTATTTAAAACGTTTAAAAAAATTACAAAAAACAATAGTGAGCTGTTAAAATACTAAATTTGCAAAATTGATAAAGTTAATTTTGTATACATGAGCATATTTAATAATGTAATTTAATTTTAAACAAATAATATAGTAGTATTTTTGCCTTGTCTGTATATGTAAATTCTGGGTGTTTTGTTAAATCAAGAATTTAATAATGCTATTTGTAAAAAATTTTGTTGTTGTTTAAATTGATAGTATAACTAAAATAATGTTTAAGAGTTATTTAAAAAAATAATGTTGTGCCTGATGTGCATAAGTTATGTAAAGAAATTCAATTAATTCAATTATGATAATTTTGACATGGTCTATTTTACACCTTGTAATAGTAATAAACATACACATGTTTATAGATATTACTATAATAAATAAAAATTTAAAACGTTTATTTAAAGATAACCTATATCACAATAAAACACAAATAAATTAATTACTGATTAAATATATATATTGGTTAATAAAATAACAATAATGACAAAAACAATAACAAAGTCCCATAATTAAAGCAGAAAAAAATGCAACACAAATAGTCCCATATATTTAAATATTTTGCTAATAACTTTTTATAATCTCACAAGACATTTATTTTAATTAAATCTTTTCAAATATTTTGTGATTTTTTATTTTGTAAATAATTGTTTTATATTAATACTTAACATTAAGCACATTTTTATTGCAACATTGGAATTATTAACATAAAATTTACTAATAATTTTTAAAAATATAGCAATAATAAACAATGCACATTTTGGAAAATACAAATCTATGTGTGCATACAAAATATAAAACTATATTTACCACAAATAAATAAATTAAGAACTACAAGTAAATAATTAATATAAGTAGTTATTAAATCTACCTACAACACTTACATTGTAAAACAATTAAAAACTTATAAATAAACTTATGCATGAGTTCATCTAGAAAAGTATTCAGTGTAGACAATAAAACACAAACATCTACTATAGAAGATTTAAATTCTAATTTAGATTAGTCAAATGTTTAATGGATAGCAATTTAGGCATGCAAAAAATTTAGCAAAACCGGATTTGTTGGCGATCACAACAATAAAATTGTAGTCTTTACTACAAAATTTAAATGTAATTATAAAATTTATAAATGTTTAAAATAAACGTAAAAAGTACAATGCCAATTTATATTAGAATATACGTTAATAAATTGAAAGCGACAGTATTAATTTAAACAAAAATATATATTAATATCAATAACAACAATAATAAATATTACTATTATTACTATTATATAAAAAGGTTTTTTTATACATTATTTAGTAAACTGAAATAAACCATATTAATTTGGCAAAACTTATATAACAATGGAACACAAATAAAAATGTAATACATAAGTACAGTAGGCAACATATTTCATTCAATTTATTTTTTTTTAAATATTTTTGTTTATAAAATAAATTAATGTATATTTTTTAAATAACGAATTTTTTTTACACATTATAAATATATTATTGATGCGCTACATTTTTTAATAAATATATCACCTTGATATATACGCCGGTAATCCAATTCCCAAACTTTAACTTTTTCTAGTTAAAATTTATTAAATATAAAAATATGTAATTTATTTACGAAAATAATTATTAAAAACAAATTTTTAATTTTATATTCCTTTTATTTAAAAAAATAATTATTTCTAAAATAAAATAACTGCTCATACATATATTTACAAAATTGCACTGTATTTTTAAATAGTCAATAAATAATTTATTTTAAAAATATTTTAATATAAAAAATTTTAAAACAATTTTTTTTCCAAAAAATTATTAAATTATTTTTAATAATTTAAGCACAAGGTCGTTTTTTATTTTCCGTTTCAAAATTTGGAATTTTGATAAAAAGGTTTCTTATTTCCGCTCACTTAATAATTATGGTTAAAACAGCTCAGCGTCGTTATTTGTCTACGCATGATTATGAATTAGTTCAAAGTTTTTACAAAAAGGGCACAAAAGTGAAAACAATTGCCGAATGCATGAAAATAGATGTTTCAACTGTGTACAATATTTTGAACAATAAAACAAGCCCCAGATCACCCACAGTTGGTAGAACACGTTCAACAAGCAAACAAGATGATCAGTTTATAACCATGCAGCTTAAAAAACACAGAACAATGAACGTTAAACAAATAAAAAATCAATATTTAGAAGAATTTTCATATTCAATTGTAAGAAGAAGGATGAAATCTGAAGGCTTCATTCTTAAAGCGGCTGTTAAGAAACCTCCACTTAGTCGTGCCCATAGATTACAACGAGTGGAGTTTGCTAAAAAGTACAAACATCATCCATCGTCATTTTGGAGATCAATATACTTTACAGATGAGTGTGCCCTATCCTACAAACCATGGACTGAACATTCAAAGGTTATTTATAGTCCAAATTTTTTACTCAACCACACTTGCACTGCTATAAAAGTTGCACATCCTTCATGTGTCAAAGGATATTTTGCAATTAAGTACAATCAGTCTCCAAAATGGATGCGTAGTAGTGGCAATTTAAACAGCGCTGAATTTGTACAAATATTCAAACAATTGTTTTATAGCGAGCTGTTCAGAAATGCTACAGGACACTTAACAATCATCCAAGACAATGCTCCTGTGCATACTTCAAAAGTGGTAATGTGTATTTTAACATAACTTACAATTTACTATACTTTTTCTTTATTTAGACCACAAAAGCTTTGAAAAGCAAAAAGCTTACTTTTATTCAACTTCTTCCATACAGTCCAGACCTCAATGTAATTGAAAACCTTTTAGTATTTTAAAACGTGAGGTTAACCGCATGGAAACTGACGTATCATTGGAAGCGAAAATTAACCATGTTGTAAAAAATTGCATTTCGAAGGATTATATTGGTACGTTAATAGATTCCTACCCCATGCGGCTTGCAGAAATTAAACAAAAGCGTGGATATCACTTAAATTATTGACATTATTAAGTTTGTTACCTTTATTTTGTATATTTATGTATTTTAGTAGATAAAACTATTTTTTAAAACCAATTATCTGTGTTTGTTTTTAAGTTTTCATAATGGTGGTATTGTGCTTTATTGCTAAAACGAATGTTATTGTGTATTATATTAAAAATTTTTTTGCAAATAATATTAAATGTATATATATTAGTAAAGTGTTATCTAAGGTACTCATTAACAAGCGTTAGATATGTCTAAAAAAGTAACAAGTGCTACATATATTTCAATATCATAGTAGGTCAACAATGGATTCACTTTTGTCACTATCTGTACTGATTACATATACATATACATCCATTTTAAAAATTAACGCAAAAAATTAGAAAAATATTAAATCTAAATTAATTTAATATGTCCAATTGTTTTTTTTTTGTAAAAATAAATATTGAGAATTAAAATTAATGTTAAGTACTTAATAGTTCATTTATATATACTTAGAAATATTTAATTAAAAATACTGAGTCGGCCAAAATGGCATATTTTAAAAGTTACTTTTATATTAACGTTGATAATATGTTGAGGTTACATAATTTTTACAATTAGTTTAATTTCATTAAAAATAAACAATAATTAATCCTTAAAAACCAATGTTAAGGTACATTAAAATCTGCCCTGATTGCGATGCTATTGTAATTGTTAAAATACACATTTACTTATTCTAATCTATATAAATCAAAATAATAAAAATAAATAAAAAAAAATTAATTAAAAATTTTAAAACAAATCAAATAATTTATTATTTACGTTTAGCTTTGAGCTACCGTTAATCCGCTAACTTTGCTTTCTGATTGCATCGTTTGTGAAAGAGACAGTAATAATAAAAAAATGTTTTCATCTTACCGAAAATAAATTTTGTGTTATTAAAAAATTAAAAAATTAAAAAATTTTACCCAAAAATAGGCAAATTTATACAGAGTAAATCTTTCAACATTTTATCGGATTATTAACAGTCAAATACTACAAAATTATAATAATGTTAAAAGAAAACGTGTAACAACTTTTACAGATGATCAGACAATCGTTAAAAAATTAAAAAAATATATTAATCCTATTTCAAAAACCAAAGAACAGTTTAAACAATTTTATTATTCTATTATAAGAAATAAAACAATTGAATCTGGTTTAACTCTACAATCACAAAAGGTTGAATTATTTATTGTTAAAAAACAGAATGATTAGCTTTTTGTAAACTATAGAGTAAACGACACCTTTGTTATTGGCGTTCTATATACTTTGTCAAAGAAACAATGATTCGGGATAAATTATTTGGCTTTAAAAACAAAATGTTGTGTGTGTCAAGTTTTCAAAAACATTTACTCCCGGTTGTTATAAAAAAGTCCACCATTGACAAATAATGTGTTTGTTTGGCATTAAGAATAATCAACATATCAATCGGAGAATTATGTGTGGTACTTTAAATAATGAAACATTTGTTTCTGTTATGAAGGATCTTTCCCATTATAAAATGCGACATACTTACACGGGGGTTACTACTGTTTTTTAAAGCAATGCTCTATGTTGTACATTCAAAAAAGACAATTAAATAAATTATTAAATTTGTTAAAATTTTTAATGTTTCTATTTATTTGGTAACTGAAAAATTGCACGTAATTCGTATTTTTGTTAATAATTGTCTTTATAAATTATAATAATCATTTTAATTTATTTTAAATTTTGCACTAGTTGATATTTTATACATTTTTTTACTTACAACATATATGCATATATAATTATAGTTTTTTTAAATTATTATATAGTATTGTATGTTTTATAATTAAAGTGATGTTTTTCTTGATTGCTATGTAGTTGCTCGATAAATTTTACTTTAATAATCACATTTTTACAGCAATTGTTGTGAGGATTATATATATATATATATATATATATATATATATATATATAGTGTTAAATGTAAATATGTAACAATAAAACAACAGTTAAAGCAAGGTATTACAACAAACTCCCGTAATTCATAGTATACAACATTTTTCTATGCATTAAAGCATTTTACCAAACGTTTGTTTACTTACCCATAGGACATTCATAACCAAGGTTTCTGAGGTTAACCAACTATTTCTTACTAACAATTTGTGCTGTTATTTTGGACAGTAAACGCAAAATGATTTAAAATATTGCTTTTTTAAAATTATAATGATTTTATATAGTGAACAACTGTCAGTTTATTTCAAGATTATGTTAAATGTAATAAAGCCAGGTAAAACCACATTTTTTACCCAGTACATTTTGTTACATAGTTTTTAATTGTTTTCTGCAACAATTAAATTTGTTATACAATTAAACGTATTTTTTTAAAATTGTAAAAGTGGTTTGTGATATTTGGCTGCTTAGGCCTCTTACATATAAGTAAAAATAATTGTTTGTCGTTTCTGTTTTATTTTAATTTTAAACAAAAATGTATAATAACAAAAACCAAAATCTGCACCGCCATATTTACGTACATTTTGCAAATAAAATCGTTATTTTGTGTTAATAAAAATAAAATTAAGCAAGTTTGTTGTTTCTCCGTCCAAAAAAACACACGTTAATTTGTGTATTGCCAACACTTATAGCACAATTGTTACTCTTATAAACAGCTCATAATAATAATTATTATTTATGCTATAAGTAAGTATGCTATTTATGTTTACACCAATATATTTAATTTTGTTACAAATGCATAAATTTGTTTGATTTAACTTAAATGTTTTGTTTAATTCCATTGTTTCTCTTAGTGTAAACATAAATAGCATACTTACTTGGTGTGATCATGTAGAGCATATATTTTTAAAAACCAAATACTTATGCTACTATATAAAAAGAATAAAACAATTAAAAGTTAACAATTACATTATTAAATTGTTTAATACATTATGCTTTTATCCTTTAATATTATATTGCTCACTTATAATTTTTTCTGGTTTATTAAAACAAGATAAAGGTATTTTAAAAAGATGCATATCATTGGTATTAAAATTTGCAGGAATCAAATATTTTATCTTATTAAATGATATTATTGATAAACATTTTAAATCGTGTATACAATTAGCATCAAGGATTGAAAATAATAACAATTACTCGTTATATGCAGTTTTTAACAATTTTAAAACTTCTGGAAAAACAAAAAAAACTTATCTGCACATGAAAGCCAAAACTAATCAATACAAAAATGTATGTCTGCCTTACTTATCCAGAATATTAGCCAATCCAGAATCAAACAAAATTGAACTACTAAGACACCTATCAAAGTAGAAATTATTATACCTACGCATTCATTTGAACTAATTTAGACATCTTACAATATAATGTAACAAGTGTGCCTTATAATGACTCATTCTATACACAACAATTTTAAATATATTTTTTTAAATTACATGCATATTATATAGACTATATTTATATTCATTAACATATGACATTCTATTTCATTTTGATCCCATTATTTGTACTACTACTTTTTTATATTAATGGTAAAAATGTATTTTATGCAGAATGTATCTCTAATGAGATATTAAAACTGAATAATAATAATAATAATAATATATGTACAAAATTTTAAAACTAATTTATTTAATTTAAATAAAATGTAATTAATAACATGTGCTGGGTTATCCAAGCATTTGTAAAATTATGTAAAAAAATAACAATTCGTTTTGTTACTTAATTGTTTTATGTTATTAAATTAATATGTATATAATTTTTAAGTAACTATTATTTACCGATTTTAATAAAATTAATAAAAAACGTTTAAGACATTTATGTATATATAACTATAAATAACTTAAAATAAGTTAAGTTAAAGTATTAATAACCCCATTATTTTAATATAATTACCTTGTTAAAAAATATTTCTCTAAAATTTAAACAAAAAAAAACTTTTAAAAACAAATGTTTAAATGATAAGTTCCATTTTAGCCCCTACCATCACTTAAAACTAGATTTTTTACTGATGTTACTAAAATATATTTAAATATTATTTCTACTGACTTTAAAATCTTTGCAATACATTACACATTTTATTTAAGATTGTATTTGTACCTAATGAGGTGCAACCAAAATCCTGTCCTTGATATTCTATGCGGATAGTGATATAAATAAGTCTAATGTTAAAATATTAAATATTAAAATATTTGTAGCGCTAGTTACTTATTTTAGACATATTTTACATATATTAATATGTACCTAGACTTACTTATTTATATAATATCAGCATTTAAGTAATATCAAGGTTTAACTTCTGCCAGCTGCTTGGATTAGGAGGCTATCAGCGTACTAATATAGTTTTTGAAAAGCAATTTTTTACAACATGAATAATTTTTATTTTTAATGATACGTTGGTTTCCATTGGGTTCACCTCACGTTTTAAATTACTAAAAACGTTTTTAATTACATTGAGGTCTGGACTGTATAGAAAAAGTTAAATAAAAAGTAAACTTTTTGTTTTTCAAAGCTTTTGTGGTCTAAATAGGGAAAACGTATAACAAAATTGTAAGTTATGTTAAAATACACATTACTACTTTTAATAAGTTAGTACAAAAGCATTGTCTTAGATGATTGTTAAGTTTCCCGTAACATTTCTAGTCAACTCGTTATAAAATAATTGTTTGAATATTTGCGCAGATTTAGCATTGTTTTAATTGTCATTTATACCCATTTATTTTAAAGACTTGTACTTAATTAATAAAAAAACAAAGTCAGATTTGGGTACTTTATAGACGTTACAAATGCTTGGACTAACTATACTTATTATTATTATTATTATTATTATTAAGCTTTAATATCTTACTAGAGATACATTTAGCATAAAATACATTTTTACCATCAATACAAAAAAAAGTTGTAGTACAAATAATGGGATCAAAATGAAATAGAATGTCATATGTTAATGAATATAAATATAGTCTATATAGTATGTATGTGATTTTTTTAATATTTACAATTGCTATACATAGAATGAGTCATTATAAGGCACACTTGTTACATTATATTGTAAGATGTCTAAATTAGTTCAAATGAATGCGTAGGTATAATAATTCCTACTTTGATAGGTGTCTTAGTAGTTCAATTTTGTTTGATTCTGGATTGGCTAATATTCTGGATAAGTAATGCAGACATACATTTTTGTATTGATTAGTTTTGGTTTTCATGTGCAGATAAGTTCTTTTTGTTTTTCCAGAAGTTTTAAAATTGTTAAAAGCTGCATATAACGGGTAATTGTTATTATTTTCAATCCTTGATGCTAATTGTATACACGATTTAAAATGTTTATCAATAATATCATTTGATAAAATAAAATATTTGATTCCTGCAAATTTTGATACCAATGATATGCATATTTTTAAAATAATGTTTTAAATTAATTATAATTTAAAAATATATTAAAATTTTTTTTAAAAACTTAATTTCTTATTTTTGTTCAACCGACTTATCAAACAATTAATTTTAAACGTTTAATGTTCTCACAATTTTAAATATTTACCGCACGTGATTACACGTCCAAAAAAAGTAGAAACTGAACCTGCACCTCCGATTAAACAAAGTAATTAGTTTATTATTATCATACTAAAAAAACAAAATAAACCTATTTAACAAATACAAAATAATTACCAAATATTTTATATTTCTTTATTCGCAAACGGATAAAATCGGACAATATGCAGTTGAAAAAATATATTTTTAAAAATTTTAAAAAGAAAACTTAAAAATAAAACGTGTATAACTAGGAAAAACATATTAAAATTGTTCAATATATTTTTCTACATTGGTTATGTTACTGACAAACGTTTTTTAAAGTACAAACCATGGGCAGTAAATTTCACGGTGATCTGTGATTCCGATGTTCCTCAAGACTACAATTGCGTTGTTAAAAACAATGCACGTTTATCATGTTTACAAATATTTAAATTAAATAAAGACAACTACTAAGATTAAATTAAACAAATAATTATTTAACCAACTCAAAATTGCAGCTATTTTTAAAAACAAATTAAAGTCTGAAGTACGATCAAATACTTGAAAGCACTGAGTGATTTTTTAAGATAACATTCTGGTGTAAACGTTAATAAAATTAACTTGTTTTTTAAAATTTAATGCTTGTTATATTGTTTAGACTAAAAAAAACAAAACTTTATTTATTTGCCTTTGTGCAGCCTGAAACTAATCTAATTAAAAACATTTTTAGTTATCTAAAATAAAAAATTAATCTGATAGAAAATCACGTTTAAAAAATATATTATATTTTTGATTTAATTTGAAATGTGTTCATTAGCCCGATTAGATAAGCAACGCATTGTTCAATAAATGTATTTGTCACCGCAACTAGAAAACTGATAAATGCAATATAAGGTTAAAAACATATTTTATAACAACATTTTTTTATGTAAATTTGTTTAACTATTTTAAAAATGCTAAATAAGAAATTTAAAAACAAAAATAAAATATTTTTTATGAATTTTTGACTGATTATTGCTACCTATTGTACCTGTTGTTGCATACTTTATGTGAATATGTGTTTAATTAAGATTTTATAAAACAAACATAGTAGTCTGTGCATAAATATTTTTCTTTCTATCCAAAAAATATTAAGTTTGTATATAATATTCTATATATAGTAACCTATTTTATTATGCAAAATACTTATTCCTGAAAATTAGTGTTTTATTATCTGCAATAAAAATTAACAAATATTTTAACAATTGTTACATTGTACTATTATAAAATATACTTCAAGTGTAGTCTTTTTGTAATTAAAACATATTGTGATTTAAATTTAGAAAATAATAATTTATTCGGTCGTTGTTAGCAAATAACTAAAATCGTGTTAAATACTACAATACTTTATTTTCGTTAAATTAAACAATAATTTATAAACATCTAGAAACATTTTTAATTATTTTAAATAAACATCAAAATATTTTTAAAAACATTAATGTAATTTTTAAATTCATTTAACCAATTATACCGCATTTTTAATTTTACTTTCAATTTAAAAACAAGTTAATATATTAAGCAAAAACTAGTGGCATTTAAAAAGTATTCGGATTTTAAATTATTTTAAATTAGTTATTACTATTAAATTAATTTATTATAATTTGTTTTTAATTTTATTTAAAATTAAATGTTAAAAATAATTTATTAATTATTAATTTGGCATAAAGTAATTTTTATTTAACATTTCTATTATAAATTAACAACAACATACAATTTTATATTGTAGAAGTTTAAACTTAAAATATTAAAAGCATTATTAAATAATAATTTTAAGCACATTATTATTTAAAAGATGCGTAAATTGTATTTAATAATTACATTTGTATTTATTTAGTTTTTATTATATGTTTTTATTTACTAACAACAACATTAAAAAACAAATATTTTGAAGTAAATACAAAGTAAGTAATAAGTACTTTTTATTATTTATGATTCTTAATGTTTATGTTTATAAAATGATAATTGGAAATAACAAATTAATTAAAATTTAAAACTTTTATATATTGTTGCATTATTTGTTGTCATTGTTTAATTATTTTAATGGTTTAGCTTTATTACCATTTTGAACAAACAAGATTTTCCACAATTACAATAAAACAATATGTACCACCAATTGCGTTTTATTATATTTTGCACTATCTACATAAACCAATCAAATAAAAAAATCTATTCAAAAATGTATATACATATATATATATATTGGTGCATTTATTTATGTGTAATATAATTTTTTCTAACAATGATACTCCAACATATTGTAGTTTTTATATTTGTGAGTTAGTTAACAAGATATTTTATCATATTTAGATTGTATTGCAACGTTTAGTGCTAACGATGAAAATACTGTTATACTTCAGCCAAACACGTTTGTAAGTTGCACTAATTCTTAATTTAGTTATCCGTATTATAATTGTTATGTAACACATTTAGATAAATTAAAAAATATTATTATATGAATCTATCCAGTCCCAAGCCTGGATAAAGGAGGAAGGTTTGAACGTAAGGTTAGCAACCTGGCCTTTGTAAAAAATTCATACTGCTACGGAAACAATAAGAAGACGCTATTTTAGCAAACCGCGTGTATCTCGATGACAGAGTTACACAAATGACAGAGTTAAGTGAAAGCCGAAAGAAAGCTCAATCTTCGATCTGCAGAATTTTTAATACCAAAATTTTAACCAGTGTTGCGACATGGAATGTGCGCACATTTTTTCGTACTGGACAGTTAGAACAAGTCCTTCAAGAAATAAAAAAGTACAACTTAAATATTTTGGGTATTAGCAAAATGCAATGGAAAAACCAAGGTCATTTCAAGAGTGGAGATACATAAATTTTATATTCTGGACATGAAGAATATTATATTAATGGAGTTGGTATTATGTTAAGTAATAATGTTGCTAAAGCTATAATTGGATGGAAAGCTGTAAGCGAAAGTATTATTTTAGCTAGATTCAACACCAGATTTGCAAAAATAACAATTGTGCACGTCCATGCCTCTACTGAGGCGACTGAGGAGAACCAAAAATATATTTTTAATGATCAATTACAAAATTTGTTAAAGGATGTGCCAAGAAGAGACACTAAAATTTTAATCGGTAATTTTAATGCGAAATTAAACAAAGATAGAACTGGGTACTTCTCAAATGTTGGACCACATGGCTATGCTAATAGCATAAATAATAATAATTATAGGTTGTTGACGCTAAACAGTCATTGTGGAATGAGTGTTGACAACATTTTGTTTGCTCACAAAAATATACACTAGACAACGTGGGTTTCTCCAGATGGAAAAACAACAAACGAGATTCATTACATTTGTATTAGCACAAAATGGCGATCTTCATTGCAATATGTACGTGCATATCGCGGTGCAAATGTTGGTTCTGATCACAATCTTTTTGTTGAAAAATTTTGTTTTAAATTAAAAACAATAGAAACCACAAAAAAATTACATCTATTTTCGTGTGAAAAGCTGAAACAGTCAAATATCTCAAATCAATTTTACAATTCCTTAAAAAATACATTTTAAAATTTGAAAAGGGTAGAAAAGTTTGATGATCAATGGAAATTGTTTTATAAAAGAATTACAGACTGTGCAGCAAATGTGCGAGGTAGAAAATGTCATTCTACAAAGGAACAATGGATTTTATCAGTCTCATGGAATTTAATTGATCTCAGAAAAAAAACAAAATTAGAGAGAAATCAATCTAACAATCCTGTTATTTGGAAAATATTTAATGATAAATATAGAACTTTAGATAAACAGATTAAAAAAAGCTGCCGCAAGAATAATAATGATTGGCTAAAAAACAGATGCAGAGAAACAGATAAGGCAGCAGCAAAAAATAATTTCAAAACTCTGTATAAAATTGTAAAATAACTGTCGGGAGTTAGAAAAAACACCGACATTCCAATTAAAAGAAAAGATGGTCGTTTACTTTTAACAAATGATGAGCAATCATCTAAATAAGTAGGATATTTAAAAAAAGCATTTAATCAGTCTATGCCAAATACTCTTATAGATTTTGATAATGATAATGATATGAATGTGTTTCACAATCCGGAAATATGCATTGATGACATTTCTGTAACTGAAGTGATTTATGCAATTCAAAGGTTGAAAACCAATAAGGCAGGAGGACTTGACGAAATAACTGCAGAGATACTCAAACATAAAAGTGGTGTTGTAGCAAGTGAGCTTGCTCGTTTATTTAATGTTATATAACATAATAAACAAGTTCCAAATGATTGGCGGCAAGGAGTAATTGTTATCCTTCCCAAAAAAGGAAGTCTGAATAATTGCAATAATTGGTGCGGAATAACCTTATTGTCTGTTCCTGGTAAGATGTTTTGCAAAGTTATTTTAAATTGTTTAAGTAATGCGGTAGATAAACACTTTTGAGAACAACAAGTAAGTTTTTGAAAGAAAAAAGCTGTATTAAACAAATACTCACCCTTCGTAACATTATTGAGCAAAGTCAAGAATTTTAGCAATCACTAACAATTAATTTTATTGATTTTATAAAAGCTTTTGATAGTGTTTATTGAGAATCATTGTGGAAAATCGTCAAGTTTTACGGAATACCGTTAAAATATGTGAATATTATGCGTTTACTACACCAGAATTCAAGCTGTTGTGTTCGAACAAAAAGTGGTCATACTGCTATGTTCGAAATTGTCACGGGAGTACGTCAAGGATGTATTTTGTCACTGTTTTTTTTAGTAATTGATTTTATTATAACTCAATCCATGAATAATTTGTTTTATGGTATCAAATGGAACTAAGGCAGATTAACGGATTTGGATTTTGCAGGTGATATTGGTCTACTCAGTGAAATCCCAGAAATGATGCAAAATATGACAACACGATTTAGTGATAACAGTTCTCGAATTGGCTTACGGATTAATTGTTTAAAGACAAAAGTGTTGTACATCAAGCCAAAAAAATGATTTGCCTATCAAAATTAGTGGACAAAATATTGATACTGTTGATTCCTTTACATATTTGGGTAGTATCATTGGTAAAGACGGACAAACCAAACTTGATGTTAAAGCCAGACTTAGTAAGGCAATGTAAGTCTTTAATAAACTCAAATTTTTCCATTTGCCTAAAGATAAAACTTTGTTTATACGCATCAATGATCATTCCTACGGTAATATATAGGAGTAAAACGTGGAAACGTACGGACAAAATTGATAAAATGGTAACTGTATTTTATCGCCGGTGTTTTAGAAGTATTTTAAAGATTACCTAGCGCGACCACATTTCAAATAATAAGATCATAAAAAAAACTGACTTTCGTTTACTTCATGATATTATTACAATTAGACGAAAAAAATTACCTGGTCAAATTCTACGTTTACTGCCCAAAAGACCAGTAAAAACGGTTTTGGAATGAACAATTGTAAATGGTAAAAAAAAGGTTGGCAGACCAAAGAAAATTTGGCTAAGAACTATTCGGGAAGATTTAATTAAAATAAATGTTTTATGGGCACAAGCAAAACGTTTGGCAGAATGTTTAAAACGTGGAAACATTTTGTTGTTTCATGTTATCTTTGAATTACGAAACTGTCGTGTTAATTTTTGCTGTAATTGTTATCTTATTGTTGCATGCTTATTTTTTAAAGCAAAAGGGTAATAATAATAATAATAATAATAATAATAATAATAATAATAATAATAATAATAATAACAAATATTATAGTTAATAACTATTAATAAACGTTACGTTCATTTAGCACACTACTTATGTGATAATAATAATTATTGTTTTTGTTTTAAATAAATTTGTAAATACTAATGTAAAAACATTTTTACTTTTAATTAAATAATTTCAGGTTGAAAATATTGAATTATCAACTTGTAAGTCTATGCTTAACATTTTTAAAAATTATAATGTAATAAATGATATATTTTTTTTCATAACATCTTTTGGTTATAATCTTTTAATATTTATTTTTCAGTTTGCTCACTATGTTTGTTTACAAAAAACTGAATGACAACAACAGCTAAAATAATTGAATGCAGTAAAAACAGTTTCTGCAATTCTAGTGCACTTCAAAAAGAGAAGCAAGAGGTAATTAATAACTAATGCATTTTTTTGGCAATTTCATACAATGTTTGTTTTAAATGTTTAGTACTAAGTTATAATAGTTTAATTAAAAAACAGTTATACTCAGTTGTTTCAAACAACATATACAACAAAACCAAACGCTTACCCGTCTAGTTATAATTGTTAATTTTGGTTTATATTATTCTATTGTTTAAAATTAAAAATTATGCATTATACAAAAAACACATAATTATTGTGTTGTATTTAATCATGTTAATTTTTTAAAACAAAGAGATAATGTCAAAATAAATAATTATATTACCAACAGTAATAATATTAATAATAATAATTTTAACTGTTGTTGAATAAATTTGCAATTTAACATTAATTTCATCTAAACTTACTATATTAACCATTTCTGTATTTAATTGCAGTTTGTTGTTAAACATAAAAAAATCGTAGAATGTTAATTTTTTTAGTAACACCACTTAATTAACGCAGTTTTGTACATTATTAAAATATAACCGCGTATTTGGCTTTTAATCAAATTAACTGAGGAACACTATTTAAAAACAATAAACTTATAAACAGTTGTACATTATCTAAAATAAAGTTACGGTTAAGAAGTTTATTATTAAGATGTTTAACAATTCGAATGCTTATCCGTTGTTTTTATTTACATATTGTTCTAAATATTTAAAAGTGTTTGAATGTGTTCAACTTGGAAAACGAAAGCAAATATCTAAAAGCATCAACATCATTAAATTGTGAGGTAGGTCAATCTATAAACATTATTCAAAATCATTTGATTATTTGACAATTTTAAACAGTTAGTATTTGCAAACATATAATTTGTAAACTTTAAATACAAGTCAATTTGCAGTTGAACTGAAAAAAAAACATATTAGTTTTAAAAATATAATTAATAACATTTTCATATTGCTAATATTTTTATTAAAAAATAGTAATTTGATACTAAGAAATTGTTATTAAACTAACATATTTTGCTGTAATAATTTACTGTACTATACTTTGTTGTTGTTTATGTATATATCAATAAAGCATAACTTAATAAATCACATTTTTTATAAGTGCTATTATTTTCCTTATTATTTTAAAGAACGCTTGTGCGCTTAATTAAGTTTGTAATTATTTTGTTAAACAAAAGGTTATCAATCATGTCTTAATTTTGCACAGCTATTGGCATTTTGTTTTTATATTAGAACGCATGTTTGTGCGTTGAGTTTCCTCTTGTAACTTAAAGTAAATATAGTTTATTTTATAAAAATTGGATTTACAAATTGTACGACATAAAATCGGTCAAGGTTAACGTTATGTAACAAGACAGTAATTGAATAAATATTGTGTATATCTAAATCAACTAAAAAATACCCTTTTTGGAGATAATAAATATAAATCAATTTTTGTTTTGATTAATTTTTAATAATATTAAAAATTAGTTATTATGATTTGTAAAGTAAAATATTCTATACAATTTAATTTTCAATTTTAAAATATTTATTTTCACGTGTACAAACATTGATAAAGTTATATTTTAACATTAATACATAAAAATAGTATTATTTAATGCAATTTACAAAATTTACTAGCAATTTATTTTTAAACTGATTATTTTTAATTTTCCTTATTTTACAGCACATGTGTCACACATGTAACAAATCTGAAACAGGTAATAAACATTATTTATGTCTATTGATTAATAAACAAACAATAAATCATGGTATTATTAATCAGTATTTTACAATAAATTACAATACTGAATAGCAATACCATTTAAAATAATAATGTGTTAGCATCAATTTAAATATAATATAAATGATTTAATAAAAAAATAATTATTTTATGTATCTATAAACTGCAATCATTGTTTATTTTTGCATTTAAATATTAGATTGTATAAACTGCATATTAGATATTGACATTATAAAAAACATAGTAGAAGAAGGAAAGGGTGGATTTGATCAGTTAAAAGAAAATTGTAAAACCTATTATTTTCACAAAACGGTAAATTATATATATATATATAGTAATTCTAAATAAAAAAAAATATTTTTACTATAATTACATTCATTAACATATAACATTCTATTCCATTTTGATCCCATTATTTGTACTACTACATTTTTAAACATTTTTGGATCTCATAATTTTTTAGACTGATGGTAAAATTGTATTTTACGCTAAATGTATCTCTAGTAAAATATTAAAATTTAATAATAATAATAATAATAATAATAGTAATAATAATAATAATTATTATTATTATTATATTAAAATTAACAAATATACATGGATAATTTTAATACAAAATTAAATAAAAACAAATATCGATATTTACTAAATGTTAGAACACATAACTATACTTATAGCATAAATAATAATAGTTATAGGTTGTTGACAATTGCAACTATGTTTCAATAAATGTTGGCAATTCACAAAAATATGCGTGTATATTTATCGACAATAAAACAGCAAACTTGATTGATTACATTTGTATTAGCGATTTCTTTTGCAAGATGTATGCAAATATAACGGTGCACATTTTGGTTCTTTTTATTAATAATTTTTGTTCAATATAAAAAAAAACAGAAAACAGAAAAATTATTTTTATATATGTGTAAAAAGTTTAAGCTGCCAAATATCATAAAAAATGCGTTTGATAATTTAAAAATAGTATAAATGTATAAAGATTAATTAAAATTGTTGCAAAAAACAATTGCAAACTGTGCAAAAATTGTACATTGTAAAAAGAGATCCATCTAACAATTTGTTATTTAAAGAATATTTAATAATAATTATAAAACTTTAAATAATTTTTTTTTAAATCCTGATATAAAAATAACGAAAATTAAAATTCAATAATGCAATAGTAAAAGTAATTCCCAAACTCTGTATAAAATAGTAAAACAACCGTCGAGAGTTAGAATAAGAAATAATCTTTTATTTAAAAAAGCGTTTTTACTACAAGAAAGTTTAAACATGAATATCACGTTGTAGTATGCAAGCTTGTTCATTTATATAATATACCATATTATAAGCGATTTCAAAGTGTTTGGCAACAAGAAATAATTTTTAAACATTAGTGAATAATTTCACAAAGTTCAACAATTACTTTTATAAAATTTTATTAATTTTATAAAAGCTTTTATTTATAATTAAAAGAAACAATACTTTAAAACATTTAATGTAAAAAAAAGTTGTTTAATTACAGAAACTTTGGTTATAAATGTCTAATAAGTAAGTAAACAAACGTTCGGCAAAATTTTAATATATGGAAGAATTTTCTTTGTCATACATTACAAAAATTTGTTGTTGTTTTTTCTTGTACCGGTTGTCTTATTATCCTATATTTACACGCCTTTATATAAAAAATATATTTGCTCATGCATACATATGCATACAACATAATTTTTTTTGTTTTTCAGTGTTCTATAATAACCAACATTTTAAATACTTATGCAATTGAATTTATTCAATACAAAGAAAACAATGTAATTTGTCAAGTATGTAAAAGTTTATATTGTATATGTATATATATACAATCAGTAGCTAAATATACATTTTTATTTGTCTGTTATTGTGATACAAGTTGTACTTAAATAAACGTTTATAATTTCAGTTTGCTGAACAATGCCCACTAACAAATGTAAGTTTATAATATAAATAAAAATAATAATAATAATAATTTTTGAATATTTAATTACAAAAATTTTTATTATATAAACATATAAACAATATACACTAATCAAACATATGTGGTTGCATGTAATAAATGAAATTTAATTAACTCAATAATAATAATAAAAATAGCGTTGATTAATATTGATTATTATTGTTGTTAATTATAAAATATTTTTTGTAATTATTATTTTGCATTATATATAATTTTTTAATTTTATTTAGAATACAAAACAAAACCTAGGTAAGTTTAATATTGAATATTTAAAAACATTAAGAGGTTAATTTAAACTTGGGTAGGCAACGGTTCTATCCACACCGTTGGCACTAACTAAGAGTCTCTGTGTGGTTTTATTTAATTGTCTTAATTGTTTAAAAAGCTTAATTTTTTTAATGTTAGATGTTTGTGTATTATTGTCTACAATAAATATTTATTAAATAAACTAATACATTAATTTGTCTACAAGATTCAAGTTGTTTACACAATTTAAACAACAAACAAAGTTCTAATAATTACGTATTTTTACCAATTTGTTTTTTTGTATTAATTAATTAGTAATTATAACTTTATTTTTTGTATTGTATAAATAGTTTTATATTTTCTAAACTGTGCATTATTTATTATTGTAATATTTTTAAATAATAATAATAGGAGATTTTATAATGTTTTATAATAATTTCACCATTTAATAATCTATTCACGAAATAAATACTTTTAAATTTTTATAACACATATTTTTAATATTTACAATAATTTTTATAAATTGAACAATATTTTGCAAATTAATGGTATAAGGTTTTTGTTAAACACTAATATATTTTTTTAAATTATGCTTACGTAGGCAATTGTTAACCGTCATATAAAAAAAATTTATAAAATTTTATGATCATAATTTGGACCAATGAAAATGGTTTCAATGTGAATATGTCCATTTTCAGTAGACATGTCAATAAAATCACAAAAGCCAATAGAAAATAAG
>JAKXYG010000359.1:0-16457 GCA_025895645.1 Cardicola forsteri | reverse complement strand
TACTGTTTAAAAAAAAACTAAGTAGTATGTTTTAATGTTTTTACTTTAAAACCTGTTTATTTTTTGCTAGTTATTTTAATAATTTTTATCTTTTTTATTGTGTTCAAAATTTATCGTTAAACATTTAAAATAGCAAGCATTATATACATATATATATATTCTATACTCACAGTCTCTCAAATGGTTGCATTACGTTTTTATAAAACCGGAATTAAATACTTTTTTATCGTTAAATCTTTATTTTCTTTGAATAAATAAATGATGTTTGCATTATTTTTTTATATTAATAATAAAAACGTTTTTAAGCTGAATGTATTTTTAGTGAAATACTAAAGCTTAATAGTAATAATGATACATTAATTAATAATTTTTGTATTTTTTATATTTAAAAAAATTAAATTTAATACAATGTTTACCATATTTTACTGCAAAATAAATTTACATTTATATTTAATTAATTTTTTAAGCATATTTATGTTAAAGTAACAACAACATGTTATATAATAAAACAAGTTATTTGTAATTAAATGTATTAAAGAAAAACAGAAAACAATTAATGCTATTACTTTATTTTACAAAATATAATATTTATGTATAAGTAACTAATTAATGCAAATTGTATATTACTTACATAAATTAATATGTTAAGTAATTTGTTAAATATAAAGTACAAAATTTAATTGCTGACAATCTGATAAATAAAAAACAATTACTGCAAGAAATATATTGGCTAAACAAAATAATAGTTAACTGCACCAAAAAAACGCATTTTTTTAAAAATTAGTAAATGGCTATATTAAATTAAGTTACAATTATATATTTTAAAATAAAAATATAAGTGTGTTGCATTTTATAATAATAAACATTTTTTTGTAGCTAATACATTTTTTTACTATTTAAGATACTAAATTTAATTTTCTATGTTATAGGTATATTATACTTAATACCAAACTAACACATCACTTGTCACAGGTGGGCTTTTTTTCTAACAACCAAAAGTGAGTGTTTTAGAAAAGTTAATTTACACAATCTACTTTGTTTTAAAGCCAAATGGTTTGTTTTAAATTATTGTTTTATTAGTAAAGTTTACGGAACGCCAATAACAAAAATGTTGTTTATTTTATAGTTTACAAAAAGCTAACTTATTATCTTTTTGTGTTTGGTAAAAAATGGTTTAACCTTTGGCAATTGCAAAATTAAATCAGATTCAATTACTCTGTTTTTTATTGTGCAATAAATAAAAATGTTTAAATTGTATTTTGGTTTTTAAAATAAGTTTATTTTAAATATATTTAATTTTATGATAATTTTCTGATTTGTAGTAATTGATACACAATTGTTTTTCAACATTATCATAATTTTGTTATTTTTTAACATTAATACACCGATAAATTTTTGTAGGGTTAAATCTATATAAATCTGCCAATTTTGTAAAAAAAAATCTTTTATTTTTCATTTTTTTAAAGATAAGATATTTATTTTTTGTAAGATGAAAACATTTTTTATTACTGTCATCCATTTTATAAACAATGCAATTACAAAGGAAAATTAGCGGATTAGCAGAATTTTAAGGTTAAACGTAAAAAATAAATTATTTGATTAGCTTTAAATTTTTTATTTAAAATAAAAAAAATAATTGTTATTTTTATTTATATAAATTCAAACAATTAAATGTTTATTTTAATAATTACTATAAAATTATAATTAGAGAAGATTTAAATGTTCGTTTAACTTTAATTTTAAGAATTAATTCTTTTTTTATTTTTAATAAAGTAAAGCATCCCTAATAATAATTAACTAATTATTATAAGTATAATGTAACTTTAATTTAATATCTACGTTTATGTAAAAGTAGTTTTTAAAATATGTTATTTTGGCCGACTCAGTTTATTTAAATAAATATTTATAAGTATATATAAATGATATATTAAAAAAACAAATGTACATAACAAATTAATTAACACTTAATAATTTTGTAATTTTTGCGTTATTTTTTGAAATGGTTGTATATATATATATGTATATATATATATGTATATATTCTTACATATAACAAACAATTGTTATTATGAAGAAAGATTTTAAAATTTTTTTTACATTAAATTAGTGTGTACTCTTTAATTAATTTGTAAACTAAATGTAATTTTAGTTTAAGAAACAAAATGACTAAAACTATTTAATTGTTTCAGAATAAAAAACATTGATCATAAGTTTAAATTACTACAATGCTACAATAATAAGAACAATAGAAAAACATTTAAAAATAATAATGTACTGTATATTATATTACATAATATTAATATTTTAAAATATAAGTAACAATAAATAGTTGTAATAATTAGATACAGACAACATAATAAAAATTAATTATAAATTTAAATTTTGTATATTATTATTTTATAGACAATTTTATTATAAGAATTTTACAAATGTTATAATAATTTAAAATTATCTGTGTCACTAAACCTAAATTAATAAATTTAAAATTATTACAAATAATAATTAATAATTAATAATATGGTTTAGTATTTTTTATATATTTTGTTAAGTTTTCTACCAGGAAAGCATTTAACTCAAAGTTGATTCCCCACACCAGCATTAAACGTGGACCTACGTTTGACTTTTCTAAATATCTACTGCAAAATACATGTTTTGTAAAACATTTAATATAATAAACATACAATAATATTAATAATAAATAGAATTTTAAATAGAATAAAAATAAATAATATTTACTTTACAATGTTTGTTTAATATTAATTTTGACTAAAATATTTTAATCAAAATAGCATTTATTACAATTTAAAAAAAAACGTTTAAAAGCTCTTTGTTTACGGTTTGTTCGAAAAATAATATGTTTAATTTATACTTTTTTTTATTCAAATGTCAATGTTTGATTATACAAAAAATATTTCTGTAAAGTAACGTTTTAAAATTAAAATTAAAATAAAAGCTCACATTTAGCAAAACCAAATAAGGCACTAAACCGGGAGCCCTTGTTTAACTTTTCATAAAAACTACTGCTAAAATAATTTTTAAAAACGCATTTAAGCACTTATAATAGTAATTTAATAATTAATGTACTTGTGTAACAATATTTGTTTATAATAATTATTTATTAATAAGTTTGAGCAATATACTAGTAAATTCATTAAACAGTTATATATAGAAGCAGTAACAACTACTTAAACGGTTTAGTTGCACATATTTGTTTAAATTAATATACCTAATTAATAAATTTTGTTTAACTAACAACCAACACAAATTAATTATAATAAATAGTGCATTATAAGTATTAATTGTATTTTTTAATTTAAAAAGTAAACGTAATAATTCCTGTTATATTCAATAATAGTAAAAACAAAAATACGTAAATTAAAAACTATAAAGTGTTTTTATTATTTTATTTTTGATAATAAAAATTATTTTAAATAACAACGATTTTAGAAGTTTAATAATATTTAAACAAATAGTGTTACCGTTAATCAATTAAAAAAATTAAAGAAAAATACGAAATAAATAACTATAAAACTTTTCTAGTGGCTTAACTGTAAAATATATGTTTGGTAACTAAAAACTCACTTTGGGTAAACTTTCGAACAAAATACATTTTAAATACATTTAGATCTACGCGACGTTTACACAACCAACGTTTCTAAAAATATTTAAAAAATTCAGTAGTTTTATTTTATTATAATACTAACGCGCAAAAAATTAATAAACTAATATTTTGTACGTATACAAATTAACAATATAAAAAATAATTAACATACAGTTTGTTGTTACATTTTATAATAATTAGTATTTCTTAATTATTTTTAATTATAATAAGTTTATTAATTTTATATTGCCTAAAATTATTTTTTATAATTAACCACTTTGTAAATTAAATAAATACAATAGTTTATTTTTAAGGTATTATTTAATATAAAAAAATGTTTATAAATGTTTACGGGTTTATTTTTAATTCTTAATTAAATTATATTAAAAAAGTAACTTTTAGTGTAATTCTGGTAAACGTTTAAAAATATGTTAATTGTAATTTTAATTAAAATGTAATTACATTATTTATTGTATAGCATTTGTATATTACATAATAAACAATAACTGCATCACTTTTGCTTAAACTAAATTTTTTTATTATACATTACATAATTAACGCAGTTTTTATTTTAAAAACAATGCAATTTATTTAAATTACATAACAAATTTTTTTAATTAACATGCTTGTGTGTATAACTTTTTGTCTTAGTAATCAATTAAATATAAAAGTTTAAATTAATTTTTTGTAATTCAGTTAACAAAATAATTTGTTTTAAATTAGTTAAAGTAACAAATAAAGTGATAATAAATGTATATAATTTTATACTGTGCACAAAAATAATAAACTTACAAAACTCTAATATATACATACATTCAAAAATAGAAAATTAATAGTTTTACCAAGTTTTTTTGTTATGTTACTGTAATAAAATTTAATTATAGTATAATTATAAATTATACAATTTTTTTTTTTAATTAAAGTGTAACTATTTGAATATCAAAATTTGTTTATTATCTTTTTGGCAATTACAAAATTAATAAAAAAATATTATTAAAAAGAAAATGTGTTTATTTATTTTATTAAAAGTACACAATATATATATATATGTATATGGATCAATAATTTGTTTTAAATATTTTTTATATTGAATACATTACATTACCTATTGTGTGGTTTGCTAAAATATATAAAAAATTTTTGAATTATATACTGTTTACGTAATAGCAGTAATATACTTTTGATTAGATTAAATATTGTTTATTTACAGAATGCAGTACCTTACCGTTATTTTTTAAATAATAAATGTTTAAAATATACGTAATTTAATATACATTTTAATTAAAAAACATGTATAATAAATATATATATATATATATATATATATATATATATATATATATATATATATATATATATATATATATATATATATATATTAATCTTGTACATTATTTTAGAACTTATATAACAATGACTAAGTATAACAATTATTTACTTGCATATTAAAAAGTAATATTGCACAACATTTAAAGTTACGGAATGATTAGTATTAAACAAGTTTATTTTAAATAATAAGAATTATATTAGCTGTTTGTACTTGTATGTTAGGGGCATAATATTAAATAAAGCATAAATTTAGATTTGTGTAACATTCTAGTGTATATTTTACTAATAGGTTTACATGAGAATAAACAAATGTTGAATGAGTTTATTTGGTTTTAAATCAGTAAAATTAAATATTTAGTATGTTTTATAATTTTTTTACATTAACCTTAAAAACTGGATAATAAGAAACATTAAATTAAATGTAATAAAAATAATATTTACATTTTATATTTATTACATTAATTTGATTAGTTATTTTTAATTAATAACAAATTTTATTTTATGTTTTATTTGTATTTAATGTATTCAGTATTTAAAAACATTTAAAGCATTTAAAACCATTTATTTATTAAAATAATTTAAAGAAATGTATATATTGATGCAAAAATTAAAAACATTTACAATTTTTTTTACAAATAATTAGTAATTAATTTTACAAACATAATACTTACACTATTATTAAAAACATAAACTAAAAATACATATATTTAAATATCAACATTAACAGCAAAATTATTTTATAATTTATTTTTAACATACATATTAGTAGCACTAAAAATGTAAAGAAATGTATTTTGTAAAAATTTATGTTTATTTGTTAACATTATTACAGTTTATATATATATATATATGCTTACGTGTAATGATAATATTTTTTATTTTTAAATTATTATTATTATCAAATTACATTAAATTAATTTTTTTTATAAAAGTAATTATATTTTTATAATTGTTGGATTACAGAAAATTACTGAAGTATTAATTACAAAACATTTTTATTAAAAACATGTAAAAAAATACTTATCAGTTGATATTAATTCCAAATGCACTTTCATAATAAAGTGTAAAATAATAATTTTAAAAAAATAATATTTGGATTCTTAAATATACATGTTTATTATTATTTTAATAAGTTTAATTATACTGTAACAATAGAAAACATTATATATAGACGTTTCTAAATAAATGCACATAACTATATTTCTACAAAATGTTTGGTAATTTACATATTATAAAACTAGTTATAACGTGTTTTAATTATTTTAATACAGTATATTTTAGTTAATTTTTTTCCTAAATTATAAATATTTTATTTGTATTCTAAAAAAACACAAAATTTAACAATATTAGACATTCACATTGAGATGTACAATTAAACTTTATGCATTTAGTCCTTTATAATATTTCCTTGCAAACAATTTGCTTTAAAATATTAATTTATACACATATTTTTTGTTTTTATATTTGCAGTTAAAATTTGTATAACAACCTATATATGTAATTTGTATTTTTACAGTTGAATTTGTTGTACACCTATTTTACAAACCTTAAAGAAATTATTGTATGCTTGGATCAACACAAGTTAACAAAACATTATTTATTAGCTATATTTTATTAATTTTAAAAAATTGTTAATTTAAGTATTACGATTTTTATAATAATAATGTAATTAACATTAATTAACAAAACATTTTTGAGTAGCAAAATTATAAACAATATTTTGTTTTATTACAAAAGTTAGCATTTAACTTTTCCAATTAATATTTGTTTATTTGAGTTATTTATTTAATTGTATCAACAGTGTGTATTGGTGGATACAAACGTTTATACGCCCTTGACACTTTTGTCCGTCTTTTTTCTAATTTTTATTTTTTAACTTGCTTTCAGCTTTAATCTTGGCTTTTGGTTTTTATCCCGCAGTCCCATTCCGTAATGTTTAGCAATAAAAATTATGTTTTGTTTCAAAAAACAATTACAACAAATGTGCTAGGTAGTAAGTAATTCTAAAAAAAATTTATCAGTTTAAAAAAAAATTTAACAGTTTTGTTATTTACAAAATAATTTAGCACGCGGATTTGTTTATTTATTTAATATTCTAAGGCATAATTAAGAAATTTTAAATAAATTAAAACAAAACACAATAATTAACTAAAACTTAACATTTATTTTACTATATTTTACGAATTATATAATACAAAAACATATATTTTTTAAAATTTAAATTAACTTTAAAATAATTTTTATTTTACAATAAACAACATTGCGACATTATTTAACTTTTATTTTTTTTGTAATGTTTGTTTAACATTCATTAAGAGTTATAACAGTTAAACATATTAATAACTCAAATAAGTTTAAACAAAACAATAACATTATTTTTAAACAAAATAAAAATTAGCAATAGTCATAATAAACAAAGTTTATTGTGTTTTAAAAACCGATGAAAAATATAAAGATTAATCAGAATTTATAACAACGGCTAAGAAAAAAGCAACATTAATTTAATTAAAAAACAAATCAGTTACACATTTTAAATTTTAAAATGTTACAGTTTTACTAAATTTAAATTACAATTTTTAAAATTAATTGATATTTATTTACCTCAATTGTATAGATTACAAAAAACACACAACAACTATCCTTATTACACTAATTTTATTCACCATATTATAAAATTGCAAAATAGCTAAACGTTTGATTGGTCAGTTAAAAAACAAAAAAACATGGATTATCTTAAAAATACACTTGATTTTATTAAACGTAATGATAATCTAAACATATGTAACAAAACAATAGCCCCAATTAACAATGAGTCACTTTTTATAAACTGTCGGCTAAAATAAATAGTAAACTACTTAAGTAACTACCTAATGTCAAATAATAATAGCATTAAAAGTGTAGTTTAATATTAAAAAACATTAATTATGTTTTGCACCCAAAATGTTTAACTTAATTTTTATAACAATTGTTTTATTTAAATAAACAATATACACATAAGCTGTTTGTTAAAAAGCGTAGTAGCAAAAATTGTTTATTAAAAAATTAAACATCAATTTAACAACTCAATAAAAAAATATGGGTTTATAAAAAATATATTGATTATGAATTACATAAAACTCACAATAAACAAGATTCTAATAAACTGCTAAATAATTACAATACAATTTATTTAAACAAAAAAAACAAAATTTTGAAAAAAAATATATAATTAAAAAATTAAATCTTTTAATCTTTTAA
Organism: Cardicola forsteri; assembly: GCA_025895645.1. NCBI lineage: Eukaryota > Metazoa > Platyhelminthes > Trematoda > Strigeidida > Aporocotylidae > Cardicola > Cardicola forsteri. The sequence goes on along the minus strand of JAKXYG010000359.1, from coordinate 8,290 downwards.
AAAAGTGACGGTTGGTCTTAAAGAAAAATATACAACAAACTTATTTGGACTTGTTTAAATAAAATTAACCAAAGCAACAAAAAAATGAGCTTGTTAACATATTATCCAACCGTAAAAAAAAAAATTAATTATATCCTACTTAATAAAAAACAAGACATTATTATCTATTTAAAATAATCTTTGAATAATTTACAAAAAACATTTTTCAGTTGTAGACATTTTAACAAAGCCGAACGTAGACCTGCATTTTACTAGACCGGTGCAAAATTAAACCCATGCCGAGTACGAACAGTCAGAAAAGCAGTTTTATAAAAAAATAGTTACTTAAAAACAACTCAATTATATATAAATTTAATCAATTAACTAAAAATTATTCAACACCTATTATTAACTTTAATATTAAAAAAATAATAAACAGTTGTAAAACAAGCACATCACTTGAACCTGATAGAATAAGTTGCAATTTATTAAAGCTCTGCATGACAGCAATTGTTCCATCCTTATTTACAATAATAAACAAGTTTGTTATGAATTGTGAAATAGCTGATACTTGGCGTATCTCACGAATCACACCTATTCCAAAAGTTTCTGTCCTATCAACAAATTCAGAACATTATCGCGCAATTGCTTGCACCTCAGTATTTTTAAAATAAACTGAGAAAATAATACTAAACGATCTCAAACCTATATTAAACATTAGTAATGATCATTATTAATTTGCATATAAAAATAATTATTCTACTGCATACTGTGTAGCCAACAATGTTTATTACATTACTGAATTGCTAAACAAAGGAAAATGTACAATATAGTGCATGTTTCTAGATTAGAAATTTGCTATCAACAACATATCAAGAGAAAAATTACTTAAACGTCTTGAGATACTTGAAACGCCTAACAACATTTTAAAATGACTATAAAATTACTTCTCAACAAAAAAAGAGTTTACACAAATTAGTCGTAATAAATTAAAGTTAACAAAAAATAATAATGGAGATTCACAAAGTGCAGTACTATCTCCGTTTTTATTTTTAATGTACGTTAATCTATTGCTAGTGCCGAAGGCATTATTTTTGTTTAATTTTGCAGATAATATAGTATTGTGCACAAAGATTTCTTGAAAGAATAATTTAAACAAATTAATAAAATTAAACAATGGCTTACTAACTTCGATCATAATGTAAATCTATTAAAATGCAAGTTTGTTAAATTAACAACAAGGCGTCTAAGAGAAACAATGAAATTAAACACAACATTTAAGTTAAATCAAACAAATATATGCAACACTAACAAAATTAAATATTTTGGTGTAAACATAAATAGCATACTTACTTGGTGTGATTATGTAAAGCATATATTCTTAGAAACCAAATACTTCTGCTACTATATAAGAAGATTAAGAAAACTAAATGTTAATAATTATATTACTAAATTGTTCATTACATCATGCTTTTATCCTTTAATATTATATTGCTCACCCATAATTTTTCCTGGTTTATAAAATTACATTATTTTAAAATGCATATCATTTGTATCAAAATCTGCACGAATCAAATATTCTATCTTATTAATGATATTGTTGATAAACAATTTAAATCCTGTATACAATTAGCACCCAGGATTAAAAATAATAAATATCACCTGCTACATACGGCTTTTTAAGCAATTCTAAAGCTTCTGGGAAAGCAAGAAGAACTTATCTGCACATAAAATCCAAAATTAATCAATACAAATATTCATGTCTGCATACTATATGGACTATATTTATATTCATTAACATATGACATTTATTTTATTTTGATCCCATTATTTGTACTACTATTTTTTATATTGATGGTAAAAATGTATTTTATGTTGAATGTATCTCTAGTGAGATATTAAAACTTAATAATAATGATAATAATAATAATAATAGTAATAATAATAATAATAATAATATTACATATGGATTAATCAAATACTAATAAAATTTGTTAAAACTTAATGCTGTTATTACATAAATAATAATTTTGTAGTTAAACAATATTTAAAAACTAGTTATCCCATTGTTAAAAAACACGAAACCATTAAAAAACGTTTACCTGAGTTACAAAAAGATTTAATAAGAAAAGGCACTTATAATGTAATTATTAACATTTGGTTTTTTATGTATTATAAATATTGCACCCCCAAAATACTTTAATTTTGTTACAGCTTAGTATAATTGCTTAATTTAATTTAAAAACTTACGGTTAATCTATAATTTTTCTTAAACGTCTAGCTATATATATGCATTTATTATGTTACACATATAATAATATATGTTATTTTTAGTATTTTTATTAAATTAGAAATAATTTTATTTAGAATAAAATTATAAGTTAATACATTGTATTTAATGTTTTTAACTTTGTAGGTATAATAACTTAATTAATTTTATTTAATGTTTACTAGAAGACTTTATAAAAGAGATTAATATTAACATAATAATTTAGTCTTTTTGTTCTACAAAATTTTAATTACAAATTGTAAATTTAGTTTAAAGTAAATATGTTAAACATTCAAACATTATTTTCTCAATTTAATTTTACAACATTTTTATTTATAATACAAATTAATTTTATTTAAATAAGGTGTACATTATATATATATATATATATATATATATATATATATTTATATATATATATATATATATATATATATATATATATATATATATATATATATAACGTTAATTGGTAAACGTTAATTAAATTTTAATTATTATATAAACTTATATACAATTATTACTATTGCTAGTTAATAATTATTTTGTTATTTATTTTATTTAGACTGAAGCAAATAATAAAATAAGGTTAAATATAATTTTAAAATGTTAAGCCAGAATTATTTGTTATTAATGTTTATCAGGTTTAATAAATATTGTTCTAAATATGTTGGTTTGCACATTTAACTACTTTTTACTTTTTATTTTACAATGTAATTACAACTCCTATTCTATTAATATAACATATAACGTCAAATATAAAAAATATTTTAGTAAACCCGGTGTGTTGTATTTTATTACAAAAAACTTATTTTCTTAATATTTGTTTTTAGAAATTATCTAAGGTAGCTTTATTTTAATTAATAGCAAACTAACACATTACTTGCCAAAGATGAGCTTTTATTTTAACTACCGAAAATATTTTTTTTTAAATAAAACCCGCAAAATACTGTATTTTGTAATTAATTGGTTTGTCTCAAAGTTACTAACGCAATATATAGACTACCAATAATACAGTGTTCGTTTAACTTATTTGTCACAAAGCATAAATATACATTCTTTTAGTTTTTAATTAATAAATCCTTATGCTACTATATAAGAAAATTAAGAAAACTAAATGTCAATAATTATATTACTAAATTGTTTATTACATCATGCTTTTATCCTTTGATATTTTATTGCTTACCCATAATTTTTCCTGGTTTATTAAAACAGGATTACGTTATTTTAAAAAGATGCATATTATTGGTATCAAAATCTTAGAAATCAATTATTCTATCTTATTAAATGATATTGTTAATAAATATTTTTAAATCCTGTATACAATTAGCATCAGAATTGAAAATAATAACAATCACCATACATGCAGCTTTTAACAATTCATTTCTGGAAAAACAAGAAGAACTTACCTGCACATAAAATCCAAAACAATCCAATAAAAATATTTATGTCTGCCTTACTTATCCAGAGTATTAACTAATTCAAAATCAAACAAAATTGAACTACTAAAGAATTTATCTGATGGAATTGTTCACCTACGCATTCATTTGAACTAATTTGGACATTTCACAGTACAAGTTGTGCCTTATAATGACTCATTCTAATATTACCCAGCAATTTTAAATATTTAAAAAAAATCACATGCATACTATATGAATTATATTTATATTTATTAACATATAACTTATTTTATTTCATTTTGATTCCATTATTTGTACTACTACGTTTTTTATATTAATGGTAAAATGTATTTTATGCTGAATGTATCTCTAGTGAGATATTAAAGCTTAATAATAATAATAATAATAATAATAATAATAATAATAGTGGTGCTTTTCGTGTTAAAACAAATATTTTTGCACGGCATTTATTAATTAATTATAATTATTTGTACAATTATTTTTAATATTTAAAAAAGGTTTGTTGTAGTAATTGTTTTTTATAATTCTGTTAGTAGTTTAGGCAAAAATACATAGTTTATAATAAATTTTTACAGCGTGGTGTTTATTGTTATTAAAATTATATTTGTTTAAATCATTAGTATTTATTTACGTAAACAAAAACAAATAATAATTAAAATTAAATATAATTCTTTTTTGAATTTCTAAAAAAATTTAAAAAAGTAAAATTGTAATTAGCATTACTATGTTACAATTAGGTCAAAGTTAATGTATAAATTTTAACAATTAAACGTTGTATTTTTTAATGAAATTAAACACAAATTGATAATAAACAAATTATTATAAAAGTTATGTACAATGAACATATTACCAACGTTTAAATAAACATTGTTTTATAAAATATGGTATTTTAAATGATTCAGCATTTTAAAATAAATATTTCTGAGTTAATATATGCACTTTTTAAACATTTTACATTATTTAAAATTTTTAACATTTATTTTTTATTAAAAAATGATTAAAGGTAACAAAATATTTACATTATTTATTTTTATTTTTAACACTAATTTATTCAAAAACTGTAAAAGTTTGACTGAATTGCACAGTACGTAAACAAACTTCAACCAGCACTATTTTAATATAATTAGTTAATGTAAAATATGTTACTTACTAATATTTTAACAACACACATTAATTAACATTATTCACAAAAATAATTTTTATTTATAATATAAAACAAAATTTATTTTTGCAATAAAACAGAATACCACTAGTTACTAACATTTAAATCAATAGCATATAAGTTGTTAAAAAACATTATTAACTAAAGTACATAAAACTGTATAGGAAATATTACAAACTATATATTGTCATAATTGTAAGAAAGATATATTTTTATAATTTTTGCCAGCTAATTTAAATTGTAGTTTATCAAAATATTAATAAACTTGATTCTTTATAATAATATTATTTATAAGTAATACGTTGTTTTACAACTTGTTAACCTACCCTTAAAATACACCAAACATAAAATTAATAACACTGAATTCCGGAATGTTGAGGATTAAGTGCACAAACATCTGTTTTTTGTTTAACAAAATTTTTGCAACTTAAATAAATCAAACATATAGTAAACTGTAAGTTATAGTAAAAACCGCAAAACAATTTTGTAAATATACACGCAAGTATTATTTTGAATATGTTTTAAATCCTTTGAAATATTTTGCTAAATTATGACTACAACAATTGTTTTAAAAAATTATTAATTTTTTACTGTTTTAAATGTTGTTTGTACGGATTCTTTTTTATAACTACAAACACGTAGTTTAACACAATTGTAATTTTTAGTTAAAAACACATTTCACTTGACTTTGGAATGGTGAGTGCAAAATCTGTAAAAAAACAATACACATTTTCAATTTCACCTACTTTTAAATTTATTTAAGATAAATGTTGTAATTATTGGTAAACTTTAATAATATAAATATTTATGTACAGCTAAATAAAACATATATTATCCTAAATAATGCTTTTTGTAATTTTGTAATTTTTAAAAAATGTTATATTAAAAGTTTTTACCATTTTCTTTGTTTAGTTTATTAATTTTTTAATTTATTTTTTTAATTTTTGTAATAATTAAATAAACATATTTTTTGCTTGTAGATCTATTTAGTTTATTTATGTATAATTGAATAATGTTTTATTTACAAAAATGTTTATTTTAAGAATTTTTAACTTTTGGTAGACATCTGTAGCTGTGAAAATAGACGAAAATAATTTAAAGTTGCAAATAATAAATAAAATTATTTTATTTTATCAAAAATTAACATTTAATTTTTGGAAATTAATTTTTTTCGAATATTGACAATTTTTGTTTGAATGAATCAATACTACATACCAGTAAAAACGGCTGTAAAAACAACTGTTTTGTACGCCGTTTGTTACTTCCGTCACATCTTGTTATTCAGCTTTTACTTGGTTTTATTTAGGTTTTTATTTTGGTGTTTTCTATAAACTGATTCTGTAATTTGGCAATAAAAGTTTCCAATCCCGTTTTTGCGTTTTTATGTATTGCTACAAGTAATTAGTACAGACGTAAGGCATTGAAAGGAAATTACAATTAAGAAAACACACAGTCTTTAACGACTATCGACCCTGCTTTTAATACTAAACAACACCCATTTTGCGTTTAATAAATCCGGCTACGTGACCAGCAATTTTGAGTCAATTTGCTAAACATCCCTCAAGATTTAACTTAATTTAATTTTATTGGTTAAAAAAAATTTCGCGTATTTCTATGTAAATTGATGGAATAAACGGGACAAAATTATTACCATTTTATCAACATTTTCAAACTGGTTACATTGTTGTTATTTATTAAATTAGACATTTTTATTGTACCAATTTGTTTCAAACAAAGGATTTTTTAAATTAATTATATTAAATTATTATTTAGTTGTTTTTATTTTACCAATTAAATGTTTGGTGCAAAATGTTTTGTTTATATGAAGCATGTGTATTTAGAAAATAATAATATTAATTTTTAGAGAAATAATAATCTAATAATTAATTTTTTTTATTAATTAGTTTAATAGATATGTTAAAAATTAAAACAATTTAAATTTTTTATTGCAAAATAATTTCAATTTGAATATTGCAATCAGTCATTGTTTTATCTATAGCAAAACAATTTTAGAGTTATTCAAAACTGATCATTTTAAATATCTTAGAAATAATATTAGAATATAATGAAACGGATTAACGTTAATTGACATTATCTTAAGCACACGACAAAAAAATTAAAATGTACATTTAATAATTATTACAATTATTATAAAATTAATTATTATTATTTTAAAAATTATAATTTTTTTTTATTTTATTAAAATATATTCTTTTTTTACGTTTGAATCCGTGCAATCAAAAGTTGCTAATTGTGTTTTGTGCTTTCCTAAATGTTTTGGTGTTTTAAGGATTTTTTGTGTTATTTGTTTTGTTTTTAAAATAATTTGTGCGTTTTTATTGTTTTAGTTGTTCTATTTACTTGTCCAATTGTTTTTTGATCTGGTACGATTTGCATATATCTTACTTAATTTACTATTTTATTAATTTCTTTAATTTCATTATTACTTAGCTTAGTTTTGCTTTGTAAAGTTTTATTTTTACTATATTTTTAAAAAATTGTTTTGACTTAAAAATAAAAGTTTCTCAGTTAGTAATTTGTAGATGCAGTAAATCTGTAAATACTGGTATGTTTTATTCTAGATATAACACTTACTTTTATAAAAACTGCACTGGGCTCTGAGCAAACTTTTAAGAGGATCTTTTTTGTTGTAATTATTATCTTATTGCCCCATGCTTACTTTTTAAAGAATAAACGTTTTGTAATAAAAATAATAATAATTTCTACACGGTTATATCTGCATGAAATAATTTACCAACCGCCGTGGTTTCAGCTTTGTCATTAATTTTTTTAAAAATCGGCCTATTATATATATATATATATATATATATATATATATAAGATTTTTATTATTTATTGACGTTTGAACCAAGTACCAAAAAAAATTCTCTTATTTAACAAACCTGAAATCTGAAACCTAAAAATTAAATGTTTACTTATATTGAATAAATTTGTTTTTTATATTTATAATGCTTATAATATTAATTGTTGTTGCATTTTATTTATAAAATATTGCATTTTTATTTTATATATTTTTCATAAGATGTCTAAAAATAATATTAGTCTAAATTTGTTTTAACCTTTGATTGTATTATTTATGATTGAAATAATTTGATGTCAACTAAAACACATAATTGTTATAAAAATGTAATTTTATCTACAAATAATCAAATTAATTATAATCTTTATGACGATATAAAGTAATTATTTATTTATAAATATAAACAAAATATGTTAAGTACAGTTACTTATTACATATTGGACATATTTTTTTTAAGTTTAAAATAATAAAAAAATTAATATTTGTAATTTAAATTTATAAAATAATGTAATTTGTAATACTGTTTTTTTATGTATTTTAATAAATTATCTTAATTGTTTATTGAGCTAATGTTTATTACATGATGTATTTTAAAATTTTGCAGTTCAACAACACGTATATATATATATATATATATA
>JAKXYG010000360.1:0-14507 GCA_025895645.1 Cardicola forsteri | reverse complement strand
GTAAGATTAATATCATAAAAATTTAGTAACACTACTTGTATATATTTGTTTATATATATATATATATATATATACAAAAATAAATAACTAATAATAAATTAAACTAAACATAATTTTTATCCTTGATAAATAAAAAGAGTTTGTACGCAAGGTTGGTTATCAAGCCAACGTAAAAAATTAAACTAATATAAAAACAATAAATGGATGCTATTCTAATAAACAACGCCATTAAATTATTAAACCTAGTAAAAATACAAAATTACTCAAACGACCGGGGTAAATAATACTAAAAAAAGCTGAATTTTTTAATTGCAAAAATGTTATCAGTGTTGGAACATGGAGCGTGCGCACACATTTTCCAAAAAAACAACTAGAACAAAAATAAAAACGTTTAATTTATATATTTTGCGTATTGGCAAAATGCAATAAAAAAATAATTGTATAAGTAAAAATGTAATATTATATTGTAGACATTTAAAACATTAAATGTATGGTCTTGTTTTTATGTTGCATAACAATGCTGCTAAATCTATGATTAGATGGAAACCCGTAAAAATTGTAAAAATACATAATTTTACAGACGATACTGGGATAAAACAAAACGTTTCTTAAATTATGTTTTAAAAAAATCAAAATATTAATTTATAATTACAATGCAAAATTAAATAAAAAAGATCTAAAACACATGGTTATTTATTAGTGGTGTTAAACGGTCATTGTACAGGTTTTGGAACATATTTTTGTTCGCATTTTTTGCTGTAATTTGGTGTTTTATTGCCCGATGAGTATTTTTAAAACAAATGGTTTTGAAAAAATAACAGCAATAACAGAAATAGTAATAATAAACAATGTTTGTATGTAATTAGAAATTAATGTTTTAAAATTTTTATATAATCTATAAAATCATGTTACAGATCAATGTATTATTTATAAATGGTAAAACATATTATAACGAATTAAATTTGTTTTTTAGTAATAATAAAAAATAATTATAGATTAAAAAGTTACTTAAAAAATAATAAAAATAAACATATCTGTACATATTTTAGCAAATTGTTGTAAGCGTGTTTTTTTAATCTAAAGATAATAATATTGTAATATGTGTTAACTAGGCAAAATAAATTTATTTATTAATATATACATATATATTTTAGTAATTAAAAGTAAAAAAAATAATTTACATTATCCAATAATGTAAAAACTTTAATATTTCTATATTATCTACAATTATTCAGAGATTAGGCCCTTAAACGGCTACGCTACATTTTTAATAACATTTTTTTTAAAACAAAAAATATGCACAAATTTACTCTACATTAATTAACGTTTTTTTTCTATTTTAAAACATTAAAATTATACAATTTTTTTTATTAACTTATAACAATTATAATTACTTTTTAAAGAATTTGTTTTAACAAAACATTTTTATTCCAACAAAAATTATTTATATTGGGTATATAATTAAATATTTCTATATTTCTAAAACAATTAAATGTTAAAAAAAATATGATTACGGTTATCAGCAAGTTTAAATAACCTTCCTATAAAAAATGACGTTACCGTAAATAAATGTTCGGTCATTATTTGACAAAATAGATTACTTACAACTGCTTTTAAATGAGAGGCTACATCAAAACAGTAGTTTTTTATTTTTTTAAGTATTGTGACTTAACAAATACACTAACAACAATTTAATATCAATTATTGGATTTACAACACATTGCCTTGACAAAAGCAGCAAAGTGAAAACACGTAGTAGTAGTTAGGTTACTTACATAAAAAATGTTATTTTAATTCTAGTAAATAATTTAAATTTTAGCAATTTGGTAATAAAAACGTGGGTGTACATTGTGAGTATTTATTTTTATTTTATTATAAAAATAATAATGTTGTTAATACGTATATCGTACCATTAGCAAATCTCTCCGAATGTAAAATGTTTTTTTTAAATATTATTAATTATTTAATAATTGTTTGTACCAATAATTTGATTTTACTTGCTGGTGGTTTCAACAAAACTAAAACAAATATTTTTTATGGGTTTAACCCAAATAATAAACTTTAATACTAAAATTACTGGTTCTATTGGTTTTATTGGACCACACAATAATTCAGGCATATCCTACAATTTATTTTAGAAAAAATTATATGCATTTTACTAAACCTATATCAAAATCATATATATTTGCTTGAAACTTATTACAACAAAATTAAAAGGGCTTAAGATATATCTTGGGCAACAGTGTGTTACTATTGAATAACAAACTTACCTAGTCTGATCACATTAACCAATTGTTTACAATAACTGAAGGTTTATGTTATTACATAAAACATTTAAGGAACCTTCGTGTTTTCCAACATGTTATTAATACATATTTTAAAGTTACATTTTATTTTATAATAATAAATTGCTTCCTGTAATATTTTCAAGACTAAAAAAAGGATTATATGAAGTTAAACAGTGTGTTACTATTGGGCACTATTTACAATAAAATTTATTATAAAATAATTTATTAACACTTTAAGGAATGTCTTTTATTTATTTTTTGTGTTTTTAACAATTTTAAACATCCATTTTATTGTAATTTTAGCAAATTATTTGCATTTGGAACAACGAGAAGATCACATATACACGTTAAATGCAGAACAAATGTGCATTTATATTTATGTCTGCCGTATTTAGAAAGGTTATTATCCAATTTCAAAGCAGTTTAATTTGATTTTTACATTAATCTATGTAAATCATATATATGCATTTTGTTTGTTATTTGGTCTGACTAATTAATGTTGTTTGTTATCTGCCTATTTTAACTTGTAACTATGTTTATTATTTATCCAGTGTATTAACTTATTAGCCATGCTCACTCATGAGACATGATTTATTCGCATTTTATGTATACTGATATATTTGCACACTAATAACCATAGTGTCTTCTAAATAATACCATGCCCTATTACGCATATCACGTTGAATATGACTTTTAAATATACGTTAATAATAAGTTTTCTTTTTCTTTTATTTTATGTAATTTATTGTTACTTTACTTATGTATCTATATTTCGTCTGGTGTTACACACTGCTAATTGTATTTTTTTATAATTGTATTTTTTTTGTGTTAAAACTTACTTCTACTGAAGTATATAAGCCAATAATCATAAATAATGAATAAATAAAAATAAATAATTTTATTTCTAAAATTATTTACATTATATTTTATTATTTTATTAGTAATGCTCATTACTGAGTCACACTATTAACTATAGTACAGTTTTGAAATAATACCATAACTGTTTTAAATATACGTTGATTTTAAAGTTTTGTAGTCTACGTAATGTATTTTTATTTATATATTTATTTTTAAACAAATGTTACATATTATTAATTATATTGTATTTTTATAACTGTAAATATACTTTGTGTGCTAAAAGCTACTTCTACTAAAGTATCTAAGTCAATAAACATACATAATAATTATTATTATAATAAGTATCTAGTAATAAGTTTGTTAAATTATTATTATAAAACATTTTCTTCTATAGATTACACATGTAATTAATACTTACATTTTTATAATTATGTTTAATTAAACACATTATTAATTATAAAAACATTAATCAATATACTATTATCACCAAATAAAAATAATAAAAGAAATAAAATATAAAGTATATTTATATCTTATATTACCGTTTGTATATATATATATATAATTGTAACTAATAATGTATTGCATAGTGCTTACTTCTAAAATAAAAAAAAAGTTTAATTACATTAACATCAATAACTACACATGTACACATATACAAAACATGCATATAGTAACGTTAAATAAAATAAGTATTTCATAAATTTTACCGTTGATGTGTACTAATTAATGCAAATTGTTGTAAACTTAATTATACAGAAAATACATATGTATTTAATCACAATATTATATATTTTCAATTAAAAATTATTAATATTAATTAATGTATTTTAAATTTTAGTAGTACTGCATTTTACAGTAAAATTATAAAATAAATTTTATATTTAACTTTGCATATCGTGTTCTTATAACTGCATTATAAATATTTTTAAAATGCATTGTTTTGTAAATACATAATGGTTTTTAATTTATAATTTAATAATTACAATAATTTTAAATTATAAAAAAAAATTGTGTTTATTTAAAAAAAATAATTAATAATCTATACAATAGAGTTATTACCGTTAAAATAAATTATTTTACTAAAACGTTTTTAATTGCTATAAAAGCTTGTCAGAAATATTATTTGTAAGCTATACAATATTATATAATAAAAAAAAACAATATATATACATATTAAAAGTAATAATTAATTGTATAAAGTATTAACTGGTGCAAAATTAAAAATATAGTAAAATTATTAACATAATTTATAAGATTAATTATTAATAAAAATATAAATTGTATGTAACTTTTTAAGTTATCAAGTGATTAAAAACATTACAAAGGTAAAAAATGTTTTTGTAACTGCCAATTTTTTAAATTTAGGCGGTTTGTAATGCTGTTATTAAAAGTGTTAATACATTCTTTTTTATTATAATGAACAACAAACCGAATGCGTTCATATTAACCCCAAGTTCAGTATGTTTATTAATGTTGCACTTTATCATACTAAATAAATAGTAATTAAGTAATAAAAAACGTTTTAGATTTTAGCTTTTTATTGCTTAAATATAAAAATAAAACAAATAATGTAAATTATAATAAATAAATATTGTCCTGATTAAAAGTAGAAACACCAAAGTATGTGTGCTGCATGTGTTAATAAAAAACATTTTTATAACTAAAAAAATATTATTTAAAGTACCAAATATTTTTTTATTTAATAGGTTGAGTATAATTAATACTAAACAAACACGTTATTTGTTAAGAAAAACAGTTTTTCTAACTAGAACTACACAAACTGCAAAGTGTACAAAACGCCAATTACACAAGTGTTGTTTACTCTACAGTTTACAAAATAGTAATCTGTCATCCTTTTTGGTTTTTAGTAATAAATGATTTAACCAATAAAACCAGTTTTATTTATTGTGTTTGTTATTGTGAAATAAATAAAATTGTTTAAACATGTTTAAATTCTAAAATAGGTTTACTGTATTTTTTTTAAATTTTATAAATTTTTTTTTATTATCTGTAGTACTTGGTACACGTATTCATTTACGTCTTTTGTTTAAAATTATCACAATTTTGCGTTTTTTGTCTATTTATCATTTTATAAATTATTGACAAGTCAACATTATGTACATTTACTAATTTTTTTAATAAAAATCTTTTTGTTTTTAAATGTTTAAAAACACGATATTAATATTTGGTAAGATAAAATGTTATTTAATCACTATTGTAAAATAGACAAACAGTGCAATTAAACTTATTACTGTTATTATTTTTTATTAAATTATTAAAATTACTGTACTGTAAAAACATTATTTTTTTTATAAATGATTTATGTTTTAAAATTTAATAAATTATAATTTTTTAAAACAATAAAACTAACATAAAGAAAAGATTGTTTGTAAAAAAAACATTAATTATAACGGTAAATATTTATAAACTTTTTGTAACCTGTTTAAATAAATTAATATTTAACAGTAATAACTTATTTAATGTATTTTTATATTAATAAAAAATATACACTAAATGTTTTATTACATTTTTAAAACATGTATGTATTTGTACACAGTAATATATATGATTTAACACCTAGTTTGGATAAAAAGTAATTAAATCTAATAATTTCCAAGCTTGGATAACAAAAGAGGGTTTGAACACAAAATTAGCAACCTGTTCTTTAAAAAATTATACTGCTAAAAAAAACAATAAAAGGACGCTATTTTGACAAACAACCGCAAATAAATAATAGCACGTATCCAGATGACAGAGTTACATAAATCACAGAATTGAGTAGAAGTCGAAAAAGAAATCAATCTTTGATTTACATATTTTATAATGCCAAAACCTTAACCATTAATAAAACATAAAATTTTCTCAATTTTTTTTGTAGTTGACAGTGACAATATGTCCTTTAAGAAATGAAAAAGTACAATCTAGATATTTTGAGTATTATAAAAATGAGGTACATAGGTTAAAACTACATACGAATAAAAATATGTCATTTTAAATTATAAAATCATTAAAAGAATGGACTTTTGTTTGAAATATGACATTATTACAATTATACAAACAAAATTAATTGGTTAAATTATACGTTTATTACCAAAAAAATTAATGTAAACTATATTGGAATAAACAAACGTAAATAGTAAACATAAGTTGGCAGACCACAGAAAACTTGGCTAAGAACGATTTGAAAAAATCTGTTTGAAACAAATGTTTTATGTAATTAATGCAAAACGTTTGGCAGAATGTTTAAATACATAAACATATTTTGTTGTCTTTTTAACTTAAAAGACTTTGTTGTTCTCACTTTTTGCTGTAAGTGTTGTTTAAATGTCTCATGGTCATTTTTTAAAGGGTTTTTTAATAATACAATTTTAATTAAGAAACAAAAATAATTAAACGCATATATTAGAAATTTACTTAATAATAGTTTGTTAACAATTTTGTTTAAATAAAAAACAGTTATTTATTATATAACTAATGTATACTGTAATTTTAAGTGAATTAAAAGAACTTTTCGTTTTTAATAAAAATATAAATATATTTAAAGTTAATTCAGCGTATTTTACATTATTTTTAATTAGTTTTAAAATTATATATTACATATAACTAATATATTATTATGTTATCAAACAAAATAAAGAAATTTGGCAATCATTTGAAACATATTTTATTGCGTGTTTATTATTACATTGAATAAAAAAATTATATTTTACAGTACGTAATTATTAATCAATCGTTATTCTAAAACTAAAACTAAACAACAAGTGGTTGTACAGTTAACTTTAAAATTGTCATGAGAATTATATGTAGGATATACTTTGTCACCGGTTAATATTTAGTTTAGTTAACTAATTTTGGCCTTGACTTAATTAATACATAATTTTCTATTTAGTACGAATTTCATTATGACAAATTACCAATTTAAATTTTACAACTAATATTAATTAATTTAAATATATTTTTTAAATATTAGAAAAATATAAGCTCTTTCTAATTAATTGTTTAAAAATACATTTTCTGTTGTACAATTAAATGCATATTAAAAGGAATGAGCAAAATTTAATTATTGTTAATATTTACAATGTTAAAAAGCGTTAATGGTTTTTTCAACAAACAAAATTAATGTTTAGACCAAAATCGGAATAGCAAAGTCAATATCATTATGTTCTTTAATTTGTTTAAAAATAAATTTTTGTTTTTATACATTTGCAATAATTTTTTAACAATAAGTAAAAATTAAACGTAAAATTACACATTACTACATAAAATACATAGTAATTTAATATAGATAAACATTGCTTTTGCGATATTTTAGCATTTTATATATACATATATATATATATATATATATATATATATATATATATATATATATATATATATATATATATATATATATATAAAGAAACTACGAAATGTTTGATTAATTTTTAAAAAGTTATTATTCGGATTTAGACTTAGTTATAAATTAATTTAGTACGTAATGCATTTACCTATAAAATTATAACACATTAATAGTAAAATGTAATTAAATAATTAATTAAAAGTATATCCTTATATATTCAGCACATCCTGCCGTCAGTTTTTGTTGTAAAGTATCAATAACGATTTAAAAATATTAATTAATCAAAACAATTTTGTTAGCAAAATATACACTATTTTTTATTTTAAAGTTAGAAAAAACCTTAAGATTTAATTATATTTTTTAAACGTACAATCACATTTATATTTACTAACCAGTAAATATTTTGACATTTATATCTTGGTGTACATAAATAGCATACTTCTGGTATGATCATGTAGTGCATATATTTTAAAATCAAATCCTTATGCTACTATATAAAAAGATTAAAAAACTAAATATTAGCAACTAGATATACTATAAAATTTATTAACTCATTACATCATCTTTTATTCTTTGATATTATATTGCTCACCCGTAATTTCTTCTGGTTTATTAACACAGGATTATATTATTTTAAAGATGCATATCATTGGTATCAAAATCTTCAGGAATCAAATATTTTATTTTATTGGATGATATTGATGCGATATTGTTTAAATCCTGTATACAATTAGCATCAAGGATTGAAAATAATAACAATCACCTTCCATGCAGTTTTTAACAATTTTAAAGCTTTTGGAAAAACAAGAAGAACTTACCTGCACATAAAAGCCAAAACTAATCAATACAAAAATGCATGTCTACCCTACTTATCCAGAGTATTAACTAATTCAGAATCAAACAAATTTGAACTACTAAAAAACCTGTTAAAGTAGGAGTTGTTCCACCTACGCATTCATTTGAACTAATTTGCACATCTCACAGTACAAGTTGTGCCTTACAATGACTTATTCTATGTACAGCAATTTTAAATATTTTTTTAAAAATTACATGCATACAATATAGACTATTTTTATATTTATTAACATATGACATTCTATTTCATTTTGATCCCATTATTTGTACTACTACTTTTTTTATATTGATAGTAAAAATGTATTTTATGCTGAATGTATCTCTAGTGAGATATTAAAGCTTAATAATAATAATAATAATAAATATAAATGCAAAATCTTTATTTGCACAAATATATATATATATATAGCTATATTTATTTAAACAATTATTTAAAAAAAATAGTTAATTCACATTTTAGTTTTAAACAAATTAACTTAACAAATGTTTTACTATTAAATATATTTATTAATACATATTATTGCTAATTTACATTGAACAAATAAAAAAATATTTATAACTACACTGATGTTATAAAAATAATTTAAACAAAAAATGTTTTTTTTAAATTTAAAACATAGAACATGTTTAAACATGTTGTATATATTGTTAAATAATAGTGTATAATTACGGTAATAAATATATTATAATTATATTTTTTTTAACACTTTAATTTGCACATGTCCTAAGACATAAATAATATCATTAAAATCTATTGTGTATTTTAATTTAGAACTTATATTTTTTATGTATGAGTAATTTAAACGCAATACAAAAAAAACATGTATAAATAAATAAAGTATACATATATATGTATATACATTTATTTTATATTTTACATTCACATGTTTACTTTATTCACTATATTTATATTTATTTACATACTACATTTTATTTCGTTTTGTTCACAATAATTGTATTACTACTTTTGTAATTGTTGTTGTTATTTTTTACATTGACGGTAAAAATGCATTTTTTACTTTACATTTGTAATAACAAAAATAAAAATAAAAATAAATAATATATATTTTTTATGTCAAGTAACAATAATGGCAAAACTATGATTAGATAAAAACTTGTAAAGAGCTGCAACATTTTCATTAAATGTAACTCAAATTTTGCAAAAAAAATTACTAAAATGCAAGTTTATGCTTTTAGTAAAAGCAATAACAACACTAACATTCTATCTTTTATAATTACTTACAACATTCGTTAAATAATAATTAATTATAATATTTTTAAATAATTTTAATTTTAATTTAAACAAAGATATATATATATATGCTTTTTAATGTTAGATTATAAAGCTAGGTTGAGAACATAAGTAATACCATTTTTAATATCTTGACTCTACACATTCATTTTTAAATAAGTTTTGACAATACAATTTTTTACACAAAAATACACATAACAACGTAGGTTATTTTTAATAAAAAACAATTAAAAATTAATAAAATTTGTATTAACACTAAATGGCGATTTTTCTTGCTACAGATACGTCCATATTGTGTAAATGTTGGTTCTGTTGTTAAAAATATTGTTCAAATTAAAAATAATAAAACTTGCAAAAAGTATATCTATATTTGTATAAAGACTTGAACAACCAATTATCTTAAACAAATATTATAATTTTATAAAAAAATACATTTTAATTTAAAGTAAAATAAAATTATTTAATAGCCAATACATATTGTTTTAACTTGACACGTATGCGGGTTAAAAGGTGGATTTATTAAACAACAGTAATATTGATTCATTGTAAAAAAAATCTACTAATAATTATAGTTAAAAAATAAATAATAATAAATTTACAACTTTAGGTATAATGGTTAAAAAATGACAGAGAAATAAAATAATTTGTATAAAATATTATATGCAAAATAACAAATGAACTACAAAATTTATATTAATACTCTGTGTACAATTACAAACCAATTTATATATATATATATATATATATATATATATATATATATATATGTATAATACATTTTAAAATGTTGTAATTTTTAAAAGTTTATTTATTAAAAAAATAAAAAAACAATGTTATTTTTTTATAACATTTACTTTATATATATATATATATATATATATATATATATATATATAATATTTGTTCCTATTTAGCAAAGCTCTAGTATGTGTTTGTTTTAAAAACTTTACAATGTTATTTAGAAAAAGTGATTAAGTACACTAGTTAAATTTAATAAAATTAATGAAACAGTTTTATGTAGTAGATTTACACACTGATGTAGAAGCTATATAAGTTTTAAACCATAATGGTGTAATAATAATAATTATTATTATTATTATTATTATTATTATTATTATTGTTATTATTACATTTTTAATTCACATACTACACAAATGTTCAATAAGTATATATATATATATATATATATATATATATATATATATATATATATATATATATATATATATATATATATATATATATATATATATATATATATATATATATATATATATTAAACAGCTTTTATTATTATTATTATTATTATTATTACAAATACCATTTTATTTTAAAAATTAACAAATGATGTTTTCGTTTTTTAAAAGTACATTATTAACATTTAGACCTAAGAGCATACATTAAAATTTGGCAACCAGCAAATATAGTCTAACGTTTAGATTTGGTAAAATATGTATTTATTCCTTAATGTTTAATTAAAAACATTCAAAGTAATAAAACTATTTATCAACATCTTTAAATTAAAAATACATTCTTAATTAAGTTGCTATTGCTTAAACATTTTTTCTGCTATTTGTTTTAACTAAAATTGTTCCTGTAATGGTTGTTTGCCAATTTAATTAACCAAAACTTTATTGTATTATAATTTATTACTGATAAAAAATGTATTTGCTGATTTTTTATGTTTTGACAGTTTTAAATAGATTTGTAATATATAAATTTTTATGATAATTATAAATTTGCTTTAAAAATTAATAACATTTATTAATTAACTTTTTACTAATAACAACAAATAACAATTAAATACAAATATTAATTATTGCATTTATAATATATATATTTTGATGTTTTCATTAATTTTTATACTTTAATAATAATTTAATTAAACGTAATGTATTTTTAATAAACAAATAAAACAACTGTAAACTAACAGTATAATATATATATATATATATATATATATATATATATATATATATATGTTTAAGTACTGTATTACATATATCGGTATATTTTAAAAATTGTCTTAAGCTCGTTTTTTAAGGTTAATTAAATTTATATTTATTGTAAATTTAAAAATATTTAATATTTGCATAAAAATAATTATTATATAAACAAACATTATATTTTAGTTATTAATTGTTATATTAATTTAAATTTAATCAAAGTAATTAGTAATTTTTCAATTCAAATGTGCAAATTTATAAAATTGACGTTAAATAATTTTAAAATAATAGTTATTTTTGCTTATTTTATATAAATAAATATATTAAAAATTACTATTTTTGCAGAATCAAACAACATATTGTATTTTGTGTTTATGTACTGCATAATTATGGAAAAATTAAATATATTTTATGCATTATAAAAGTTTTAATTCTACAAAAATTAATTTTGTTTACAACTCTAACATAATTTTGTTTTAAACATTTAAATGTAGCTTAAGTTCAATTTAGTATTTATTTTTAAAAATATTTGTATAAAAATACAAGATGTTGTATGTTAAACCTTGTAGCACATTTATAAATTTAGACACACAAAATAGTGTATTTTCCAAACATGTGTTATTGTTAAAAATTAAGTAAATAGTTGCAAATAAATTGGGCACAATTAAAAATATATAAAATGCATGTATATTTTATTTAGAAAACTGTGGTAAGCGTGCGTTTTTAATTCCAACATCATAAAATTAAATATTTAACAAAATCGAATGAGGAAAATAAATATATTTAGCTGTAAAATATTAATTATCATTTTTAATTATTTTATAAATTTTAACATACAAATTATTTATTTACCTATTGTTACAATTATTACAAATATGTTTTTAAAAATTGGATTGTGCTTTTGTAAATATTACCCAAATAATTAAAATGTATATTTAATAATTACAAACAATTAAACAAACGTAAAATAGTATAAATAAATTATATATTATTATTAAATTAACTGTAATAAATAACTTTTTTAATCAAATTTTAATATAAAATGCTGTAACATTTTTTAAAAAGTAAAACGGTTTATGTTACAACATTAATGCGTAGGGTATAACAGTAATATACTGTTTATTCATATATTAACAATTAAAACAACGCAAAATATGCTCAAAAAATTGCATTTAGTGTCATGTAATATTGCATGTATAAAGATAGTTACTGGATATATTTACTAAATTTTAAAATTCTAATGGTGTAATTAAACTACGTTTTAGCTCTAACAATTTTATGCATTTAAAACAAAAACGTTGTTAATATATTTGAAATACAGGTTAAATTACAATAATTAATATTTGTATTAAAATATAAAATATTGTTCAAAAATTATTTAATAATTTTTACAAATCTGTATTATAAAATTAATTAAATTATTATGTACATTTTAAACAAAATATTTTTTTATAAATAATATGTCTTCAAAACGTTTTTTGTATACATTTAAGCAAATTGTAGTAAGCGTATTTGTTTCAATTTTTTTTTCTTGTTATTAATATGGTAATAGTAAATAAATAAAAATAAGTAATTAGCTATATAGTTTACATTTATTTATTAATAAAATAATTATTTATTTACTATTACAAAAAGATTGACATGAGTGTATATATTTGTTCACTAATGCATACGTTATAAAATTATGTTTAAGAAACATTAACATTTTAACAATTAAAATAACAAAAATATTTTAAACAAATTAAATTTAAAACTTAATTATGTTATATTTAATGTAATACCTTATTTTTAATTGTAAGTTAAATTAAAATTACTATTCTAATGTACGCAATTATTTATAAACAAATAAAACTGTTTAAAAATATATATTGTAATTGGGCTTGCAAATTCAAAATAATAACATATTTGAATCTATTATTGACCTACTATAATAGTAATATATATGTACCAATTGTTACTTATTAATCAATTTTTGTTTTCAATAATACGTCATTTTCCATGCGGTTCACTTAACGTTTTTAAATATAAAAAAGTTTTAATTACAATGTGGTCTAGACTGTATGATGAATTTGAATGAAAGTAAGTTTTTTAGGCATTTCAAATTTTTTTTGGTTAACTACAAAACGTATAGTAAATTGTAAGTTGTGCTAAAATACTCATTTCTACTTTTGAAGTATGCACAGGAGCATTGTTTTAAATAAATGTTAATTGTCCTGTAGCAATACTAGACAATTCACTATAAAAAAAATATCTAAATATTTGTGCAAATATAGCGCTGTTTAAATTTCCGTTAATACGCATCTATTTTAGAAATTGATTGTGTTTAATTGTAAAATATCCTTTGACACAGAACAAATGTGCAATTTTTATAGCAGTACAAGTGTGTTTCAGTAAAAAAATTGAATTATAAATAGCCTGTAAATGTTCAGTCTATAGTTTATACAATTGTGCACACTTATCTATAAAGCATAGTAATTTCCAAAACAACGATAAATAATGTTTGTACTTATTAGAAAACTTTACTCGTTGTAATCTATGGGCACGACTAAGTGGAGGTTGCTTAACAGCCATTTTAAAAATAAAGCTTTTAGATTTTTTTTTCTTTCTTACAATTAAATAAAAAACTTTTTTAAGTATTAATTTTTTATTTGTTTTATTTGTTTTATTGTTCTGTGTTTTCAAATGTGCATAGTTATAAACTAATTATTTTCTTTGGTTGTTAAACGTTTTTTATTAACTGTGGGTGCTATGCGGCTTGTTTTATTGTTTAAAATGTTGTACACATTTGAAAAACCTATTTTTATAAATTCGGCAATTGTTTTAACTTTTGTGCCCATTTTATAAAAGGTTTGAACTAATTCATTATGGGCATACAATTAACGACCACAAGTATTAAATGTGCGGAAATAAAAAGCATTTTTATTAAAATTTTAATTTTTGAAAAGAAAAATAAAAATCTACTT
>JAKXYG010000362.1:0-10595 GCA_025895645.1 Cardicola forsteri | reverse complement strand
GACATAAACCATTTATTAGTTTAATTATTAATTGTTTAGCATATTACATAACACAATGCTGTTTTTTGGTTATTAAAACAGTTATTTTTAAAATTAACAAATTAATATATCTTTCTGTTTGACGTAACATTTTAATTATTATTTTTTTGTTTGCTTGTAGTTATAAGTACGTTTTTAAATTTATAATACTTTTAAAATATATGTTTTATGTACAGATTTAAAATATGTTATTTGAGTTAATCCAACACTTTTAAAAAAACTGCAATATGTATTTAACGCTATTTTAATGATTAGCAATAAATAAGTGATAATACATGATTTAAAATGTTTTAAAAAAAAACAATAATATAAATATAAATATAAATATAGATATTTTGGGTACTATTAAAAAGCGTTAAAAAATTCAAAAATATTTTACAAGTAGAGATACATCAATATTATGTTAAAAAGGTAAATACAATTATGTTTATAAAATTAGTTGCGTAGAAACAGTACTAAAATTATATTTGGATAAAATCCGTTAACAACCGTATCAATTTGGCGGCACTAAACTCTAGGTTTTATTAAATAACAATTGTGCAAACAACGTAAAGGAACGTATTACTTATAAATAATATAATTTACGTTTAAAAAATTAAGTTTTATTAGATTTTATTTGTACCTTAATGAACTAAGATTAGAAAAGGCTAAAAAATTAATAAAACAATTAATGTTTTTTTAAAATGTTGACATAATTTTTACATATTTATGTATTTTAATTAATAAAATTATTTTTAACGGGTTATGTGCTTTTGATTTACGTTTGTGTGCATTAATGTGTATCAATAAAATATTATCATACGTATGTATTAGTAAGATTTAAATAAAAGTCTAAATTAAATAATTATAGCAAAATGATAAAAAATGTCACAATGCTTTTATTTTTTGACGTCAATTATTTTAAACTGTATATTTTATATTTACATACCTTATAATTTATTTTTAAGTAAATAATAAAACAAAGGTTTAATTTAAAATGTGTTAATGTTATTTGTAAATAAATGTTTAATATTAGTATTACAAAAATAATATATACGTGTTATTTTAATAAAATGTTGTTGTAGATAGTATGCGTAGATAATATAAATAACATTAATCAATTATAATGTGTTAATTTTGATAGAGTCTGACATTAATCCTTGTTTTAAAATACAGAACAAACTCTCATATAAATATGCTGCAATTTATAAAAACAACATCCTTTATTATAATATTTTTACTATTTAAGTTACTAAATATAATTTTTATTCAATAAGTTGGTTAACACAAAACCAACTTATCAAGTGTCAAGATTGGTCTTTGTTTAATTACCAAAATATATATATAATAAATTTGATTAGCAAACTACTTTCTTTTGCTAACTGGTTTGTCCCAAATTATTTTTCTGTTAACAAAATATACAAAGAGTCAATTTTATATACTACAAAATATGAATCTAAATTTGTTTTGCTTTTAAATAATAAAGTAAATAACATTTTTGGTTTATGTGTTAAACCAATTTTTTGCACTGCTTTTTGCCGTTAAATAACCATTATATTAAATTAAATTGTACAATATTAGAAATAGGTTTATTTTAGCTTTACGTTAATTTTATAACATTTTTGTAATAATTTAACCCAGTTGGCATTTTTTAAAGCATTATTATAGTTTTGTAGTTTTTGTGCATTTAAAACACGATAAATTGTTGCAAAATTAATTTTATATTATTCCGCTAGATATTTAGGCAAAAATCAATAATTTTTTATTTTTATTCAATGTTGTATTTGTTGTATATATTTTTACAGAACGAAAACAAACCAAGCATTTAAGTGAATGCATGTATAATAATTAATATGAATTAAATTTAATATTAGTAAAAATTAATGCTTAAAAATATTTCAAATTATTTTTTAACATTATGTTTAACATTATAGTTATAATTAGTATTACCGTTACAGTTAAATAAAACATAAACATATAAATTTTAAAAAAATATTTAAAAGTAAATATTAAGCAATTATTCAGTATTTTAATTTATTTTATTTTTTAAATATTAATTTTTACTAAAAAAAATAAAAATTAAAAAATTATTTTAATATATATTTTTAATTTAAACGCTAATTTATTACTGAAAGTATATTTACATTTTTGATATGTATAACAGTTCAATAATTTTCCTACTTGCTTTTATTTAGTGATACGTAATAAGTTTTAAAATTTTTTTATGTAATTTGTTCCTATTGAATTATAAAAAAATATTAATTTTTATTTTATACATATATAATTACAAAATTGTAGTTAAAAAAAGTAAACGTTTTTAGAAAAATATACGTTAAAAAAATTAATTTAATTATCCCATACCGAAAACCATATATTATTGTTTATATAACACCCTTTCTGCTTTAAAAATAGGCATGTAATATAAAAATAACAGTTATGTTAAAAAAAAACAAAAATTTATAATTTTAAATAAAACAGTTATTTTATGTATTCAATTATTTTGTTAAACGTTTTGTTTAATACTTTAAAACACTTGTTTCACTTAGATCTTTTAAATTGGTTCTTAGCCAAGTTTTTGTTGTATACCAAAATTACTCATTATTTTTAATTGTTTATTATAAACCCATTATTAATTGTATTTTGTGCATTTAACGTAGAATTTAACAAAATTATTGTTTTGCTTATTTGTAATAATGTTATGTAATAAACATAATTAGATTTTTTAATAATCTATTTTTTAAAATATAATTGCACCAAATTGCATTTTTTTTAAATTAGTAATAAAAAAACATTTTATATCCTATTATTTATAATATTTTTTGTTTTAAAGTTTAATTTTTATATACTACTGTAAAAAAATTATTATTATTTATGTGTACAAAGAAAATTCTATTTTTAACCAGATAAAAAATATGACTACATTTATTTGAGTCTATAATCAATGGCATTGTATTTTAAGTTTGGTTTTAGAATTAATGATGCTTTTAATATACAAAATAATTAACTGTTTTTTAATTTTGTTTATTAATGTAACAATACAATAATTTATGCTTTTTACAATACTTAAGACATCAATAAACATTAATATTACAACGCCTGTTGTCATATATTGCATTAATCATGATGCCTCACATATGCGTAAAGTTTAATTAAGTGATCATTAAATTTATTTAATACTGTGATTCAAGTTATTTATAATAAAATTAATTATTTAAAAATATAACAGTTACAAATTGTATTTTTGATTTACATTTGTAACAATTTAAAACGTGTTATTGTAACTTATTTTTGTCTAAATATAATAACAAATTTTAAAGGAATAAGTGCATAATATTTTTATGTTTAAACAGTATTGCATAAAATTTAACAATGTTTTACAATATTAATAAAATTAATTGTAATTATTAAAATTGTTAACATTATTAAATAATGTAACAAAAGTAAACATTTGGTTTATAAAACTACTGTTATTACAAAAACATGCTAGCTTCTTACAACGATTTTTATTTACCGCATTATTTAAACAATTTAAAATTAATTAAAACATTTTATTAGGTACAAAAAATAAAAATATTTTAATTAAATAGTTGCATTTGCTCGGACGTTTTTAGGTTTACTAACAACTATTTCTTGTTGCTAATTATTTAAAACTTGATATTTTATCATATAACATTGAATAAATAAAAAAAGTTACATGTAACTATGTTGCGTTTTGGTAGCTGACTCTCCGTGCTATACATTGTTTAATTTTTAAAATGCATAAATTATTTTAGTTACAAAAAATATATACAATACATAAATTGCATTATGAACCTTTTATGAAAACAAACATTTTTTAATTAAATATTATAAATTATAGAATAATTTACAATTAATTAAAAAAATACAAAATTTTAAAGTTTTTAAACATGACTTAAAAAGATACATTACATTCACACTGTTTCCAATATTACTAATTATACAACGTTTGATTATTTTGTGAGTTTATAAAAAAATTCGTTTTATTAAATTGTCACTTAAAAGTCACAATTCACTTATTTTAGTAAAATATAGTACTATTTTATTTACATTATTTATCGTAAACGATCATTTTTTAAAATTATAATTTTTATGTTTGTTACTAATTAGTGACATGTTTTATGTTAAGCCACAATATTTACCTGACGCATTTGTTACACAATCTGTAATTATTTTTAAAACAGTTTTTATTGTTTATAAAATAAAAACATTTATTGTTTTTAATTTTTAGTTGTTAACAAATTTTTGTAACATTAAGATTATAATTAAAAATAGCATTTACATTGCGATATGCACGTACATTTTAAAATGTTGTCTTTATATAAATGTAATTAATCTAGTTTACTGTTTTTTTATTAAAAATCTTATGTAGTGTTTTGTTAATAAAAATTGGGTCTAATTATAAGGACAAAATGTTGTTTCAAAAATTGCATAAAATTGTAAGCATATCTAATATTTTAGTAAATAAATTATTTGTTCCAAAATGCAATTATTATTATTATTATTATTATTACAAAACTATTTTGCTTTAAAAAATAACCATGGGGCAATAAAATAACAATTACAAAAAAAATTAACATTAAAGTCTCGTACTTCAAAAAAAATATGAGACAACATGCTTTCCATGTATTTAAACATTCTGCCAAACGTTTGCTTGTGCCCATGAAATATTCATTTTAATTAAATCTTCCCGAATAGTTCTTAGCCAAGTTTTCTTTAGTCAGCCATACTTTTTTTTGCCATTTACAATTGTACATTTTTAAACCGTTCTTACTGGTCTTTTGAGCGGTAAACGTAAAATTTAACCATTAATTTTTTTTGTTAAATTGTAATAATGTCATGGAGTAAACGAGAGTTAGTTTTTTTTATGATCTCACCATTTAAAATGTGATCGCACCAGGTAATTTTTAAAATACTTTTAAGACACCAGCAATAAAATACATTTACCATCTTATCAATCTTGACCGTACGTTTCCACGTTTCACTTCAATATAATAATAATAATAATAATAATAATTTATTACTCAAAAAATCTTTTACAATATTGCATTTTTCGGGGTACAAACCAATTTACTATAAAAATTTTCTTTATGTTAATATATATATATATATAATTGTTAATATATATTTAAATAAAATAATAACAAAATAATGATGTTATATATATATATATATATTCAAAATAAATAAAAAATAAAAATGTACAAATTTAGTTTGTTGGTAATGTTTACCCGCACAACTTAAACTGAAAATAATTTAAAAAATGTTTGGTCATAATTGGATTATTTGTAAACTGGGGGTTATATGAAGAGAAATGGATAGAAATTATAAACAATAGTTGGAAAACGGTAAATAATGTGTATAAAATGGTATTATTTTTTATTTAGATGAGCGAATAGCAATTTTTAAGTAAACAATATAATGAAAATAAGTTTTTCATAGACCAACAAAATAATCGAACGTTGTATGATTAGTGATCTTGGAGACAGTATGAATGTTAATGTATTTTTTTAAATTAATTTTGAAAGGTTTAAAATTTTGTATTTTTCTTAATTAAGAAAAATTTTGCTTTTAGGGATGATTTATGATGCAATTTACGTACTGTATATTCTTAATTTTTCAGTTTACGTTTAAATTTGTTTGCATCAAATGTTATTGAATAGTTTAAATTATTATTGAACATTGATTTATGGAATAACAATAAATTTATTTGGATCCTTCTTAGTTATAGAGGCTCAAGATTGAGCAATTAATTTCTTTCTTTGTAGTCCATATTTGATGAAAAACCAATAATCATTTTAGTAAAATATTTTTGAACATTTTTAATTTTTATTAAACTGGCTTTTGATGTAAATTGAATGAAGCAGCAATAGTCAATTATTGGCCAAATAGCATATTTAAAGAAAGCTAATTTGTTTTTTTTAAGAATAAATATATTATTTGCACGTCTCAATAATTTTTTTGCATTTGTTAGTGATATGGGATACATGCTCAGAAAATCGTAAGTCTTTTGAATAGTAGGTGCCCAAGTTTTTAATTATTGGTATAGTTTTTATTGTGTAATTACCCAAACTGATTGGTTGTACGAAACGTTTGCCAAATAAATAATAAAAAAATTTATTAAGGTTTATTTCTATTTGGTGGTTAATGTATCATTGATAGAAATTTAATAATTTTCTTGTATATTGCGGTGCGTTGATTCCGAGCTTCTGTCGTAATCGTAAGCTATTTTAATGTCATCCGCAAAAATAAACATTTTACCGTGTGTTATTGCTCTATCAATGTTGTTGATATAAAGTAAAAAAAGGATAGGACCTAATACCTACCTTGTATGACGCCACTATTAATTTTTTGAGGCTTTGAAACTAGATTTCAAATTTTGACTACTTGGGTTATGTTTGTAAAAAACGATTTTAATTATAAAAGTAGTGGGTCGATAATGCCATATGAGTTGATTTTTTGGATGAGTTTATTGTGGGGTACTTTATCAAATGCTTTTCGTAAGTCAATGTACAAGACGATGATAGATTTTCTTTTGTCTCTTTTTTGTGTGACATAGTCAAAGAACTTGATCTGGCATGTAAACGTTAATTTTTTAAGAGTAAATCCATGTTGGGATGGATTTAGTAAATTATTGTTTGTCAAGTAATTTAAGATTTCAGACTTGATTATTTTTTCCATAATGCGAGAGATTAATGAGGTAATGTTTATTGGTCTATAATTATTCAAATTAGCTTTATCACCGCATTTAAAAATGGGCGTAATATATGATTACTTCCAACTTTCTGGATAAATACTATTTGTGAGACTAGTTTAAAATAGTTTAGTTAATGTAAAGTGGAATTCTTGGCAACAATATTTTATTATGTTTGTTGTGATGCCATTCGGGTCTGGGTTGTTAGAGTTTTTAGGTAATTGAATCTCCTTTTTAATGTTATTTGGGGTAAAAATGATTGCTGTTTTAAAAGAATATATGTTTCTTGTTTTATTTAAAAATATATTGTTGTTAATTGTATAAAAGTAATTAGAGGAAAACAAGGTATTGAATGCATTACATATATCCACAGTATTAAATAGGATTTGTTTATTGCATTTGAAGATATGGGGTATGGGATCTTTCAATTTAGTTTGGTATTTATAAATTTTTAATATGTTTTCAGTGATGTATTTTTGTAGAACTGTATGTTCTTTAGATGTTAGGGTGCGTATATGGTGTTGTTCTAGCTTTTAATGTATTTAGAGTATTTTGACAAATGTGTTAAAACATTTGTTCTTATGATATTCTTTATTTAGTTTTTTTAACTTTATCCTGATATGTTTAGGCATCCATAACTAGCATGGGTATTATAACGCTTGCGAATGAGGAATAAATTATGTACCATCTAGTTTATATTTGTACTAAGTTTTTGATTAATAATGTTGCCGTAAGAATAATTATTAATGTGCAAAAACAAAGTTAGGCAAATGGAAAAACATGACTTTATTAATTTGAGTCTATTGAAGGCTGACATTGCCTTACCAAATCTGGCTTAAACATTAATTTTGGTTTGTCCGTTTTTACCAATGATGTTTCTCAAATATGTAAAGAAATCAACAACATTAATATTTTGTCTACTAATTTTAATAAATAAATTATTGTTTGACTTTATGCACAACACTTGTTTTTGAACAATTAATCCGTAAGCCAATACAAGAACTGATATCACTACGTTGTTGTCTTATTTAGCTTATTTCTGGGGTTTTACCGAGTGACCAATATTATCTACAAAATTCAAATCTCTTAATTTGTCTTGGTTTTATTTGATACCGTAAGACGGATTATTCATAATAAAATCAATTACCTGAAGAAACATAGACGGTGACAAAATACATTTTTGACCTACTCCCGTGACAATTTTAAACATAGCAGTATGACTATTTATTGTTCGAACACAACAACTGAAATTTTGGTATACCAAACGCTTAATATTTGCATATTTTAACGGTATTCTGTACAATTTAACAATTTTCTACAAAGATTTTTAATAAACACTGTCGAACGTTTTTATAAAATTAATAAAATTGCTTGTTAGTAACTGCCGAAATTCTTGATTTTGCTCAATAATGTTACAAAGGGTGAGTATTTGTTCAATACAGTTTTTTCTTTTCAAAAACTTGTTTGTTGTTCTTAAAAATGTTTATTTACAGCATTACTTAAACAATTTAAAATTATTTTGCAAAACACCTTACCAGAAACAGGCAATAAGGTTATTCAGCGCCAATTATTTCAATCATTCAGACTTTCTTTTTTGGAAAGAGTAACAATTACTCCTTGCTGCCAATTATTTGGAACTTGTTTATTATGCTATACAACATTAAATAAATAAACAAGCTTACTTGCTACAACATCACTTCCATGTTTGAGCATTTTTGCAGTTATCTTGTCAAGTCCTCCTGCCTTACTGTTTTTTAACCCTTGAATTTGATAAATCACTTCAGTTACAGAAATGTTATTAATGCATATTTCCGGATTTTGAGTTACAATTATATTATTATCATTATCAAAATCTATGAGAGTATTTGGTATAGGCTGATTAAGTATTTCTTTAATATGTTCTACCCATCTACATGATTGCTCATTATCTGCTAAAAGTAAACAATAGTTTTTTCCTTTGATTGGAATATTGGTGTTTTTTTTAAATCCCGAAAGTTGTTGTACAATTTTATACAAAGTTTTAAAATTATTTTTGGCTGCTCTGTTGTTTGCTTCCCTGCATCTGTTTTTTAACTAATTATTTTTATTTTTGCGGCAGCTTTTTTAACCTGTTTATCTAAAATTATATATTCATTATTAAATATTTTTCAAATAACAAGATTGTAAGATTGATCTCTTTTTAATTTTTTTTTCTGCGATACACTAAATTACAGAAAACTAATAAAATTTATTGTTTTTTGTAAAATAACAAATTATACCTAGCACATTTTCTGCACAGTTTGTAATTTATTTATGAAACAATTTTTATTGATCATCAAACTTTTTTACCCTTTTCAAATTTTAAAATGTATTTTTTAAAGAATTGTAAAATTGATTTGAGATATTTGACTGTTTAAGCTTTTTACACAAAAATGGATTTAATTTATTTGTGGTTTTTATTGTTTTTAATTTTAAACAAATTTTTTTAGAAACAAAATTGTGATTAAAACCAACATTTGCACCGGGATATGCAGGTACATCTTGCAATGAAAATTGCCATTTTGTGCTAATACAAATGTAATCAATTTCGTTTGTTGTTTTTCTATCTAAAAAAACCAACGTTGTTTTGTGTATATTTTTGTAAACAAAAAAGTGTTGGCAACACTTATTTGACAACAACCTATAACTATTGTTATTTATGCTATAAGCATATCTATGTGGTCCAACATTTAAAAAGTACCCATATTTGTTTTTGTTCAATTTTGCATAAAAATTACCGATTAAAATTTTGAGGTCTTTTCTTGGCACATTATCTAACAAACTTTGTAATTAATTATAAAAAATATTTTTTTGGTTTTTCTTAGTAGCCTCAGTAGACGTGTACAATTGTTACTTTTGCAAATCTGGTGTTGAATCTAGCTAAAATGATACGATTGCTCACAGGTTTCCATCCGATTATAGCTTAAGCAGAATTTTTACTCAACATAATACCAACTCCATTAATATAATATTGTTTATGTTCAAAATATAAAATTAATGTATTTCCACTTTTAAAATAACCTTGGCATTTCGCTAATACCCAAAATATTTAAGTTGTACATTTTTATTTTACGAAGGAATTGTTCTAACTATCCAGTACGAAATAATGTGCGCACATTCCATGTCTCAACACTGGTTAAAGTTTTGGCATTAAAGATTTTGCAACTCAAAGATTAAGCTTTTTTTCGGCTTTTACTCAACTCTGTCATTTGTGTGACTCTGTCATTAAAATACGCGCAATTACTTTTTCGCCGTTGTTTGCCGGAATACCGTTTTTTTATTGTTTCCGTAGCAGTATATATACTTTTTATAAAGGCCAGGTTGCTAACTTTGCGCTCAAACTTTCCTTTTTTTATTCAGGCTTAAGACTGGCTAAATTAAATTATTTTTAATCCAAACTAGGCGGAGTTATTTAAACTAAACGGAGTTATCCAAAGTAAACGGAGTTAAAATTATGAAACGCTTCACGATTTTGCGTGTCATTTTTGCGCAATAGTAAATATAAAAAATTAATGTATTTATTTCTTTTTGTAAATACTTACACACTTTATTATAATAATGGTTAAATAATTAATAACATTTGTTATAATAAGTACTTTAACAAAAAAATTAGTTAATGCTAATGTACATTTAGTTTAAATATGTTTATATTTTGTTTTTTATTATACAAAAAATAAAATAAATGCTATTAAATAGTTATGTTTAAACATAAAGTTAATTTTATTTTTGTTTTTATTATGTACACATTTTTTATTTTTATGTAAATAAAATTAATTTCATTAATAATAATTATAGCAATTTTGAAGTTAAAAAAAATTACATGCATACTATATAGACTATATTTATA
>JAKXYG010001486.1:0-25084 GCA_025895645.1 Cardicola forsteri | reverse complement strand
AAATTACTTTGCAAAACACTTCATTAGGAACAAACAATAAGGTTATTCCGCGTTAATTATTGCAATCATTCAAGTTTCCTTATTTTGGAAAAAGTAACAATTATTTGTTGCCGTCAATAATTTGGAACTTGTTTATAATGCCATATAACATTAAATAAATAAACATGCTTACTTTCTACAACATCATTTTTATGTTTAAGTATTTTGCAGTTATCTTGTTAAATCTTCTTGTTTTTTTTATTTTTAAAATGCATAAATCACATCAGGTAAAGAAATATTATCAATGCATATTTCCGGATTTTGATTCACATTTATAAAATTATTATTATCAATAACTGTAAGAATATTTGGCATAAACTGATTTAGTATTTTTTAAAAATATGTTAACTATTTAAATGCTTGCTTATTATCTGTTAAATGTAAACAATTATTTTTGGTTTTAATTAAAATATCGGTGTTTTTTCTAACTCCCGATAGTTGTTTTACAGTTTTATACAGATTTTTGGAATTATTTTTGCTTCTGCTTTATTTGCTTCTTTGCAATTGTTTTTCAACCAATTATTTTAATTTTTGTGGCAGCTTTTTTTAACTTGTTTAGTTAAAGTTTTATATTTATTATCAAATATTTTTTAAATAACAGGATTATTAGATTGATCACTTTTTAATTTTGTTTTTTTCTAAAATAAATTAAATTTCAGAAAACTAATAGAATACATAGTTTTATTGTAAAGCAACATCTTTTACCCAGCACAATTGCTGCACAGTTTGTAATTGTTTTATAAAACAATTTTTATAGATTATTTAAACTTTTTTATTTTTTTTAGATTTAAAAATGTATTTTTAAGGAATTGTAAAATTAATTTTAAATATTTGATTGTTCAAACTTTTTACACAAAAATAAATGTAATTTTTTTGTGGTTTTTATTGTCTTTAATTTTAAACAAATTTTTTTTAACAACAAAATTGTAATGAAAACTAACATTTGCACCGCGATATGCACCTACATCTTGCAATAAAAATTACCATTTTTTGTTAATACAAATGTAGTCAATCTTGTTTGTTGTTTTCCATTTAAAAAAACCCACGTTGTTTTGTGTAAACAAAAAAAATGTTGCCAACACTTATTCCACAATAACTGTTTAGCGTCAACAACTTATAACTATTATTATTTATGTTATTAGCAAAGCCATGTTATCCAACATTTAAAAAGTATCCAAATTTGTTTTTGTTTAATTTCACATTAAAATCACCGGTAAATATTCTGATGTCTCTTCTTGGCACATTATTAAAGGACTTATTCTAACTGTTTTGTACAAAAAAATGTGCGCACATTTTATGTTCTAACATTGGTTAAAGTTTTGGCAATAAAAATTTTGCAAATTAAAGATTGAGCTTTTTTTTGGTTTTTACTTAATCCTGTCATTTTTGTAATTTTTTTATTTAGATACGTGCGATCATTTATTTGCTGTTGTTTGTCAAAATAGCATCTTTTTATTGTTTTTGTAGCAGTATAATTTTTTTTACAAAAACCAGGTTGTTAATTTAAATTGTTTAAAAGTACAACATTTTATTGTTTAATTAAAAAAACGGAAGTGTTGTAGTACTATGCATCAGCTTATCATAAAATATTTTAACTAAAACATATTTTTTTAAATGTTTAAACAATGTATATAAGCAAAAATATCAGCAAAAAAATTCTAATTTTTATGTACAACATTTATTTTTGCAATAAAACATTATACTACTAATTATTAAAACTTAGTCATATAAAACATAGATTTTTTAATTAAGATAAACGTTAGGGTTATACAATTACACCTATACAGCACAATCAATAATATAATTATATATTAAAAAGAATTATTTCATAATATAATGTAAATGTCTTAAAAAAAACTAAAAAACTAAAAAAACTAATTATTTAATGTAAAATTAAATTTTACAACATTAGGTGAGAAAACCTGATCTTTTTTCCGTTAAACAGTTTAGAAAATTGTAAATATTATATTATCAAATAGAAATATTAAGAAACGTAAATTGTGTCATAAATTTATTTTGTATACATTGTCAGTTACAAACATATATATATATATATAATTTAAATAATTTAAATTATTTCTAATGTAACAATATTAAAAAAAATTAACTACTTAACTTTTTATTTTTGTTTCACCGACATTTAATTAAACTAGATTTATAGTATACGTTATACAATTTTAGAAAAATATTATTTAGTAACATTATATATATATATATATATATATATATATATATATATACATATTAAAATTAAAACAAATTACTAGTGTACACAAACACACATTACGATTAAACTAAGTTCAACAAGTGACGATCTGTTTTTGTGCACACAAAATAGGTTTCATTGTGTAAATATAATTTTTTTTAAAGATTTAAAACATTTTGGAACTTCAAAAAGTAACTAACACTTTGAATCAATTATAAAATTTATATAATATTTAGTTTGCAGTAATTGATGCAAGTAAACTGACAAATGCATTAAAAGAAAAAAATGTTACTTTAAATGTTTGAATATTGGGTAAAGGGAGACCTTTGGTAGTAAACAACATTTTAGCTGGATTGATAAAAAAATACTTATCATTGTTATTTTTAGTTAAATTTTAAATAAATTTATAATTTCATTATTTAAATAGGTATTTTAAATAAACCGATTTTTAATACTTGTTTGTATCCGTTTGTTGTGTGACTTAAAGTAGTATTTAATAAATTTTTTTAAATACCCTTTGTTAAGTTACGATTGTTTTATATTATGTTATTAAATAATTTATTTGTGTACGGTTGAATAATGTT
Source organism: Cardicola forsteri (assembly GCA_025895645.1). Lineage (NCBI taxonomy): Eukaryota > Metazoa > Platyhelminthes > Trematoda > Strigeidida > Aporocotylidae > Cardicola > Cardicola forsteri. The sequence goes on along the minus strand of JAKXYG010001486.1, from coordinate 22,255 downwards.
TTAACAAATGCGCGTTTATGTAAACATTAAACTGTTAAAATAAGTTTATAGTACATTTAATGCAAAATTGGTATATTTAAAAGTTAATTATATAATTGCTGTCAAGTTTGTGTTTTTTTAATGTTTAAATAAATTATATCGCACATTTTTAAAAATGTATTAATATTTTGTTTATTATAAACTACAACATATATGTAATCCATTTAACATTTGTATAAAATTATTTATTAAATTGTTAATCTGATAATTAATTTTATATTTATAAATATTTGCTAGTGTGGGTCCTAGTAGATTGCCCATAGCTATACAGATTGTTTAATATAAATGTTGACATTTTGGGCATTGTGCAGCTTAATTATATTAAATATTGAGCCAATTTCTTAAAATTGGTTTTATTTGACAATATGTAAACACCATGCATTTTACCGTTTTTTTAGCGGTATGTTTGTAAAGAATGACTTAATTTTTTTAAGGTCAATGTTTATTAATGTTTATTACTTGTATTGATTTACAAAAAAACATTTTTTTACAATGAAAAATTTAGAAAAAACAAATGAGGGCCGTTAACATAATTTAAACCTATACCTATCAAAATCCAATTAAAGCTTTTTACCGCTTTTTTAAACCTATTATTACGGACATATTCTAGACTTTTTATTTAGTTTAAGTATAATGACATTACTATTTTGTTTAAATTTATTTAAAACATAAATATGTATTTGTTGTAGTATTATTTATGTATGTGAAACAAATATTAAAATATTAAAAATTAAATAAAAAATAAATACATTAAGATTTACTTTTTAACTACACATACATTCACCATTAATAAAAAAACAAAATTTAAAATAATAATAGTATGTTAATGGTTTTAAATAGAATTAAAATTATTATATTTTAAATAAATCATTATATAGCACAATTAAACTATATTGTAGAATGTCCAAATTAGTTTAATTAAATGCGTGGGTAGAATATTACATACTTTGTTAAGTTTGTTGAATTATACTTTTGTTTAATTTTTGATTAATTAATATTTTGAATAAATATGGTAGACATGAGTTTTTATATTTTTTAGTGCTAGTGTTTATGTGTTTTTGAGTTTTTTGTGTTTTTAAAAACTGTGGATTTGTTTATGGTTTAGCTAATGCATTTTTTGTTATATTTAAATATAGTGGGATTGAGTACGTTTATTCTTCATAAACATATTTTGCATATCTAAATAAAGAACCGTACATAATTAATTTTTTACAAACATATTTTTTGGTGTTTAAAAAATTGTATATAATTTAATATATAATTATGTATAACATTTAATTAAACCAAGTTTATAGTATACGTTATACGGTTTCTGGAAATATATTACTTAGTAACATTATATATATATATATATATATATATATATATATATATATATATATTACAGATCATAGTCAAAGTAAAAATTAAATAATTAATTATATGTATAATACATAAATCGATTTTGTTTTATAATTGCAATAATCAACTTGCTATTTTTTAGTATTACTGTTTATTTATAGAATATTGTATTTTAGATTAAACTTTGTAAAGTTTATTATAATATATATATATATATAACTAGATTAATAAATTTAAGCTTTAATATGCTTAAGTTGAAGGGTTAACACTATTAACAAACCGTGAAATATTGAACGTTGGTAAAATCATATGGGAAAACAAAGTACTAATTCTAATTTTATATTAAAAGCAAATAAACTTATACATTAATAAACATATTTTAAATTAAATTAATAATTAATACTTCGTTTATTATTAAAAATATTACTAACATAATATTATTAAGTTTTATTAATACATTTATACAATTATATGTTATAGCCGTTGAGTGTAAGTATTATTATACTTTTAATAAAGTTGATATGTAGGCAACCAAAGTCAATAAAAATAAAAATACATTATACAAATAATATTATAAATTTACTTTATTATTTACAAAAATATTTTATTGTTAACAAAGTCCCGTAATTTAATTGGTCAAGGTCGGCAGCTAAGTTTAAAATTTTAAAACCTAACTTTAGAATATATATTTTTACTTAATACTCAATAATTGTTATTGTAATATTTAATATATTTAATTAAATATTGCATTTGTTTACCTTTATTAACTAAAATCAAATATTTAATATTTTTTTAATGGCTTATTTTAGCGAAAATGTTATTTTAATAGATTTTAGTAATCCTAAAGTTGTTCTTGATAATGTTTTTATGCATAAATTTAACAAGATTTTAGGTATTAATTTAAATTCTACAGTTATTTTAACTGCCATTGTAAATAACTTTGATAAAGCTACAAATTTTGCTTATACTAGTAACAACCTAACTAAGGTAAATAACGCAAAAAACAATAATTTATTAAATTTAAAAACCCAAATTAATAATCATCGACATAATTTAGAAAAAGTACTACCGCTCAACCACTTTACTTTCTACACAAAATTTAACAATTAATCTCACGTCATCCACAATTGTACGTTTTATTATTATAAAATTATTAATTTTAATTTATGTTAAACTAAACCAATTTAGTTTAATCTCTCCTAAGCTAAATTATCACAAACGTATACACTCCTCTCACTCTCAATCATTAAATTATTCAAACCATTTTGCTCAACACAAACAACAACCGTTAATAATAAATAGTTTTACACATAGACACAAAAACAACATTAATTGTTTTACCCCAGTTATTATTAATGTCAGATCTATTTTAAACAAAATTCATATTTTAAAAAGCTATGCATTTATCCACTCTCTAAGCGCAATTTTACTAACCGAATCATGATGCTATAATTTTATCCCCAATTTCAAAATATTAATTGATCTTTATAACATGTTTAAACAAGACAAAACTGAATATAATAAGTAAATGTATTATCTACGTTAAAAATTTTTTTTTTATTACATTACGATTTACCCATTAACAATAAACAGGACATTATAAGCGTTTCAATAATTTTTAACGATAACCTTAAACTACTATTAACATGTGTCTAAAATTCCCCAAATTCTACGGACGCACGTTTGGACAATTTTATTAACATGTTTTACTGCATATTAATTTAACCATTTAATTATTTTTTTACTAGAAGTAAATTTAACCTACCTGAAATACAATGGTCCTTTTTGACTTACCCACTCAAATATGACAAATTTGTTACAACTACTTTGTTGCAAAATTGGTATTAACACATACACAAACCAACTAGACAACTAAATACTTTAAACCTAATATTTACTAAAAATATAATAGTAAAGCACATCAATATAAACAACCCCCTCCCAGGATGTAACCACAAAGTAATTTCATGTTTTTTTCATTTCCATAAACCGACCACAAAAGTATTAGCTAACCATTACATTGATTTTAAATTACCTGATTGGTCTTAAACAAATAATTTTTTTTGATTATTAAATTGGGATAAATTACTATTATTAAACAATGTTAACCTTATTAATCAAGAATTTATTACAAATATAATCTATACGGTACATAATGTATTTCCTATTTGCAAACGTTATGATACCCATGGTAAGTTACGAATGCCTAAACATATTAGGATAAAGTTAAAAAAACTAAATAAAGAATATTATAAAAACAAATCTTTAACACATTTGTTAAAATACTTTAAATACATGAAAAGCTGAAACAACACCGTATACGCACTCTAATATTTGAAGAACATACAGTTCTACAAAAAAACGTCACTTAAAACATATCAAAAATTTATAAATTTTGAACTAAATTAAAAGATTCCATACCCCATATTTTTAAACGCAATAAACACATTTTATTCGATACTGTAAATATATGTAATGCATTTAATACACCGTTTTCTTCAAATTACTTTTATACATTTAACAACAATATATCTTTAAACAAAACAAAAAACATAAATTCCTTTAAAACAACGATTAGCTTTACTCCAGGTAACATTAAAAAAAATACAATTATTTAAAAACTTTAACAACCCAGATCCAAATGGCATCACGACAAACATAATAAAATATGGTTGCCAAGAATTCCACTTTATATAAACTAAACTATTTCAAACTAGTTTTACAAAAAGTATTTATTTAGAAAGTTAGAAGCAATCATATATTACGCCTATTTTTAAAAGCAGTGATAAAGCTAAGTTGAATAATTATAAACCTATAAACATTATCTCAATAATCTCTTGTATCATAGAAAAAAAAGTTAAGTTTGATATCTTAAATCACTTGACAAACAATAATTTACTAAATCCATCCCAACATGGAATTACTTATAAAAAATTAACGTCCACATGCCAGATCAAGTTATTTGACTATGTCACACAAAAAAAAACAAAGGAAAATTGGCCTGTACATTGACTTACGAAAAGCATTTAATAAAGTACCCCACAATAAACTCATTTAAAAAATTAATTTATATGGCATTTTTGACCCACTACTTTTATAGTTAAAATTATTTTTTACAAACAGAACCCAAGTAGTCAAAATTAAAAATAAAGTTTTAATGCCTCAAAAAATGGATAGTGGGGTCATACAAAGTAGTGTAGTAGATCCTATCTTTTTTTTACTTAATATCAACGACATTGATAAAGCAATAACACACGGTGAAATGTTTATTTTTGCGAATGACATTAAAATAACTTACAATTGGGACAAAAGCTTGAAATCAACGCAACGCAATATCCAAAAGGTTTATTAAACTTTTATCAATAGTGCATTAACCACTAAATAGAAATAAACCTCGATAAATTTTTTTATTATTCATTTGGCAGACGTTTTGTACATCTAATCAATTTGGGTAATTACACAATAAAAACTACACCAATGATTAAAAACTTGGGCAACTACTACTCAAAAAACTTACGATTTTCTGAGCATGTATCCCATATTACTAACAAATGCAAAACATTATTAGGACGAGCAAGTAATATATTTATTCTTAAAAAAAGCAAAATAATTTTTTTTAAATATGTTATTTGGCCAATAATTGACTATTGTTGCTTTATTCATAATTTTACTTCAAAAACAAATTTAATAAAAATTGAAAATTTTCAAAGGTATTTTACAAAAATGATTATTGGTTTTTTATTAAATATAGACTACAAAGATAGAAATCAATTGTTTAATCATAAGCTTCTATGGCTAAGAAAAATCTAAATAAATTTATTGTTATTTTATAAATCAATTTTCAATAATAATTTAAACTATTTAATAAAATTTGATGCAAACAAATTTAAACATAAACTAAAAAATAAAGAATATACAGTGCGTAAATTGCATCATAAATTATCCCAGAGAGCAAAATTTATCTTAATTAAATATTTTAAATTATGGAATAATTTACCAATTAATTTTTAAAAAATACAAATTTTTAAAATTTTTAAAACCAATTAAAAATAATACATCAACATTTACACTGTCCCTAATATCACTAATCAAACAACGTTTGATTATTTTATTGATCTATAAGAAACTTCTTTTTATTATATTATTTACTTAAAAATCGCAATTCGCTAATTTAAATATAAAATAATACTATTTTGTATACATTTTTTACCGTTTTTCAACTATTGTTTATAATTTTTATACATTTCTCTTGATATAACCCCCAGTAATAATCCAATTATAACCAAAAATTTCTCAAATTATTTTTAATTTAAATTGTGCGGGTAAATATTACTAACAAACTAAAATTGCACATTTTTATTATTTGTTTATTTTTAAAATGTATATAACATTACCAATATTTATTTTATTTAAATATATATTAATAATTATATATATATATTAACATATTAAAAAATTTTATAGTTTGTGATTAGACCTGTAAATCGATTTGTACCTAAAAATGCAATATTGTAAAAACGTTTTTTTGAGTAATAAATTATTTAATTAATTTATTTATAAAACATGAGACAACAAAATGTTTATATATATATAAACATCCTACAAAAAAAATTTTGCTAAATTCCATAAACCATTCATTTTAATTAAATCTTCCCGAATAGTTCTTAGCCGAGTTTTTCTGATCTATCAGTTTTTTATTTACTCTTTACAATTGTTAATTTTAAAATCGTTTTTGCTGGTCTTTCTAGCGGTAAACGTAGATTTTGACCAAGTAATTTTATTTGTTTAATTGTAGTGATGCCATGTAGTAAACAAGAGTCAGTTCTTTTATGATTTTACCATTTAAAATGTGATTGCATCAGGTAATTTTTTACAATACTTTTAAGATATCGGTTATTAAGAGATTTCACTATCTTATTATATTTTGTATTATTTATGGAGTTTTACTGAGTAGACCAATATTATTTACAAAATTCAAATTTGTTAATTTGCTATAGTTCCATTTGATAACGTAAGACAAATTATTCACAAATAGAATCATAATAAACTTAGATACTAGAAGAACAAATATAATGACAAAATATATTCTTGACGTACTTTTGTGACAATTTTAAACATGGAAGTATGACTACTTTTTTAGTTAGAATAGTTAGAATAATTTTTGCACAAATTAAAAATTAAAAATAAATGTTTTTGCATTAAAATTATTAAGTTATATTTGGCATTTTGTTAATTATTAATTTTATTTAAAAATAAATTATTGTAACATTTTTTTATGTTACAATAATAATAAATAAACAAGAAACTTAATTTGAATTAAATTACAATATTGATGTATAGGTACAAGTAATTTGATATTTTATATAATTTTTAAATATTTACAATATATATAAAAATATAATTATAGTGTTTTTAAAATAATTATATAGTAGTGCATATTTTATAATTAAAGTGACGTTACTCATGTACTTTATGTAGATGCTAAAGATGTTTTTGTTAAATAATTAATTTTTCTTAATAATTGTTTTGACAGTGGTATATATATATATATATATAAACATGAGTTTTTATATATATATTGCTATAAAAACAATGCAATTTTGTAAAAAAATTTTATCACATTTTTAGTTAATAATCAAAATTAGTAAAGATTTAACTGTTTAATATTAATGTTTATTAAAAATAATTAGTTTTAAAAATTAAAGTTAGTGTACAAGCAATTTACGCCAAATAATTAAAAAATATTAATTTCATGTCGAAGTGTAAACAATTAAAATATTTAAATTGATTTTTAATATTAATATATTATATAGACGAGACAAGTAAGTATAATAATAATTATTATTATTATAATTATTAAGCTTTAATATCTCACTAGAAATACATTCAGCATAAAATACATTTTTACCATCAATAAAAAAAAGTAGTATGCATGTAATTTAAAAAAATATGTTCAAAATTGCTGTACATAGAATGAGTCATTATAAGGCACAACTTGTACTGTGAGATGTCCAAATTAGTTTAAATAAATGCGTAGGTGAAACAATTCCTACTTTGATAGGTTTCTTAGTAGTTCAATTTTGTTTGATTTTGGATTGGTTAATACTCTGGATAAGTAGAGCAGACATAAATTTTTGTATTGATTAGTTTTGGCTTTTATGTGCAGGTAAAAGTTTTTCTTGTTTTTCCAAAAAAGTTTTAGAATTGTTAAAAACTGCATGTTGCGGGTGATTGTTATTATTTTCAATCCTTGATGTTAATTGTATACAGGATTTAAAATGTTTATCAACAATATCATTCAATAAGATAGAATATTTAATTCCTAAAGATTTTGATACCAATGGTATGCATTTTTTAAAAATAATGTAATCCTGTTTTAATAAACCAGAAAAATTATTGGTGAGCAATATAATATCAGTTGATAAAAGCATTATGTAATGAACAATTTAGTAATATAATTGTTAACATTTAGTTTTCTTAATCTTCTTATATAGTAGCATAAGGATTTGGTTTCTAAAAAAATATATGCTCTACATGATCACACTAGGTAAGTATGCTATTTATGTGTACACCATGATATTAAATTTTGTTACAGGTGCATATATGTGTTAGATTTAACTTGAATGTGCTGTTTAATTCCATTGTTTATCTTGGAATTATAAACATATAGGAATAGCTAAAAATAAATTATGATAACTTAATAAACTATTTATATAAATTATTTTGTATTATTTACATTGTTTTTAAAAATATTTTTATTTAAATAATTGTGTATTGTTTAATATATTTATATGTGTACATATATATATATATATATATACAAACACTAAATAAATTAGAAATAAAAATATTCCAAAGCTGTTTGTATAATTGTTAATACGTTTATAAAATATATTTTTTTTATTAATCTTTTTCAGTAATTTAAAAAATTATTAAATTTTAAATTATAATTGACCTTAAAAAATTAGATTACTTTTTTATGTGTTTTTGTTCTGTAAAATAAATACCAATAATAGAAAAAAATTACCGTTTTAATGACACAATGACACCATATTATACAAAAATTAAAAAACTATAAATTTTTGCTTAAACAACTAGCCGTATTGTATAGAGTAACTCTTACAACAATTTATTGTGTTTTAAATAAACAAAAACTAAAAACTATAATATTGTTAAAAAAAAGAAAAATTTAAATAGAATTAAAACAATTACAACAAGTTTATTTTAAATATTGTAAAAGACAATTTACAAAAATTAAGTTAATCAATGGTAAGAAGCCGTGCATGAAAATTTGGTTTAATACGTGAATCACCAATAGTTAAACCATTTATTAATAAAAAAGAAAATAAATGTAAATTTATGTTTTGTAACAAGTGGATTAAACGGAGATTGTCTTATTGGCTCTTTGTATATTTTGCTAATAAAACAATAATTTGGAATAAACCATTTGGATACAAAAATAAAGTACTATGCAGGCTTAATTTTTAAAAACAATTACTTACCAGTAGTTAGAAAAAACTCACTTTTGACAAGTAATGTGTTGTTTTGGTATTAAGTATAATTAACGTATTAAATAAAAAATTATATTTGGTACATTAAATAGTAAAATAATTTTTATTAATAAAGAATGTTTTTAATAATGAAATGCTCTATGTCATACGTTCAAAAAGGTAATGTCATATTTACCTAGGTTTACTTTATTTGTTTTATATTTACATTTAGACACAAGAACGGCTAAAATAATTTTTAAAAATTTAATTATTACCTAACAGTCCGTACATAAATTGTATTAAACATTTTTAGTATGCCAAAGCACAACATTAATAAGCATACTAAAATTAAAGATTTGTGTAATTATATTTAGTTTGTTTTTTAATATAAGATAAAACAAAAAATATATTAACAATTTTATTAACAGCATTCCAATCCGCCTTAATCAACAAAAAAATTAGTAGTTATGCCACATTTGTATTAATTTCAAATTTGCATAGCATTTCAAAACAATTTCTTTCCATTGTTTACAATTTTTAAAAGCGTGTATGAATATGTCAGTCTATCAACTTTGTCATTGTGTTCAAGATAAAGTGCCGGCCAAAATTGTGTAAAAATTGTCTTAAACAGCATTTACCAAGTACGTTTTTAATTTTTTTTTAGTTGGTATTTAAACAAACCAGGCTTACAATACATGAGGTTGCATCAAGATTTCTACAAAAACATGTTTAAACTAGCTCAATTTTTGTTGTTGTAATACTAATTAAAAAAAATCATAAAATTTAAAGTCATTTTAAATTTGGTATATACTGATCTTTTTTGTCTAATCTCTTGATACAAAGAATGCAAAATGGTTTTTTTGCCAAATGTATCTGAGACATCTTGGTTTAAATTTATCAAGCTGTTTAATCTCTAACCTTGTAAAAGTCCATATTTTAGCTGCGTACAGAAGTACTGTGCAAACCAAGAAAAAAAATGTTTATTTTTGTTTTTTTGGTTAATGGATTTACGTCTTTATAGTAGATCAACAAGCTTTCCAAACGCAGCAGCAGCTAAACAAATTTAACAATTTACTTTATTAGCTAAATTACCATCAAAAGAAATTGAGGAGCCCAGATACGTTAATTTCTTTACGTTGAAAAGCACAACATTATTTAATGCAATCTTTGCATTAGGAACTTGAGACGACATAATAATTAATTTTTTTGGGTTTATCTTTAAACCATATTCACTGAAAACATTTACAAAAACGTTTTATGCATGCTACAACTAAACTTCGTTCTCAACTAGAAGTACAGCATTATTAGCGTATTTTAAGTCCGTAATGATCCTAGTACCAACATACACACCTTCTAGTTGTACAAAAAAAATTGGCAATTGCATGGCTAAATAAAAGTGGAGCAACCACGCAGTTCTGACGGATACCATTGCAAATTTCAAATGGCTTTGTAGTAGATTTGCTGCAATTGCAGATTACAACAGTTGAGTTTTTGTACAAAACACGTAAAAAATTTACAAATTTTAAAAGTGTTTAATCATGTAACATAGCAATCTAAAGTTTTTTTTTGTTTAGCGAATTAAATGCTAAAAAATAGTTAATAAAAGCTATAAAAGCTAAACCTTTGCCCAAAATTTAAGAATGCGTCAAAGCGTATAAATTTAATTAATGCATCTTATACCAGAACAAAAACCAGTTTAATTAGAATAAATAGTTTTCTCTCTCTCCGGGCGGATTCGTTTAATTACTGCTAAAAGAGAAATCTTGGCAGTTATGCAAAGTAAGCTAATGCCTCTGTACTTAACAGGTATTTGTCAATCTTCTTTTTTGTAAACAGAAACAATAGTAGCACGGTGCCAATCTTTAGGGCACTGCTTGGTTGTCCAAAAATGTGTTATAATGCATACACATTTTTAACAAGTTTTAAAAAACTATATTTGAAAATATATAGACAAATTTTGTCAAAACCGTCGGCTTTTCTAGCTTTGAGTTTTCTACAAGTGTGCATAATATCATTAATAATGGGGGGTTTAACAAATATTAAATACATTGCCAAAAAAACTGTGTTAAACATAGATTAGTCTAGCAACCATCTTGTAGTGATTTCAGAGTGGTTATATAAAATTGTACATATTATATTTAAACTAACCTTTTTTTAAGTTATGTAAATGCTACAAATGTTTTATTTTAATAACTACGTTTTTAACATTAATTAAATTAGAAGTTGTATATATATATATATATGTTTATTTTAATAATAAATAAAAATTACTAAACTACATTACTACTAATGCTTTAGTATTTAATACTAACATAAACGTTTTTTACATGACCTTAATAAATAAAATAATAACAGACTTTAGACCGTTGTTAATTAATTTTAAACGTTATATATATTTTTAATTAAATGTAATTAAGTTTTTTTTAAACACTTTTATTTTGCAATAATTTAGTTTTAAATTAATTGTATATATATATATAATTAAAAAAACCGTATTAATATTTAATACTATACTGTAAAGTTTATTTAAGTAAAATATAAACATATTTTTTTAGAATCATTTAGTAAGTATTGTCATATGTATAAGTAATTTAAATAACGTATAGAATTAAAAATATAATAAAAATCACATATTACAATATTACCTGTTTATATTATTATATCAGTATTGTAATATAATTATATTGTTCTTATTTACTACATTATAAAATTATAAATGTGGTTTATATAGTAAGGGTTTTTTGTCTTCTTGTTAGTTAACAATTAGGCTTAAACCTTTTTTTTAACCTAAATTAGGACAAGCTGCAATAGAGTTTTTAAATCATATAAAATAGAACAAATTGTTACAAATAATAAAACAAATTTTATTTAAAAGTTTTTTATTTAAAATTTTAAATTAACTCTTGTAATAATTTTAAATATTTGGTTAATTTATTAATTAACTAACTAATGTAGAAAAATAATATTATATATTTAATTGCAAAAGGTCACACTTTGTGTCACTACAATGCAACAATAAAATATGTTTTCTCTTTGCTCATATATTAGTAATTAAATTTTTGAGTTTTGCCCTCAAAACTTTAAAATAAAACACAATGCATTTATTAGTCAAGCTGCGGATATATAATACAATAATAATTTATATAAATTAACATTTTTGAAAATTATCTTAATTTATTAATAAAATATTTTATAATAAAAATTAAAAGTTTATATATCTATGTAAAGTTTAGAATAATTATGTTTTTAAATTTATGTGTACCATATCTCCTATCAAATTCCAACAAAACAAAATCTTGATTTTACACAAATTTATCTAAGTCGTGTATATTTCTGCATGCCAAATAATTAGTGTCCTTACTCTGTTTATTCTGTTTTGTAATTATATTAGTGTTTTACATTTAAATTATAGTTTTAAAAATGAATTTATGACCAAAATAAATATGTACACATAAAAAACTACTCTAAAAAATTACAGTAATAGTAAAATGCATGGGTATGTTATTTTTTTAATTTATTTTATTTTAAATACACTCTTTTTTTAACTTTATATAATTATGTTTGTTACAGATTTACTAAGCAGCGTTTTATTCACATATAAAAAAACAATTCAATTGTAGTCCTATTTAAAATATTTTTTTAAATAATGTTAACAAAAATTTTAAATATTTTAAAGTTAAGTTAAATAATCTAATTATTTAAATTATGTTTTGCCAAAAGCCAAAAATGTTTGTTGTTACAATTATATTATTTTGTAATTAAATTATGTAATACAGTATAAACTATAATAATTTTGGTGTAACTTTCTTCAATTAAAATTAGTTTTTGCATTTTACAATATTCAATGTAAATCTACTAGAGAATCAAATTTATTATTAATAAAAATTATAAAAATATGCTGTTTTAAATGTTTAACATTTATATAATTATGCTTTGTAAATAAAAACATTAAAAACTAATATATACATAATAATAAAAAATTAAATTAAGTTTAAAAATTTTATTATAGCTATAACTTGTAAGTATTACTAAACCTTTAATTAGTTAAATATACAGATAATTTAAAGAAATCGTATATAAATTTAATGCAAAAATTACGTTTATAATTAAAAAATATATTTACGCTGCACTATAAAATATATATTATAAAAATAATATGTTTTTTTAAATAATATATATATATATATAGTTTAAACCCAAAATTTACTATTTTAGCAAGTTCCAAGGCTAGATAAAAAAAGGGTTTAAGTGCAAGTTTAGCAATACGGCTTTTGCAAAAAACATAAATTGCTATTCAAACAATAAAAAATGCAATTTTGACAAACAAAGGCAAAAACGTGATTATATGTACCCAGATTGTAAGGTTTATTAAAGTTTAAAAGAAAAATTAATTTTTTATTTGCTGATTTTTTAATGCGAATAACGTAACAAATGTTAGAATATGCGCACATTTGTAGTCAACGCTTAAAATAATAATAAATCTTTGTTATGGTATTTTGTTATAATTGTTATTTTATATTTCTATAATTCCTTTAAAACAAAAAAAAATTATACTAAAATGTAGTAATTATTATTCCCACTAAACAAATTTCATATGTAAAGAGTTTGTTAAAAATAGAAAAAAAATTAAATAAGCAATAATTCTTGTTTACTATAAAATCTAAATTGACATATTATATATATTATTATATTGTTATATTTTCTGTATTTTTTATATAGTTTTTCTATTTATTAACTTTTAATGTTTAAATAGCATAAAGTGCTGTATTTACAAAAAACGTATCTACGTATAGTAATTTTTTTAAAAAGTATATAACATACTCATGTATATTTTAAAATAATTGTTATATGTACAAATATTAAAAATTATTTTTAATTATTTTAAACATTGAGAAAACGCATTTTAAATAAATCTAAAATATTTTTGAGCAAAGTTTAAAATAGACTGTTAGAAAATTTAACAATCATTTATGTTTTAGTTTATAACAAAAAGTATATTCAAAGTGTAAATTATACACACTTATAAATTGTAAAGCGCAGCAATGTAACTTAAATGAACATAATTTTTTAAAATACTGGTTAAACATTGTTTAAACTTTTTTTTTAATACAAAAAATAAAAAGTTTTTTAAAATATATTAATTAACAAATGCATTTTTAATTTTAAATAGTTAATAATAAAACATTTGTTTTAATTATTAATATAAAATAAAACGTCAACCATTTAAAAAATGCAAAGCACATAAATGTTAATAAATAAATATTTTGTATTATACATGAGAAAATATGTAATAATTAATATATTAACATTTTTTAAACTAACGAAAGTAAAAGGTATATTTTAGTTTTAAAATTTAATATTAATTTTCTTTTTACGTTTTAGGATTTTAGGATTTTTACAGAGTTGAGAAATAAAACGCCTAATAGTACTCGGTTCTCAAATTGTCTCAAATTCTTAGGAGAAAAAATAAAATGGATGGTGAGGTAAAGGGGGATTATTTACAAAAAGTATTTAAATCAAGATAAAATCAAGGTAGATAGTGGAAGTTAACAATTATAGAAAACGAGCAAAAATTATAAATATGCAAAAGTAATAATGAAAATGATTTACACTATTGATACAAAAACACTGCAATAATCTTTAAAAAAAGAAAGAAAAAAAAAGGATAATAACATTTAAATAGAACAACATGGCATTGCTTGCTTTATATCATATATATTATCTATACTATTTTTTTAATACCATATTAGGTGGTATTTTAAATACCCAATGTTTATTTTATGATTTATACATGTGTTTACCAGTTCCAGGGCTGTATGATTAAAATTAATTATTTATGCAGCAATTAACAGGAACAAATTAATAATAATTATGTAGAAATAAAAAAACATAGATACTTTAGTTATATATATATATATATATATATATATATAATAGATGTTTAAATGTATTATTACTATTATTTTTAATATTACTAAATATATTTTAGAAAATTAATACGAATTCCAATTAAAACATAAACAAATTAACTTTTTAACAACTAATGCAAGCAACACAAACAAAAACCTTTTATATGTTTATTATGTTTTAATAAATTATTTTACTTTAATTATATTAATAAAATAATTTATTAAATTTTGTAATAAATTAAACTGACTATTAATCTTTTTAAAGCATTATGTTTTAATACATTGAATTATAATAATTATGTAATATTGTTATCGGTAAATAATCAATTCATTATATAAAAAAATATTTAAAAAAATTTAGATAATTTAAAACATTTACTACGTAAATTATAAAAAAATATATGTAGTTTAAATTAACCTTAAATAAAAAATATATGAAAAGAAACAAAACTAATAAAAATGTATTGTAACACAAATAGTTATTGATTTGAATTTGAAATTGCTAAATAAATTATTTAGTAATTTATTATGTGCGCAATACAAAAATTATTTAAAAAAATTGTATTGTAAATGAAACTTAGAAAACGGTATAGCTCGTTTAAGAACAAAGTGTAAGTTGTATTACTTGAAATGAATATAACTTTGCAATTATATTGTTTTTTTAAACAAATTTAATTATAATAAAAAAACATTTGCAACATAATATTATATAGACAAACTATATCGTATGTTAATGCACAATTTCTTTGTTTTAATTTAAAAAAGTAGGTTAATTTGGTTATTAAGATGTTTGTGAAGAATTTTTTTTGTCACTAAATTTAAATATTAATTAAATTGTAAAAACTATTTTGTTTCGGTATATAAATTATTTCTTTGTTTTAGTTAATTTAATTATTATATATTAGTTATTTAGAATGTACAACAATTAGCCTTTTGATTAAGCAAAAACATTATAAGAACACTGCAAAAGAAGCGCAGTACTATAGTTGCCAACCTACCTAAACAATAGAACTTGAACGCATTTATCAAGTCGCAAATTTGAAAAACCAAACCATATATGTTTATAATATAAATAAAATGTATGTGCATATAAATGACTATTATAATTAATATTAAAATGTACAAAAAGCAATTAAATTTGTTAATTGTTAATTTTGTAAATAATTAAATTTTATTTTTTAAATGTTTTTACTATAAGCGATTATTTTATTTTATTTATTTAGAAAGAATTTTTTTGTTTTTAATTAGCCAAATAAGAAAATGAATTTAAAATGTGTCAGCTGTTAGTTGCATATTTGTAAACATATTGTAGACATTATATAGTTTGTAACTTTTTCTTTACATATTTATGTATTTTGGTTAATAAATGTTTTTAATTATTAATGTGTTTTTGATTCAAGTTTTAATATATGTTAATATTATTCTTTATTTCAAGAATAGATATTGGTGTTTATCAAAATTACAAATTATTTTTGCGAATAATGCTACTTAATGTTTATTGCTAAAAGATAATATTGGATATGTATTAGTAAGAACTAAATATATTTAAAACAATTAACTAGAGCAAAATGCTACAAAGTATCACAGTGTTTTATTTTTTTAACGCCAACAGTTATTATTTGTATTATTTTCGCTTAAAAAAATCAGAAGTAAATTAATGTAACTAATCTTGGAATAAATAAGAGGGTTTGCAGTAAAAAGAACATAAAACAATAAAAACAATTGCGTCAAAACCTTTTAATTGTAATTATTATTTGTATTAATTAGATACAAAATCAAAAAGAAAAAATAATTTAAAACGGTAATCTTTTATAAAAATAATACTAAAAAAATATTTTTTTATTTATTATGTTTTTTACAGAAACGTTGTACAAATCTAAAAAAATAATACAATTTGTTTTTAATCTGCATTTTAAATAAAACTATTGTACATTTTTATTTAATTGTTATTGTTTAAATGTTTTAAGACAAAAACAGTTTTAACAATTTAGCCAGTCACAAGTCTGAATAAAGAAGAAGGGTTTGTGCACGCTAGGTTAGCAACATGGCTTTTGTAAAAACTGTATACTGCTACAAAAAGAATAAAAGGAAGCCATTTAAAAAAACAACCGCATTTAAGTAAGTGTACGTATTTGGAAGACAGAGTTACACAAGTGACAGGATTATGTAAAAACCAAAAAAAAGCTCAATTTTTATTTTGCAGAATAATAACAAAACATTGATGTTGTTGTTGTTTTGTTGTAAATGTTGTCTTAGTGCCCCATGTTTATTTTTTTTAAGCCAAATGGTTTTGTACAATATACAATCCAGTGGCATTTAAGCCAACAATTGCCCAATTTTGACTTTAACAATAAACCACTAAAACTAGTAATAGTAATTTATAATTAATTTACTTAGATAATTGTTATTATTGTAAAATAAGTTATTAAAATAATTAATTAACAAAAACAAAATTACATAATTATACTCTCATACACACGATTCAAACTTTAATTTATATTAACAGTGTAAAAATAAACAAATGGATAACGTTATCTCAACATGAAATTTAATTTATAATCTTTTATAAGCAAGTAAATTTTGTTTCTATTTAATTTAATTTATAATTAAATATAAACAAATTGTTTTAAAATACAAATACATTTTTTAGTTTAATTCTTCAAAATAAAAATGTTTTAAATAACTTAAAAAGGTCTATAGGGACTGCTAAAAAAAGTTCTCAAATATTTAGAAAATGTCTTTGTTTAATTAAATTATCTTGTTTTATATAAATCAGTAAATGGATTATATATATATATATATATATTAGTTTTAATATCAATAATCATATGCCAAATGTAAATTAAAATGTTCATTCCATAATTTTTATAATTAAAAAATAACATTTATAAGAAAATAAATATTTAACAATGCCAAACGTTGTATTTTATTTAAAGATAAATAAGAATATTAACAACAAAGGTTTTAATAAACAGTTAAATATTTGTTTTTTTTGGTCAAAACATTTGTTTTTTGACAATGTTGTCAACTTTTTTTGCTTAAAATATGGATTACATTAAAAATAATTTGTAATAAATATATGTAATTTCCAATTAACTATTTTAAAACCGTTTAAACAGTGTTTTGGTAAACGTTGTATTTAACCGAAAATTTATTAAACTTTATTTGTAATAATGTTTTTTAGTAATCAAAGGTCAATTTTTTTGTACTCAAATTGTTTAACATGCAATTACACACGTTGTTTTTTTACATGTAATGCATATTCTAATTCTACAATTAGTATAACAAAAACGTGTTGTTAAATTTTGCATTACTTTGGATGCCTTATTTAGTAAACCAATATTATCTGTAAAGTTAAAATAAATTTATTTGTCATAATTTTACTTAACATTATATGCCAAATTGACTACAAAATTGTCATAATAATATATGTTGCTAGTAAAATACATATTATACAAAATAATGTGACAATTTTAAACAATGTAGTGTAACTTGTTTCAATGTAATTATAACTAGAATATTCACATGACATTTCTATATAATTTAACTGTATTCCGTAGCAAGTTTCTATAAAATTTTAATAAATTATTTTAGAACATTTTACGAAATTAATAAAATTGACCAGAAATATTTTGAAAAGTACTGTTTAGTTTGTTGCATGCTATTTATTGCAATTGACTATTACAGTTTATGTGTAAGCATTTAGTTTATGCAATATAGCATTAAATAAATATGTAGTATATTTTTAGTTTAAATGCTAATTTAGTTTCTCTTATTATAGTTGCTAATATTTGTTATTTAATAATATATATATATATACAACGTCTAAGCTAATTAGTGTTAAAAACGTAGTTATTAAAGTAAAACATCTATAACAATCACATAACTAAAAAAAACTTAGTTTAATCATTATATATACAATTGTATATAATAGATCAATTACAATTACAATTTTATCAATATCTACTGTTAATTTAAAAATAATTGTATAAAAGTTAAATTTGTTCAAAATTACAAATCGGGTAAAATTATTAATATAAAATATAACGTCAAATGTGAAAAAAACAGAACACATAAAATATTTTCAGTTACCAAATTACTGATTAAATAATAAAAAACAAAATGTTTATTAATTAATATGTTTACCTTTCTTTTTAAACATTTAATCAAGGTGGTTTGGAATACTGTCGATAAGAGTGTTGACATATTTTATTTTTATCTCATATTAAACAAAAAACCTGAATACAAGCACACAAATCTTCAAATTCAGTATGTTTATTAATGTTGCGCTTTAGCATACTAAAAAAAAATTAATAACATTTATATCCGAACTATTAGCTGGTTATTGAATAAAAAATTGTTTTTTTAATTTTAGCTATTCTAATGTCCAAATGTAAATATAAATCAAATAAAATAAACCTAGGTAAATATAACATTACCTTTTTGGACGTATGACATGGAGCATTGTCCTAAAAGACATCAATAAACCCGGCGTAACTGTGTTTCATTTTATTATAAAAACGTCCTTATTATCTAAGGTACCGGATATAATTTTCTATTTAATAGGTGAATTATACTTAATACCAAACCAACACATCACTTTTCGAGAATGAGCTTTCTTTCTAACTACTGTAAAATATAAAAGTTTTTAAAAATTAGGCCAGCATAGTACTTTATTTTTTGTATCCAAATAGTTTATTTCGAATTATTGTTTTATCAGCAAAATATTCAGAGCGCCAATAAGACAATTTTTGTTCAATCCATTTGTTACAAAACATAAATCTGCATTTTTTTGTTTTTTATTAATAAATGGTTTAACTATCGGTGATTCACGTGTTAAACCAATTTTTTTGCACGGCTTTTTACTATTAAATAAATAAATTTTTGTAAATGATTTTTTACAATATTCAAAATAGGATTGTTGTAATTTTTTAAAATTCTATTAAAATGTTTCAATTATCAGTCTTACTTGTTTTTCTTTTTTTTTAAACATTATCATAGTTTTTTGGTTATTGTCCATTTAAAACACAATAAATTGCTGTAAGATTTACTTTATACAATTCCGCTAGTTGCTTAGACTAAAATCTATAGTTTTTTAGTTTTTTTATAACATTAAGATGGTAATCTTTTTTATCGTTAGTATTTATTTTACAGAACGAAAACCTATAAGGGAACTAATTTGATTTTCAAGGTCAAATATAATGTAAAATTAAAAAAAAATTAGATTACAAAAAAAATTTAATTAACATTTTGACGTTACATATAAATTAAAAGTAAATATATAAATTTTAGCCATTAAACGTTGCTTATTTTTAATAAAATTAAGCACACAGATTAATAATTGACCAATTATTATAAAAATTATATACCTTCAACATATTATCCACGTTTTTATGAACGTTGTTTTTAAATATGCTGTTTTGACTAATTCAGCGTCTTTAAATAAATATTTTAAAATAAATATAAAGCATCTATTAGATATTTTACACCATTTTATATTTTTAATATTTATTTTTACGAAAAAATAATTAGAGATAATAAATTAATTTAGATTAAATTTATTTTTGAATTTTTAACATTAATTTTTTTAGAGGCTGTATATATATAATTATTACATTAAACCTCAATATATCATTAGAAATACATTTAAAAAATTCACTTTTATCATAAATATAAAAATAAACGAAAAAATTTAAAAAGAAGTAGTAGTACAGATAATAGAAACAAAATAAAATATAATTTTATATGTTAATAAATGTAAATATAATTAATAGAATTAACATGTAATTTAAAAATTTTATAAAATATATTTTGATTAAATCATTATAAGGCACAGTAATGTAGTTATTCACATTTCATTTTTTTAATTTTTTTAAGTAAAAACATAAGGTTTCAAATTTTATAAATATATTCTATACATGTATATTCTATACACTAGGTACGTATACCCAAATATATTTAATTTTGTTACAGGTAAATATGCTTTGTTTAATTCTATTTTTTTAAACGCTTTGTTAAAAGTTTAACCAATTTGCATTCCGAAGGATTTAAGTTAATCTCAAGGTTAGTAGACTACTGTTTTATTTTATTAATAAAATCATTAATTTCCTTTAGGTAATTATTTAAAAAAATGTTTGTGCACAAAATTCTATTATTGTTAAATTAAAACAAATGTAATAGCTTTAAAACGTGTAATAAATTTACTTAAAGTAAAATTAAAAACGGAAATAGTACTACACCTTATGGTACTCTATTATAATTTTTTATCAACTCTGATTTCTTACGACCAATTTGTGTACACCGTTTTTAAAAAAAATAATTTTGTAGTCAGTTTAAGATGTAGTCCGTTGTTTTAAGTACTTCAAAAAATTGAATTAATTTTATTTTTAAAATATAATTAAAAAGCATGCAGTATATTAAACATTTTTTTGTCAAGAGATTCAGTAATAAAATAAACAAAACTAGCTGCACAGTCTACAATAAGGTTGTTAACTATTATATTTTAGTAAATTTTAAAATTACCAAAATGCAAGTATTTAAGCACTAATGTTTTAATTTGTAGGTGTGATTTGTAAAATACACCAAGTATCAACTACTTTAAAATTTATAATAGATTTCCTTATTGTTGTAAAAAATAAGGGAAAAATTACTGCCATGCAGAGCTTTAACAAAATGCAGTTTATTTGATTAGTACAAGTAAACAGGTTGTTTTACAACTGTTAATTTGTTTTTAAAAATTAAAGTTAATACTATGTGTTTAATAATTTTAAGTCCATATATTAAATTCTGATATGTTTCAAAAGTTTACAACTCTTACATTAATTACTGCAAAAAAGTAACTATTTAACTACAACTACTTTAGCAACTACATAGCGTACAAAAGAAACGTAACTTAATTATAGAATATACATTACTATAAAATAATTGAAAAACAACTATAATTATATACACATATATATTGTAAGCTAAAAAAACTGTATAAAATATAAATTGGTGCAAAATCAAAAATGGAGTAAAATGATTAACATGATTTATAAAGACAACTACTAACAAAAATATGGATTACATGCAATTTTTCAGTACCAAATGATCAAAGACATTAAAAAGTTTAAAAAATTTAATAATTTATGTGATCGCCTTTTTTGTTGAACAAATTAATTTAGGCGTTTTAAAATGTTATTCATGAGAGTGTTAATATATTCTTGTTTTATCTTATATTGTACAACAAACCGAATACGTTTACGTAAATGCTCAATTTCAGTATGCTTATTAATGTTGCTTTATTAGCATATTGAGAAAATGTTCAATTACATTGATATCCGGGCTGTTAGATAATAATTGTGTAAAACATAGCGTTTTTGAATTTAGCCCCTCAACTGTTTAAATGTAAATATAACATAAATATAATAAACTTAGATAAATATGACCTCACTTTTTCAGACCTATAACACAGAGCATTGTTTTAAAAAACAGTTG
>JAKXYG010000183.1:0-20504 GCA_025895645.1 Cardicola forsteri | reverse complement strand
TTTGTGTGTGCTGAAAGCTACTTCTACTGAAGTATCCAAGCCAATAACCATAAATAATAATAATAATAATTATTATGATTGGTCCGATGAGTCACTTATCAATCGTAGTTCGGTGTTGTCCTAACAATGCTTAGTGACAAAATTAAGTAAATGAGTCCTTATTAGTTTTTTACAACTTCAAATAGGGTAAATAATATACTAATCGGTCTGCATCTTTCAGAAATAAATCTAAAACACAATTTTAATATTGGCTTAATAAATGCAGAGTTAGAGATGTAAAAAACTGGCCAACTATAGAGGAGTGGTTGATAATATAAGTTAAATGAAAAGCCAATATTTTAGCACATTTTTTTAAAACACTGGGGTAAACACCATCGGCACCACAAAAAGTTGATTTAAGCCTTTTAAGCTGTCTAATAACTAATTGAACATTTAGAGTAATAGGACCAAATCTAGAATATAAAATAAAAACGATTCAGAATGTTACACATCGAGTTAAAATAATCTTTATAACTACTCCAAACTTTAATTTTATTTAGAAGTAAACCAATGTTATTTTTCAGGCAAATTAAAAATATTTCGGAAGCACGTTTATTCTTAATAAACATAAACAGGGTGTTTTTATTGACCTTAGCTTTAATTAGTAGTTTGTGGACTATATATTCTCTATAAAACTTAATTAATCTGGAGCATTGGTTTCTAATTAAAATATAACTGTAATAAAAACAAAAAGTTTAGTAGATTCAAAAAAAAAATTCTGTTCCGTTTCTGGATTAAATAGACAATTTTTGTAGAGCGTTGTGTAAAAATAATTAACACGCAACAAATGTGTTAATGCTTTTTTAATTAAACTAACAAAGTGTCAGTAAATGTGTTTTAAATTATTGCTATATAAAAGACACTAATCAGCCAAAGCTAGGAATTAACAAATCTGTTCAAAGTCAGCTTTCCTAACATCAACAACAAAATCATTTTAAGAAAAAAGTAATAATTTTTAAACATCAAACATTAACATAATTAGCTAATATAAAATGCAATTTAATATTATATATATATATATATAATTAATATTTTTACTCCATTTTTACTAATATGTACTCTAACCATAACTATAATAAAATAATTATTATCTGAAGTTACTTACATATACATATACAACCACGACAACATTTTAGTAATTATATATTTTTTTACCATAAATTATACAATAAATAAAATATTTTTTTAAATTTATTATTAATTTACAAATTATAAAACATTGATTTGTATAAAAAGTAAAAATAACTAAAACATTCACATAATTTTTTACAAACTTTATGTTAACTTTTAAATTCAAATTACAATAAATTAGAAATAATATTACCTGCTTTAAATACAAATAATTAAAATATTGTTAACACGTAGGAAACACAAAACTAATTATTAACCATTTTACAAAAATAGTACATTTTAAACATTACAAATATTATATAATAATGCATTTTATTACAGGAATATATATACATATAGATTTTTTTAAATTACATTTTTAATTATTAATGCAAACACAATAATTAAAAAACAACATTACCTTCTTTACATACCAAAATTAAAATAACGTAGTATTATACTTCTAACAACAAAAACTAAACTAAACTTTATACTAAAAAGTATAGTTTGTAACATTAAACATCAATACATTTATTTAATATAAAATGCAAGTTAATATCATATTTATTTATTTATATAATTATATTTCGTTTATTATTTTAATAAATTTTTATTATGGTTTTTTGTGTACGTAACTATTATACAATAATAATTTATAGTATATTATTAGTACATTTTGCAATGTTTGAAATGTATATTTAAAGGAAGAACATATGTTAAATAATTGTTTTTTCTAAATAACGTTATGGTGTTAGTAAAAATTTTTTTTTGTTTGCTTTTTTATCAAATTTAAATTAATATAATTTTTTTGATAATTACTTTATTTATCACCAATTTTATATTTATTTATAAATGCAAAATACAAAACAAATTTTTAATTTTACTTGTTGTTTCTACAAATTATTAAAATTATGGAGTATTATATTTTTATCACTTAATAAATTTCAAAATAATTATTACCGTAACTAAATTTTAAAAACTAAACAAAGTTTTAATTACAAATACGTTTTGATGTTTTAAAACTGGTATTTTTATTAAATCTATTTTATAATTGTTTAATACAGGTATTTTATATTATAATATTTTAACGTTGACATATTATTATACAATTTTATTGCAGATATAATATACAAATATTTATGTTTGTTTTTTTAATATTTGTTTAAAAAATGTTTTTAAAAAAAGTAACAAAACATAAATAAATAATTAATTATTTTAATTATTTTGCAGTAATTTGTAAAAGTTTTATCATTTTTAAGATAGTGTTATTTATTATTCAAAAATTAATCATATTTTGGAAACTAAATTAACCGTATAAATTAAGAATAATGAGTACAAATTTTAATAACTTAAAAATAATAGTACATGTTGTATTATGTGTATTGCATTTATTAATACTATTTTGCAATGTTTAACAAAGTACATAATACAAATAAGTTAAACGTAAAAAAGAGAAATTTATAAAGTTAGACTTTAAAAGGTGCCTTGAAATAACTGCGTTTATTAAACTAAAACAATTACAAACATTTCCAACTTAATAACATATTTAAAAAATAATATCTTTTTACTATATAAATTGTAAAATATTTTATTAGTCTATAAAAAATATACACTAATTAAAAAAATAATTTATGCACGGTTAAAAAATATAACAATAATACATAATTTTGATTTTTTTATTACTACTATATTGTATTTACACACAATATTTTTAATATAAGTTAAAATATTTTGTTAAAAAATGTTTTAATTTAACAACGTAATATATAGTAATTATAAAACTTTATTAATGTTATATTATAATTGTCAGATTTAGTTGAATATAAATTTACTAGGTTTTCAAGTCAACCAGAAGCCCTGTACAACTGTTTCACTTTTATTTAAAATTATTAGCACCGCATACCTTTTAAGTTTTACACACATATAAACTTAAACCCACGCTCCATCTGGTGTCAGGTCAGCGCCTTAAAACACTGCGCTACGGGTAGATAACATTCAAACTGTAAAATTATTATTTATAGTAAATATAATTAATTTTAATTGCCCAGTATCCTCTAATGATGCTATGTTACTACCGGTTTAACAAGTGGGTAAACTTTTTTTATTAGGACTTTATTATATAAGTCATTGCATACCGCCAGGTTTAAAAGTAACAATTGTTAAAACTAGAAGATGTAAATATTTTTAATATAGTTTGTACTTTATGCATATATATATATATATATATATATGTACTATAGACTTTTTGCATTAAGTATTTTTTTAATTAAACGTTAAATAAATATAAAAAAAAATTTTTTTAACAACATAAACGTTAATAATATGAATAAAATGTATTTATTACATTATAAATCAATATACACACTTTTTATTTGTATTTAAGCATTAATAATATAATATTTAGATAAATAATTAATATATTAGTAAATTGTACTACTTTTAAGTACATATTAAAAATGTTTAATAGTTTGCATACTATACAACACTAAAATATATGTGAATATTATTAAAACATATTTTCAAGGTCTAAAAATTACGTATACTAATAGATGTAAGACTTAAGTAAATATGTTTTGAAGTGCACGTATAAAGTTTTTATTACTATTTTTAGCATTTTAAAATTTTTATAGTTTACATTTTAATGTATTGTGTTTTAAAACAAGTATACGTTTGCAAAATAATTGTTATTTTAAATAACAGATATACCATTTATTTTAATTATATTTTACAAAGTTTAATTATTATGTTTACTATTAGCTATAACAACACAAAACACAATGTTAATGTTTGTTCAGTATTTTTAAGGTTATTTATTTTGTATATATAGTTTACAGTTTATATAATATTTAAATAATTATTAAATGTCTGTTGTTTATTTGTATGTAAACGTCTATTATTTAAAATAAATTACATTTTTAAATTACGTGTTTTGTTTATTTATTATTTATCTTTTTAGCATACAATGTATGTTAACATTGTATAATGATAAGTGTAAAATTATATATATATATATATAAACATAAACACCGCTTATTTTATATTTTAAATATTTTTTAGTTTTACGCTCAGATAAAACAAAAACATTAAGCGCAATATTAACAACCTAGCCATTGTAAAAAAATATATTGTTATTAAACCAATAAATCAATCCTCGTAGGACTAACAACAAAAAATTGTAATTGTACTTACTTAAGTAACAGAGTTACACAAAAAACAAATAAATTTTAAAAAAATAATAAAACAATAAATGTGACAAAAAATGTTGTTTACGTTTAAAAATCAATAAACAATTATTCAAATGATTTAAAATTTTAAAAATACGTTAATTTGTTGTGTTTAAACAATAAATAATCACTTTATTCTTATTATTTAAAAATGTTATACGAATATAATATAAATAAATTTTGCAACTGATTTTGTATTTTTCTAATTACTGATTTTATTATGACTTGGTTTATAAATACTTTGTTTTCTAATATTCTATTGAATTACCTGATTACCTGAAATAAGTAAGTAAGCTTACTTATTTATTTAATGTTATATAACATAAAAAACAAATTCTAAATAATTGGCGGCAAAAAGTAATTGTTACTTTTAAAAAAGAAGTTTAAACAATTGCAATAAATGGCGCGGATTAACCTTATTGTCTAGTGAGGTGTTTGGCAAAGTAATTTTAAATTGTAAATTGGTAGAAAAACACTTTAAAAACAAAATCACAATTTTTTCCAATTACTTATATTTAAATTTATTAATTTTATAAAACGTTTTGGACAGTTTTTATTAAAACGCTTTGTAGAAAATTGTTAAGTTTTTACAGAATACCGTTAAAATATGTAAATATTATGTTTTTAAGTATACCAAAATTCTAGTTGCTAGTTTAAAAAAAGTGGTGCTATTACAAAAATATGTCATAAATAATTTGTTTTATAATATGAAATAAAACCAAGGTACATCAACGAATTTGAATTTTGCAGGTAATATTGGTTTAATTAGTAAAACTCTAAAAATAATGCAATTTATAAAAACACGTCTTAGTGATATCATTTCTAATAATGGTTTACGAATTAGTTATTAAAAACAAACGTGGTGTGCATTAAATTAAACAATAATTTACCTATTAAAATTAAAAGACAACAAATAAATATTGTTAATTCTTTTACATATCCGGAAAACATTATTGGTAAATACAACAAAATTAAAATTAATGTTAAAACCAGATTAAAAAGACAATATCAGTCTTCTATAGACTCAAACCAATATGATTATGTTTTTTTATTTGTTTAAAAACAAAACGTTCTTTGTGCACATTAATAATTACATATATAAAAAATGTGAAAACAAACAGACAAAATTAATATGTTAGTTAATGTTTTTTGTTGCCGGTATTTTCAATGTATTTTAAGGATAATCTGGAGCAATCACATTTTAAATAATAAAATCATTAAAAAACAAATTTTTGTTTACTGCATAACATAATTACAACTAAACAAAAATAATTGTTTAATTAAATTTTACGTGTATTGTTTATAATAATAGCAAAAACGGTTTTAGAATAAACAATTGTAAATTGTAAAAGAAAGGTTGGCGGACCGGAGAAATTTTAGCAAAAAACTATTCAAAAAGATTTAATTAAGATGACTGTTTTATAAAATAAAGCAAAACGTTTAGCAAAATACATAAATACAAAAAACATTTTGTATTTAATTACGAAACTTTATTCTTTTTGTTTTGTTTTGCTGCAATTGTTGTTTTATTGCCCTATGCTTATTTTTAAAGCAGACAGATTTTGTAATTATATATATATATATATATATATATATATATATATATATATATATATAGTTACATTATAGTGTGTTTAATGTACCAAAATATTTTAAAAATATATACATTTTTTTCAATTAAAAATAAAATAAACTTGTTTTTTTATATAATTGTAAACATTTTTGTATCAATAAATGTGTTAATATATCTTGTTAAATAACATACATATATTAATAATACATGTTAAAATATAGTAAACTATAATAAATTTAAAAAATAAAAAATTTAACAATTGTTTAATTTTAAATAAAATTTAAAATTTATTAAAAAATTTAAAAAATATTTATTAACAAGTTTTTAAAACAGAAAAAAAAGGTGAAATGCAAGCCAGTGATATTTCTTGCAGTAATTAAAATTCTACGACTGAAACAATCACAATGCAATATTAGTAATAAAAATAATTAAACTAAATACAACCAATAATTAAAAAAACTAATGCAATAACATTTTTTATGCAGTCCTACTTATAAAAATAATTTGTTTAAAATTTTTATATATATTAAAACATAAATTATATAAAGAAAACTTTGTGTACTTTTATTTATATTGCTACTCAGAGTTAGCAAAATATTGCTTTAGTTATATTGTATGCACATCTGTAATTTTAAATAACTTTAAACCATAATAAAATAAATGTATAATATTTTATTTAATATTAACCTTAATTACAATAAACAATGTATTATAATTTATTAATTTTACTTAAATAACATTTTTAAAAATTTGTTAAAACAAAAAATCCGGAATATCAAATATTCTATTTTGCTAAATTCAAAGTATTTAATATGTTGGGTGTCCTATTTAATATTTACGTAAATTCCTTAATTTTTAATTAAGAATTATTGTAATTTAATATAAATTTACTAAAAAATATGTAATAATTATTGTTACGTTATTTAATAATCGCCTAGATTAGATTAGAAATGGTTCAATCTAGCCAGTCCCAAACCTGGATAAAAGGAAGAGGGTTTAAACGCAAGGTTGACAACCTGGCTTTTGTAAAAAATTATACTGCTGCGAAAACAATAAAAAATGACGTCATTCCGGCAAACAACGTTACTGGATGACAAAGTTACCAGATAACAAGGATGAGTAAAAGCCGAAAAAAAACGCAATTTTTGATTTGGAGAATATTTAATGCCAACAAGACTTTGTTATTGTTGTTGTTATTATGCTGTAATTGTTGTTTTATTGCCCCATGTTTATTCTTAAAGCAAAAGGGTTTTGTATAATATAATAATATAATAATATAATAATGTATTTAATAATAAAACATAAAATAACACACTTTTGTAAATAGTAGAAACAGACTACTGTAAAATAAACCACGTTATTGCAATAAAAATTTAAACAAATAATAATGTACGCACAATCACAAAGAAAATAAGTAAACATATTTGAAAAACACGTTTGTAATAAAATTTAAATAATGTTATTATGCATCTTTTAAACAGTTTATATAATCTTACCTTCTACGTAAATATAAAACATGTGTGTTAATTAAGTTATAGTTTTACGTGTAAAGAAAGTGCTTTTGTTATTACATCTTATATACAAAATATTAATAAAAAATGTAATATTAAATAAACAATTAATAAATAATAAGTACACTTTATGTAAATACACCGTTATTAAAATATTATTAGTGCATGTTGAGTTTAATAATATTATAATATAAAAAGTCGTAATTACATTTATTATACACAAAATTAAAAATTGTAAACAATTTTGTACAAAAAAAATAAACAAAATAATAATATTATTATTATACATTTTTTAATATTTTTTTAATGTTTTATTAATTTAACAAGTTTGTTTAATGACAATCACATTTAGTTTATAAAAATTAGGTTAAATATTTTTTAAAATATAATAATCTTTGTTTAACTAATAATATAATATTTTAAAAACAATATTATTTACTTTTTCCAATATAAACCAGTAATGTTTTTAATTCTAATTTTATACAAATAAATGTTTAATATTTACTAAATTGCTTTTAATTGTAAGCTAAAGAATACCAAATCTTAGTATGTTTTTTATAGTAAAATAAATGTTTTTATCTTTATAAAATTAACATTAAAATTTAATTATATATATATATATATATATACAAACCAAATAATGAATTAAAAGATTAAAATACATTTTAAACATTATTCAAATTAGTATTGTTTATCTAAACATTGACCACATTTCTACAACTTAAACGTAAATAACTTGCTTGCTGCTAAAAAAAATGTTTTTTAATGCAAATTCTAAATTTGTAAATAAATAAAGATAATTAAACTATTTTAATTGCTAAAATAACAAAAAAATAGAAAAACCATTTTTGTAATACAATTTGTTTTACAAAACGTTGTTGCACAAAGCCTTACAATATACATTTAATGTTAATAAAATAATCACAAAATTATTTTCTTTATGTAGTACTAAAAACGTTTTGAGGTTAATAAAATTATAATAAAATTTCGTATTTCTAATTTTAAAAATAAAATATTTCGTTGTATTTTTTAAATGAGCGCATCAAAAGAACCTTTTAGTTGAGATACATTGTTTATTATTAATTATTGATAAAACAAATACTTATTTATTACATTTAATTTATAAACTGAATTAAAAGTTAATTACATTTACTTAATTTTAAATATTAAAAAATTTTATTAGTACGTTAAAAAGTTTGGAGTATAGAAAGTGAACAAAATTAAACATTTTATTAACCAATACTTTAAAACTCTAATTAAAAAAATTTTTTAATTTGTGTAAAGTCTATTCTATAAAGCATTAAACATTGTTAATTGTTGTAAAAACTAAATAAAACGTACAGCATAATCACAAAAAACAAACGAATTACATTTAATAGCGCATGCCATTCCAATTATTTTTTTAAATATTTTTGTTTCTAAAAATAAACTTTTATTTTTAAATAACAATTGTTTTTACAGATTATAAAAATGTGATAAATTTTTTTATAATTACATAACTTTGATACATGGGATAGATGCCCACAGTTTATTTTTTTAGTTAAATTAATAATTTTTAATTATGTAATTTATTTACAAGACTAATAATTAAATTGTTTATTTTATTTTATTTTTATTTTTAATATTACTTTTTTTAAATTAAAATAATTGCTCACACATGTACATACACATTTACACTGTAATGAAAAAACAGTCAATAATTAGCTATTTTTAAAAGCATTTTTATATTAACATTTGTAAAACATATTATAAAGTTATGTTTAATAAATTAAACAAAATTTATATTTGTATTTTTTGTTTTAATATTTACAATTTTGATATAAGTGCTTTTTATTTTCTCACACTTAATATTGATGGATAAAGCAGCTGAGCGTTATTATTTGTTTACCCATGATTACATATATATATATATATATATATATATATATTAGTAAGATATTATCTAAGATATTTAGTTATAAATGTTAACAAATGTTAACAATAACCTAAAGTATGCAAATTATAAAATACATACCTTAAAAAAATATTTTAAAACATAAAACAAAACAGTACAGAGTTTGTGCATTAAAGTAATTTTGTTATATGTTTATGCAGCAATAAACCGATTTCTTGCATACATTTATGCTTTATATATCACAGCAAAAGGAACAATTAGTTATTGTTAAAGCTTTAAATAAATTGAAAATATTTTAATTCGTTTATTTTTACACATTAAACCTACTTTGTGTGCACAAAAACTGTTACTACTCAAAACGTTTTTTTGTATATAAATAGTAATATTTATATGTTTCTAACTACAACAATATACAAAATAAACTAATTTAACAATTTACTTGTGTTTATATTTTTACTTTAAATATATGTTTATATATTTTAATTAGTAAAAGCGTATAATTATACAAATGTTTGTAAACAACACAAAATAAAAAAAAATTGTAATTTTATTTATTTATTTAAATATAACGCAAATGGAACAAATAATTTTAATTAACAAATTAACAAAATTGATTATGTAATAAAAAAAGAAATTCTACAACAATAGTTTAAACGGTGGAGAAAATTATGACTAAAAAGCTTAAAGTTAATTAAAATTTAATGTTTTAAACCATTACTACAAATGTATTAAATAAACCAGTAAGGTTAATTGCATAATTTTAAATAATACAAGTTCAACAATATTTGTAATAAAAATAATTTACAAAAGGCAACCAGCTTTAAAAGATAAATTAAAGCAGCTAGAATGTTTACGCTCCCTTAACTCTAAAAGTAAAATTGATGCTTAAAATTTTTTACTAAGTTTGAAGATTATTATTATTTATTTATTTATTTAATGTTTGCTATCTAAAATGTTTTACAAAACAACATCTGTCAGCTATAGACATTTTAGTAAAGCTAAATGCAGTCCTGCAATTTAGTGCCGGTAATGGAATTTAAACCAATGCACATTAAGGTCAACATTTGAGCACATTTTAAATAATAAAAATGTTAAAAAAAATTAATTCTTGTTTACTGCATATAATTTTTACAACTAGAAAAAAAATTACTTAATTGAATTCTACGTTTACCGCTTAAAAGACCAGGAAAAACGGTTTTAAAATAAGCAATTATAAATAGGAAAACAATAGTTGGCGGACCAAAGAAATATTGGATAAAAAGCCATTCGAAAATATTTAATTAAAATTAATGTTTTATATAATATTTATATAATTGAATTAATTTTTAATTAAATATTATTGCCAAATGAACATAAATTTAATAAACAATTGTAATACTAATCATAATGTTATGTAATAATAAATAATAAAACAGCACATTTTTATAAATAGTAAAAACAGGCTACTACAAACTGTCCTACGGTATTAGAATTAAAATTTAAACAGGTAATATTTTGCCGCACAACCTCAAGCAAATAAATAAGCATATTTAAAAACATGTTCATAATAAAATTTATATAGTTTAAATAGTGTTACTATGCATTTTTAAACATGTATTATATAATTTTAATTTTATTTCTACTTACTATCTATATAAATATTGAATTGCATTTGTCAATCAATTTATAGATTTACATAAAAAAAACTTTTTGTTAATACATTTTATATTAAAATAATAATTAATAAAAAGTGTATTATTAAATAAACAAATAAAAATAATAAGTATAATTTAGGTTATTATACAATTATCAAAATATAATTAATGCATGTTGTGTTTAATAATATTTTAATATGAAAAGTTGTAATTACATTTATTATAAACAAAATCAAAAATTGTAAACAATTTAAAAAATACTAATAATAATAATAATATTTTTATTATACATTTTTTTATATTTTCCTTATTGTTTTATTAATTTAACTGGTTTGTTTAATGACTGTCACACTAGTAATGTTTTTAATTATAAATTTATACAATAATTATTATTTAAATTAGTTTTGTTTATATAAAAATTTACCACATTTCTACAACTTAAACGTAAATATCTTACTTGCTGCTAAAATAAAATACTTTTAAATGTAAGTAAAGTAAAATACATATTTTATGTTCTGAAATAACGAGAAAAACAGGGCATTTTTTGTAATACAATTTGTTTTACAAAACGATGTTGTACAAAGTGTTACAATATACATTTAATGTTAATAGAAATAGTAATAACATTATTTTGTTTGAATTGTATTAAAAAACTATTTATGTTATTAAAGCTATAATGCATTTGTTACTGGACATTGCAATTAATATTTCTAATATTAAAAAAATTGATTAAATCAAAACATTTTTTAAATTGTACGTATATCAAAAAGTACATTTTTAGTTAAAATATTTTGTTTATTATTAATTATTAATAAAACAAATAATTATTTATTACATTTACCAAATGATGTAATATATAAAAGAATATAAAATTAACTATAATATTTACAAAATAATTATTAATTTGTTTTCATTAAATATATATAAACATTTTTATTTTTTTGTTTCAATAAATTACAAAAAATAAATTATTAACCAACATTATGCAGTCCTACCTATGAAAATAATTGTTTAATATTTCTATATTAAAACATAAATTAAGTAAATAAATCGTTGTGTACTTTTATCTATATTGCTACTCAGAGTTAGCAAAATATTGCTTTAGTTATAGTGTATACACATCTGTAATATTAAATAAATTTAGGTCATAATAAAATAAATGTAAATATTTTATTTTATGGTTAACCTAATTACAATAAACAATGTATTATAATTTATTATTTTTTTTTAAATAACATTTTTAAAATATTTGTTAAAATAAAAATTCAGAAAGATTAAATATTCTTTTTTGCTAAATTTAAAATATTTGATATGTTGGGTTTACTATCCAATATTATTTACGCAAATAACTTAATTTTTAATTAAGAGTTACGTAATTTAATATAAATTTACTAAAAATTATGTACTAGTTATAAGTACGTTATTTAATATTAAAAATTAAAATTACACATTTTTATATATAGTAAAAACAAACTACTGCAAACTGACAACGTTATTGCAATAAACATTTAAACAAGTAATAATTGACGCACAATCACAAGCAAATAAATAAACATATTTAAAAAACACGTTTGTAGTAAAATTTAAATAATATTATTATGCATATTTTAAACAATTTATATAATCTTACCTTCTACGTAAATATAAAACCTTGTGTGTTAATTAAGTTATAGTTTTACGTGTAAAAAAGTACTTTTGTTATTACATCTTGTATATAAAAAAATATTAATAAAAAATGTATTAGTAAATAAATAATTAAAAAATAATAAGTACACTTTATGTAATTGCACAGTTATTAAAATTGTATTAATTCATGTTCAGTTTAATAATATTATAATATAAAAAGTCGTAATTACATTTATTTTACACAAAATTAAAAATTGTTAACAATTTTGTACAAAAAAATAAAATAAACAAAATAATAATATTATTATTATGCATTTTTTAATAACTATTTTAATGTTTTATTAATTTAACTAGTTTGTTTGATGACAATTACATTTAGCTTACATTAAATTAGGTTAAATATATTTTTAATATAATAATCTTTAACTAAAAATATAATATTTTAAAAACAATATTATTTTATGCGCTTTTCAATAAAACTAGTAATGTTTTTAATTATGTATAATGTATAGTTTAAATTATATTAACATTTATTAAATTTAAAGTACATTTAAAAATATTTTTTATATACTAGCTGGGTTTTTATAATTTTTAACATTCATATTTTAATTAACGGGGTTTTCAAATTAACCAAAGCACTGTACAATTGTATCATTTTTATTTAAAATTATTAGCAGCACATACTTTTTAAGTTTTATACGTTATAAACTAAAACTTAAAAAAAAATTATTTATATTGTATGGCTTAAATCATATAAACATTTATTAAATTTAAAATACATTTAAAAACAAAAATTATTTTTTTTATTTTTATTTATATACCAGCTACACTTTTATAATTTTAACATACATATTTTAAATAACAGATATACTAAAATTTTTATTATATTTTACAAAGTTTAATTATTATGTTTACCATTAGCTATTACAACACAAAACATAATGTTAATGTTTGTTCAGTATTTTTAAGGTTATTTATTTTGTGTATATACTTTACATTTTATATAATATTTAAATAATTATTAAATGTCTGTTGTTTATTTGTATGTAAATGTCTATAATTTAAAATAAATTAGATTTTTACATTACGTGTTCCGTCTATTTATTACTTATTTTTTTAGCATATAATTTATGTTAACATTGTATAATGTTAAGTTTAAAACTATATATATATATATATATAAACACCGCTTATTTTAAAATTAAAATAATATTTTTTTGATTTTACGTTTAGATAAAACAAATAAATTAAGCGCAATATTAGTAACCTAGCCATTGTAAAAAAAATTGTTATTAAACCAATAAAACTATCCTCGTAGGACTAACAACAAAAATTGTAATTGTACTTACCTAAGTAACAGAGTTAGACAAAAAATAAATAAATTTAAAAAAATAATAGAAAAATAATTGCGACAACAGCAAAATGTTATTTTATGTTTTTTGAATTGTATTGCAAGATAATTGCAAGCAATTAGAATAAAAACAAATAGTACACATTTAAAAAATGTTGTTTACGTTTAAATAATAATAAACAATTAAATCATTAAAAAAACACGTATCTAGCCTCTTTTAAATACTCAAAAATTTGTTAATAATAAACATATAAGTATTATTAAATATTTGAAATATATATATTGATAACATTTTTAAATTTTTAGTTACAATTTAATACTTAAAAATAGCAAATATAATAACTTAACAAAATAGTTGTAACAATTACCTACAATTAATTTTATTAATAATTATACAAAGCAACGTTGAAATATGTGTATAACGTGAATATACTATACTAACATTTAATTTGTTGTGTTTGAACAATAAATAATTATTTTGTTCTTATTATTCAAAAATGTTACAGGAATATAATATAAATATTTTTTTAACGGATTTTGTATTTTTTAGTTACTGATTTTATTATCACTTGGTTTATAAATAATTTTTTTTCTAATATTAAATAAAACTATGGCAGATTTGCATAATTAGATTTTACAATTTACAAAAACTAATAAATAATCTTTCCATTTACCACTACATATATTTTGATTAATTAAGTATTATATTTGTCAAACATACATTATTATTAAAACTGCAATAATAATTATTGTTATTTCAATTAAATTTATTATTATTATTATTATTATTATATTTTTTAACATAAAAAATAAGTTTATATATATTGTTTAACTACAAAACAAAATACATGTATGTTTGTTTTAATACATTTACAAAGCAACTCTGAATAAAACCAAATTGATTTTACAAATAAAATTAGTTTCTTTATTAAACTCTAAAAATAATTTAAAATATGACAATGCTTTTTCAAAATATAAGTATTTTTGTTAACAAATTACACATTAAAAAAATGTACAAATTTAATATTAAAAAAAATTATTTATCAGGTTTAGAGTATAATTTGTAAAAAGAAATATGTTATGCATTAATTGGCAGCATTTGAAAAAAATTACTTGCAGCTACAAAGTATAATTTTTGCCTTTTAAATACACTTAGATATATATATATATAATTTAAAAAAATAAACTTAACAGTCTAAATTGTAGTAAGTGCGCAACTTGCAAAAATCTCTAAATAATTTTACGTTTTAACACTATGTGCATTATTATTAAAATCACAATAAAAATTACTATTTTACTAATTATATTAATTATTATTATATTTGTTTTTGTTAGCACACATATTATGTTTATATTATATATATTTTTAACCACAACACAAAAATCTACGCATCGTCGTTTTTATAAAAGGTTTAATAAAAATATATTTACTAAACAAATTAAAATTAAAATTGTGTTAAAAACAGTTTTTAAAGTAAGTATATATTAAACATTTTTAATTTGTTTGCATAAAACATAATAATTAAAATTGTTAATGCATATTTTTATATATTTACAGATATACTAATAAACATAAGATTTAAGTAAATATGCTTGCAAATGCACGAATAAAACATGTATTATTATTTTTTAGCAGGTTAACATTTTTATAATTTGCATTTTATTTTCAGTTTAATGAATTGTATTTAAAATGCATAAATTTTATAAAAGTTTATTAATTTTAAATTATTTTGCAAAACATGAATATTACTTTAATTATTTATATACTAGCTACATATCATAAACTTTAAATACATATTTATTTATTAATATTTTTTTTAAATTTAGTTTTAATATAGAAACACATATAACACATTTTTTATTATATTTTTGAAATGTTGAAATTTATCATTTACTTTTAGTTATTACAACACAAAACACAAAGTACATTGTGGTTTAATAATTTAATTGTTAAACAAGTATTTAAATTAAAATAATATCTAGTTTTTACATGTTGATTAAATGTCTTATTTTTAATATGTATTACAGACTTTTAATATATATATATATATATATATATATATATATATGAATGTTATAGAAAAAAATATGGTATTTACATACAATGATTGTTAGCAGATAAATATTTCATTATAATATGTTTCTATTTTGTAAATCAAAATTGTTTTTTAAATAATAAAATAAATTTCAGTAGTAAAGATAATTTTAAATTATATATATATATAGTGTTATTTGCAAATGATTTATTTTAAATTATACTTTCAAAAAACAAATAGAGTCAAAATAGTTTTAATAACAAGAAACAAGTAATCAATTGGTTATTTAATTTTTAATTTTGATAATAATGTGTGTTATTTATATATTTATGTTTTATGTAAATTGTTTGTTATATTTTATATTAATTTTTGTATATAAAAAATTAACAAGTTCAACGATTAGGCGTAATAAGTATAAGTAATTAGAACATATGCATAACAAGTTACTAGTAGGAAAATTAAGTTTAATATTATTAATACATGTTCTTTAATAATAAACAAACTATTTTAACATATTTTTGTTACATTAAATGTTTTAGTAAACTAAAAACATTATAAAATAAATTAAATGTAAATAAATAACATATTTTACTGCTGCCACAATACAAAGGTAATATAATTATTCCATTATTGTTAAAACCGCTAATTAATTCAAAATTATTGTTAGACGATTTAACGCGCGATTGTCAACAAAAACATAAATTAAAACCAAACTAAAATAATTTAATTCGTTTAGTAAAACAATTGTTGCATTATAAACTAAATGCAACCAAACAATAAATTTTAATTTTAAAATAACGACATAGCAAAGTCCATTTTTGTAATAAAATTTATTGTAAAAAACGTGTATGCACCCAGTTTACAGTAGACAACGCATTTTATTCCATTTTTTTTATATTGTTGTTTGTAAAATAAATTAATGTATATTTTCAAAATAACAATTTTTTATTACAGATTATTAGTATATTATTAATGCGCTGCATTTTTTAATAAATATATAACCTTAATATATACGCCGGTAATCCAATTCCTAAACTTTTTTTAGTTAAAATTTATTAAATATAAAAATATGTAATTTATTTACAAAAATAATTATTAAAAAGTATATTTTTATTTTATATTTTTTTTATTTAAAAAAATAATAATTTTTAAAATAAAATTACTGCTCATACATATATTTACTAATTTGTATTGCATTTTTAAATAGTTAATAAACAATATATTTTAAAAGTATTTTACTATAAAAAATTGTAAACCAATTTTTTTTTAATATTAAATTATTTTTAATAATTTAAGCACAAGTTCGTTTTTTATTTCCAGTTTCAAATTTGGAAGTTTGATAAAAGCTTATTATTTTCGCGCACATAATACTTATAGTTACAAAAACTCAGCGTCGTTATTTGTCTATCTATGATTATGAATTAGTTAATTTGTTTTATAAAAAAAGCACAAAAGTTAAAACAATTGCCAAATGCATGAAAATAAATGTTTTAACTGTGTACAACATTTTGAATAATAAAACAAGCCCCAGATCACCCACAGTTGGTAAAAAACGTTCAACAACCAAACAGGATAATCATTTTATAATTATGCAGCTTAAAAAACACAACAAATAAAAAATTAATACTTAAAAAAACTTTTTTATTTAATTGTAAAAAGGAGGATGAAATTTAAAGGCTTTATTTTTTAAGCGGCTGTTAAGAAATCTCTACTTAGTCGTGCCAATAGATTACGACTAGTAAAGTTTGCCAACAATTACAAACATTATCCGTCGACATTTTGGAAATCAATATATTTTACAAATAAATGTGTTGTATTTTACAAATTATGGACTAAACATTCAAAAGTTATTTATTGTCCGAAGTTCCTACTTAAACACACTTGTACTGCAATAAAAGTTGCACGTCCTTCATGTGTCAAAATATATTTTGCAATTAAGTACAATCAGTCTCCAAGTAGACGGAAACTAGTGACAATAAAAATAACGCCAAATTTAAACAAATATTTAAACAATTATTTTATAGCCAACTGTCAAGAAATAGTACAGGACAATTAACAAATATTTAAAACAATGCTCCTGTGCATACTTCAAAAGTGGTAATGTGTATTTTAACAAACCTAACAATTTACTATACGTTTTCCTTATTTAGACAACAAAAGCTTTTAAAAGTAAAAAGCTTACATTTATTCAACTTTTTCTATAGAATCCAGATTTCAATGTAATTGAAACCGTTTTTAGTATTTTAAAACGTGAGATTAATCGCATAAAAACTGAGGTATTATTGGAAGCGAAAATTAACCATGTAAAAAATTGCATTTTGAAGGACTATATTGTTACGTTGATAGATTTTTACCTTAAGCACGTGACAAAAATTAAACAAAAACGTGGATATTACTTAAATTATTGACATTATTAAGTATGTTCCCTTTTTTTTGTATATTTATAAATTTTAGTGAATAAAAATAATTTTCAAAAGTAATTATTAGTGTTTGTTTTTACCTTTTTATAATACTCGTATTGTGCTTTATTACTAAAACAAATGTTATTGTATATTATATTAAGATTTTATTTGCAAATAATATAAAATGTATAGATATTAGTAAAGTAGTTTTTAAGGTACTTATTAATAAGCGTTAAATGTGTCTAAAATAAGTAACAAGTCCTACATATATTTTAATATCATAGTAGGTCAAAATTGGATTCACTTATGTCACTATCTGTATAATGTATGTTTTTAATGTATTACTACATTTGATATAATATATGTTATTTCCATTTTTCAAAAAATAAAATTAATAAAAAAACTTATTATTAAATTAACAATTAAAAAATAATAAAATTTATTTGTATTATTATACAGTTATCAAAATATGTATAATGTATTTTATATTGTGTTTTTTATTATTTTAATTTAAAAAATCGTAATTACATTTGTTACACACAAAATTAAAATTTTTAAACAATTTTAAATATATTTATATAATTTTTTTTTAAATATTTTTAATATACATTTTTAATTTTGTTTTATTGTTTTACTAATTTAACTAGTTTCTTTGATGATTGTTAAATTTTTTTACAAAAGTCATTTTAAAAATTAAATTTTATTTTACTTAAATATAATAACCTTTCTTAAAATGTTAATATAAAATAATTATATTTGTTATTTTAAATATAAACTAAGTTTGTTTTAATTATATATGTATTCATTTACATATATTTACTATATAATTTATCATTAAGCCAAACATTTTTTTAATAACGATATTTATGTCTTCCTTTTAAATTTGTGTAAATCAATTTTATATTTAAATATAAACAAGTAGATATTAATTATTGTGTTTATTAAGATAATAATAATAATAAATAATATAACAATTTGCTAACCATTACTTAATGTTTAACAAAAATTAAAGTTTATTAAATGTTTTAAAAAAACAAGTATAGCAAAATTAGTAAATGAACCAGTAACATAAATTGCAATATTTAAAATTTTACAAATCTATTAATATTATTAACAAAAATAATTTTATTAGTTACGACTAGCGTTAAAAGGTAAATTAAAGCAATTAGTTTGTTTACACTATTTTAATTTTACAAGTAAAAATAATGCATAAAAGAAATCGTATCAATTTTTTTAAATTGCAATGTAAACTGATATGGCTTTATGTAAAGTTTTAATTTATTATTATTATTATTATTATTATTATTATTATTATTAAACTTTTATATTTTACTAGAGGTACATTTAACATAAAATACATTTTTACCATCAATATAAAAAAGTAGTAGTACAAATAATTGGATCAAAATGAAATAGAATGTCATATGTTAATAAATATATATATAGTATATATAGCATGCATGTAATTTTTTTTAATATTTAAAATTGCACAGTTGTACTGTGAGATGTCCAAATATATAATAAAATTAAAACACATTTTTATTAATTGTTTTTATAAATAAAATACATGCTTTAATGTTTAAAAAAATTAACTAGAATTAATTATGGTTTAGGCAACATATAATCAACATTTTAAATTAATGTTTTTCTTGATATGTTATTAAACAGAATTATAATACAAAAACGTCCAGTATATTAACAAATTTTGTCAGTAAATTTAGTAATGTAATAAACAACACTAGCTATACAATTTAAAATATAATAATTAATTTTATAAACAAATTAATAATAATTAAAAATAATTTTAATTTTAATAGCACTAAGCTGCAAGTATTTAAACGACAATATTCTTAATTTGTTGATAAAAGAGAAACGTTTGGAATAGATGTAGTTTGTATAATACGCTTAGTATTACCTACTTTACAATTTATAATAAATTAGTTTTTTATTGTTGATAATAACGGAGCAATTGCTGGAATGCAAACTTTAAATAAATT
Source organism: Cardicola forsteri (assembly GCA_025895645.1). NCBI lineage: Eukaryota > Metazoa > Platyhelminthes > Trematoda > Strigeidida > Aporocotylidae > Cardicola > Cardicola forsteri. The sequence continues at coordinate 107 of JAKXYG010000183.1, read as the reverse complement.
GCAACTTATTTCATTAAGTCTAAGTGGTTAATTATTTTTTGAATAGTGTTACATATTTTTTAATCAATTAATTAAATTTTGATATAAAGTATAATAATTATTTAGTT
>JAKXYG010001494.1:0-13767 GCA_025895645.1 Cardicola forsteri | reverse complement strand
ATAAATATTATTTAGTCAACGTTACCTTAACCGGTTTTAAATCTGGTTGAAAAAGGAGGAAGATTTAGGTGCAGAATTAACAACTTAGATTCTGTAAGAAATTAATATTGTTAAAGAAACAGCACAAGAAGATGCTATTTCATTAAGTAGAATCTTTATTACTATTATGATGATGATGATGATGATTATTATTATTATTATTACAAAACCCTTTTGTTTTAAAAATGGGGCAATAAGATAACAATTACAGCAAAAAAAACAAAGTCCCATAATTCAAAAAGAACATGAGACAACAAAATGTTTCCACGTATCATTATCAAAATCTATAAGGGTATTTGGCATGAGCTGATTAGGCACTTTTTTAAAATGCTCTACCCATCTAGATCATTGCTCATCAGTTGGTAAAAGTAAACGACAATCTTTCCCTTTGATTAGAATATTGGTGTTTTTTCTAACTCCCGACACTTGTTTACAGAGTGTTGGAATTATTTTTTCCTGCTACCTTATTTGCTTGTTTGCATCTGCTTTCTAACTAATCATTCTTATCTTTACGGCAGCATTTTTAACCTTTTTTTTAAGTTCTGTATTTATCATTAAATGTTTTCCAGATAACAACATTCTTAGATTAATTTTTTTATTATTTTGTTTTCCTTTTGAGATTCCAAAAGACTGATGAAATCCATTGTTTCTTTGTAGAGCCACATCTTTTACCCAGCACATTTGTTGCACTGCCTGTAATTGTTTTTTTAAACAATTTGTATTGATCATCAAACTTTTTTATCCTTTCCAGATTTTGAAATGTATTTTTTAAAGAATCGTAAAATTGGTTTGAAATATTTGGTTTCTTAAGTTTCTTACACGAAAATGGAAGTAATTTTTTTGTACTTTTTATTCTCTTTAATTTTAATCCAAATTTTCAAACAACAAGATTTTAAAATCTCTAAACTCAAAAAATTAATGTATAATTGGTTAAAACAGTCTTATTGCCCTACGCTCTCTAGAGGAAAAAGATTTTGAGTATAGGATAATAATAATCCCAAGAATTTAAATTAAGCTTATAAAATCTCAAATTCTAATAATGGTAGTGTTCGTGATTGTTCCTCTTTCACGTGGTGCATCCTGGATTAGACAGTCAAATTAATAACAGCAGGGACCATAGCGGTTTAACTAGGCATTTACTGGACTTACAATCAGTTAATACCTCCTGCCATACACCAAAAATGCTTAAAAGATATATCACGGTATCGATCTACGATATGTAGGCGGTTAGGTTTGTAAATCTGTCAACCGGTGTCAACCCCCAATTATCTCCAAAACGACTACCTCGTTAACTCCTGTAAACACTAGCGTCGCAGCAACTTCATTTATTATTCTCCTCCCCAAGTTTTATTTTTATTTAACAACCTTTTAGCGTATACATTTGAGATATGCCAATTTGTAATCAATAAAGAAATGACTCTGCCACCAACGATGAACTCTACCACTAAACCAGTCTTAATGTTGTGTTTATTGTACCTCGTAGACTGGTAGTCTACGTAATGAATGTAATGAATCATACAAAGAGCAAAAAATAAATAAATAAATAATTAACAACAATTTATTGAAATGATTCAATTAGAAATATTGTCACGTGATAATAATGTGCACCTAATATATCCACACTATTTAAAACTAAATCGATAAAAATAACAATATTTCTGAATACACTATATTAAAACAAATGAAAGTAACATTATTCATCATTTTTTTGCATAACACATCAGTTTATTAAAACAAACTTTTATCAATCACATTGTAACAAAACAAAAAATTGCAAATTATAAAATTCAAATTGTATTGTATATAAATGGATAAAAGCGAACAGATAAAAGCACATGTTTTTTAAAAAACACAGTATTTAAAAATGTCACATTGCTACAACATTTGTATTCATTTTCTTATTGAACGCATGATGACAACTTATATAATCTAACTAACCACTTCAATCGTTAGTGTTCATCAATATAATCAACAAAATACATACTCGACACGTTAAACCAATTTCTATATTATCCATTATTCGATTTATTAATCACGTGATAATATTAAAAAATTTTTAAATACTTGTTTGATTGACATAATCGATAATATTAAATAAATCAAACTGTCATTGAAAGCTATTATTAAAAAACAAAATTGTTAGCAAAGTTTGTAAATTTTAAAACAAAAATACTACTAATAATAATTTGTAAGTAGCTACATCATATATATTTAAAAAATGATTAAAAAGCAAATGAAAAATTGTAAATTATGTAATACATTTACATTGTTAAAAATGTTTTAATAAACACACAAAAATTTATTTGTTGTTGTTGTTGTTGTTGTTATTGTTGTTAGTAGAAACGCGTTCAATATGTAGAAGTCACTAAAATGAAAAAACAAAATTTATAATATTATTATATATTTTTTCATTTTTTTCAGTATTGTAATATATATATATATATATAAATGCCAAAACATTTTGATACGTAATAATAATAATAATAATAATAATAATGGTAGCAAAATTTTTTTAAATTACTTACACAGATGATCGTTGTGAATAATCACTAAATAAATAAATAAATAAATAAATAAAAATTATCATAAATATTTGTATTTGATTTGATAATAATAACAAATATAAGAATTTACTTTCGCAAATATAAAATAAAATATATCCTAGTTTTTCATTTTTATACTGAACACGTGTTAAAATTTTCGTAGTAGCACAAAACATAGGTTTTCATGTAGCTCCGTCAACTGTCATGTAAAACGTACATGCAATAATAATAGCACACTTTGGGCGTAATACAAATCAAGTAAATGCTCCAGATTTGTAACTAAATTGATATAAGTTTGATCCTCACAATTAGTTTACTAAAAATAATTACTCATTTACAATTGTGTTGAATTTATATATTTTTTTGAGTGGCAAATATCTTAACAATTTTATATGTGTTATTGTTATGGCTGCTGGAATACTGTACGGAAAATATTGTTTGATCAAACAAGAAACTGTATTCCGTTTCGGTAATGGCACTCAAACGTATGCCTGCCTAAGTTTGAAACCGTTTCAGTATAGTGATTAATTTATTTAGATGTATTCAGTATGCTTATTTGATTGTTATTTTGAACAACTGCATTATGGAAAAAAGTACCTCTTTTAGTTTGCCCCAAAATAATTGATTGTTATAATTTTATTTTATTTATGTTTACTACTTTAACAGCGGACATTTTAGCGAAGCCAAACGATTCAAAGTAGGATTTTTTTAAATTAAAAAAAGATATAATACTATTTTTCAATCGATTGAGAACTGAGGATCAAAAAGAAGCATTTCATTTTTCTATATACATTGTCTATTGCCCTGTACCATATTTTGGTATGTTTTTAATTAAAATAATAAAACAGCAACTAGTTATACATACAAAAATATTTTTAAAAAGATGTGTTTGGTAAAAAGAACCCGTGTATTTTAATTCAAACAAATTTTAAATTGTCATACGCATTTTATTATGAATTAAAATCAGTTCTCAGCATTCAAAGTGTAGACATTAAATGGAGTAAATAGTTTGTACATGTTACGATATTATACACGGTAGGTTTTGTTAAACCACAATAAACTAATAATAATAATAATAATTTTTAATAAAAATTATAAATTTAAAAATCTGAAGTAATGAGTTCAATGATGTCATTTAATAATAATAATAATAATTGTAAATTAGTATTGAAAATTGAGGATAATAATACTTACCCACTAGAATACAGCTTTGAACAAATTCAAAGCTTATAGAAAAACGAGGAGAACTTGCCTGCACACATGAAAGCCAAGACAAATCAATACATATACTCATTTCTGCCAACCCCATGCAAAGTATTAACCAATCCGGAATTAAATAAAATTGAACTTCTAGCAAATGCTATCAAAGTAGGAATTGTTCCACTCACGCATTTATTTGAACTTATTTGGACAGCATAATGTAACTGTGCCTTATAATAACTTGTTCAAAGTATAGTAATTTTTAATTATAATTTTTTAAACCACAATTTTACCGTATTTATATTCATTATTATATAATAATTTATATTCTATTATGTTCCCGTTATCTGTACTACTTTTTGTAGTTTTGTTATTTTATTTATTTATTTTTTATTGATGATGAAAATGCATCTAGTGACATACTATAGATTACAAATTGTTTTTGTGCACACAAAATGGGTTTTAATATGTGAATGTAAACAGATTCAAATGTTTTTAACATATTAGCAGCTTAAGTAGTTATCAAAACTTTAAAGCAATCATTCAAGTTCACTCGATATTTTAGTTGAACCAAGTGACGTAATATTGACCAAGTGCACAGACTGCCAAAGTGGTCTAGCAATACAGCGCTCAATTTAGACCTCAGTGGGCATCAGGGCTCGAATCCCACCACCGACTCACTAAAGTGCTGACCCACGTTCGGTTTTGCTAAAATGTCCATTGCTGAAAAGCATGCAGTTCTCGTAAAACATTCAAAATAATAAACATTAAATTAAATTGAATTAGATTACATTAATTGTTTTACTGTCCTAACCGGTTCCTAGCCTGAATAAAAAGGGGAATAGTTTGAATCTCTGTAGAAAGGAGTCGTGCTTAGTAAGTATTTTGTTCATACACATGCGTGGGTGTGGATGTGACATTCACTATAAAATTGATGTGTAGTATACATGAAACCTTCTGGATTGTGGAAATTTGACAACTTTCATAGGTATACAAGTAGTCTAGTAGTATAGTGCTCGATTTGGACCCCGGTGGGCATGGAGGTTCGAATGCCACATGACTGCATGAAATGTGGGCCCACGTTCGGATTCGCCCAAGTTTCTACTGCTGAACAGTGCCTTCGTACATCATGGGAAGTTAAATCAAAATGTCAGACAGCCCAACTTGAAACAAGCATTAATTATTTGGAGATTGTAGTTAATCAAGCGACAATAAGTCCAGGAATTAGCAATGCATACAGTCATGATACCTTTAAATGATATAAATACTATCAATTTGTATGTGCTCATATTACTATTATTTAACATTTTGTGCATTTCTCAACCTTGTCACTGGAATCACGCATTCACTTTTTATTAATCCTTTTTTTAATCTACTTATTTTTGTAAATAAGTAGTATGTTATAATAGTTTATAATTTTATTTATTTAACTAATATAAAAAAAACTAATAAATAAATGTTAATACTTTAATATTCAAAAATTACTTTTTAAAAGCTTACTTATTAAAATAAGTAGTATGTTAAAATTTTGTAAAAAATATCATTAATTAAGCAAAAATAAAGAACTTATTTATACTGATTTTAGTCAGTTTTTAAATTTTAACCTCTTACTTGTATTATAACGTGTAGTTCGATGTGGCACATTTCTGGTACCTTTAAAAAAGAAAAAAAATGTTGAAATCAAGATATACACTTACATATTTATTTATTTAAATGTTAATAAATTTAGTAAAAATAAATATTGAAGTAAATAAAAAAATATAAAAATCTATAGAAAATACTATTATTTTTAATAGACGTACTTCTTCCTTTACCACTGTAAACATGTTTATCATCTGAAAATGGCACAAAACAGTAAGGAATTAGTTTCTGGGTTATAAAATATTAAAAGTAAAATTTAACAAATTTTATTGTTATCATATGTGTTATATGAATAAGAAATGTCACACACACACACAAACAGACACAAATATTTGATATAGAAAACAAATACTTGGAAGTTGGAACAATTTTATCAAAACATTGTCAAAGGAGTAGATGATAAAACCAATCAAGGAACAAAAATTTTTTTTAATCCTATTAGTCAATCTTCGTAAGTGAGTGTGAGTTACGTTGGTGCATTCTTCTATCAAAAGGCGATTATTTGACCTTGAAAATGTATATAAGGTGGAAAAATCAATATTTACATAGCATTGTACGATTTGTATTGCGTCATCGTGCAAATTTGGTCACACTTTTTAAAACTTTTCCATCCTCCCAACTGACAAGTAATCACACACTCACACACAAAGGTTATCTGACTCTTATTGGCTCCTTCTTTCGCAACTTTTTCCCATGAGTTGGTTTTATCATCTACCGTCAAAGGTGTCAAAAGACGAAAACACAAGTGGTATAACGTTGAAATTTCAAGAAATTGGCGTTTGAGTTAATTAGACTTTGCCAATATTTCCAAATTCGTAAACATAAATTACAAATTTTCATAAACTAAAATCAATATAATTTTCTTTATTCGTTTATTTAGAAAAGAAACCTTTATGCACCTTAATTGTTATTTCTACAGCTCTTTGTGTGAGTAAAATTTGAATGCGAATAATTACAAAAGGTGTGATATGTTGTATATATTGTATTGCTTGTGTCTAAATACAAATTCTAAACATTATAATAAAATCTCTAAATTAAATTGTTCAAAAATATATTATTACTTTGTGATGTATTACTGTTACCATCTGCAAGACTGCCATTACGGACTTTAAATAAGAAAATTAAATGTATCAAAATTTAAGTTTTATATATAAATTTTACAGTATAATGTAACAAGTGTGCCTTGTAATAACTCATTCTATGTATAGCAATTTTGAATATATTTTTAAAAATCACATACTATATAAACTATATTTATATTTATTAACATATGACATTCTATTTCATTTTGATCCCATTATTTGTACTACTACTGGTTTTTATATTGATGGTAAAAATGTATTTTACGCTGAATGTATATCTAGTAAGATATTAAAGCTTAATAATAATAAAAACAGACTTTTCTACAACTCTTTATCGAGTAAAATTTAATTGCAAACAAATACAAAAGATGTTACATAATGTATGTATTTTAATGCTTGTGTCTAAATACAAATTCTAAACATTATAATAAAATCTCTAACTTAAATTGTTCAAAAAAATATTATTACTTTGTGATGTATCACTGTTACCATCTGCAAGACTGCCATTACGGACTTCAAATAAGAAAATTAAATATATCAAAATTTAAGTTTTATATATAAATTTTACGTAAAAACAGACTTTTATAAAATATCCTAATTGTTATTTCTACAACTCTTTATCGAGTAAAATTTAATTGCAAACAAATACAAAAGATGTTACATAATGTATGTATATTAATGCTTGTGTCTAAATACAAATTCTAAACATCATAATAAAATCTCTAACTTAAATTGTTCAACAAGACTTTATTATTTATTATTATATATTATACAAAACCCTATTGCTTTAAAAATAAGCATGGGACAATAAGACAACAATTACAGCAAAACAACAACAAAGTCTTGTTAGCATTGAAGATTCAGCAAATCGAAGATTGAGCTTCTTTTCGACTTTCACTCAACCTTGTCATCTGTTTAATACTGTCATCTAGATACGTGCGATTATTTCTTTCCCGTAGTTTGCCGGAATGGCGTCCTCTTGATTGTTTCCGTAGCTCTATGATTTTTTTTTACAGTGGCCTTGTGGTCAAACCCTCCTCCTTTATCTAGGCTTGGGACTGGCTAGATTGAATTATTTCTAATTCAAACTAGGCATAGTTAACAAAACTTTGTCGTGTTTAAAAAAAAATTATTACTTTGTGATACGCTACTGTTACCGTCTGCAAAAGTGCCATTACCGGGTTTAAAATAGAAAATTAAATGTATTAAAATTTAGGCATCAACAAACGTTTGTGCTATTATCTAGATTGTATATATCAATAATTAACTGCGTCATAGAAGTTCAGAATTAAAATAATCTAACCAGTTTCAAGCTTGGATAAAAGAAGACGGTTTGAGATTCAAGTTAGTAACCTGATCTCTGTAAACGAATTTATATGGCTACAGAAACAACAGGAGGACGTTTATTGTCCCGAACGGTTTTAAAATAGACAGTTGATAATGGCAAAAGAAAGATTTGGGGTAGACCACAAAAAACGTGGCTTAGAACTGTTTGCAAAGATCTAATTAAAATGTTGGATTCGAATAAAGATTATAGCAAAATGTTCAAACACATGCAATTATTACTTTGTTGTCCCATGAATTAAGAAACTGGGTCGTTGTTTTTGCTATTGACTGTTATCGTGTTGTCTTCGGTGCTTATTTTAAAGCAAACGAGTTTGTAATAATAATAATAAATGTTAACAATTTAGAGACGAAAATCTTACACTTACCGTCATCACCATCGCCAAAACCATCTCCATAGCAATCGTCCGTCGTACCTGGTTTGCAAAAACACGATTTTTTAACTCATGTCAAGTAACAACAATAGACAGTATATACATCATTTTAAAATTCTAATAGTTTAAATACATTGAGATAGTAATAATTGTGATAATTTGAGTAATGCTTATAAAGTTTCCAATTCTACAGATGGTGCATTCTCGATTAAATGCACTGGAACATCTAGACAAGCACAGTAGACTATAATTCTAACAAAAAAATCAAACGGTTTTGTGAATCTTGGTAAACAGTGGTGCCGTCACAAGGATGCTATCTTTAAGCATTTTGGTTAATAATAAATGAATGAATTGTACGTGTCATCGGAATGAGATGTTGTAACTTTTCTGCGGCCATTTTAAACACCAATATGTCTTCGTGTATTTTTAGCAAATTTGTTTTTTGAGAACATCAAGTTGAACTTTAATTATTTGCCTTTGTCAACCGGACTGGTTACTTTATAAACATATTATGATGTCTGTTGAAAGGGTCTTGTCAATAAAACATTTCTTTTGTTTGTTTGATAGCTACAAGTAATTATTTTATTTTATTTTATGTTTGCTACTTTGAATGGTTGCACGAGAAACGCATGCCTTTTTGCAGTGGACATTGTTTAGCGAAACCTAACACGTGGGCCCTCATTTTAGTAGGCCGGTAGTGGGATTTGAACCCATACCCACTATGGTCCCAATTTGAGCGTTGTACCACTAGACCACTCCGGCACATATCTTACACGTCGTGGCTGTAAATGTGCATACCTATCAACAGAAGAAAAAGTCCAAATGGATATATCTGCCCTTAGATTCGGCTTCGTCTATGTTTGTGTATTGGTACAAGCATGAAGTCGTGTGCAATACACCAAGTACATTCAAATATCCGGTTTAAATTGCTAATGCATAATAATCGGGGTGGAGGAGGTAGTACAGCTGACGGTTCGAACCTGGGTGAGCATGGATTTTGGTTCCCCATCACAGATAGGGTCCACGTTTGGTTTCTGAAAGGCATAATTCCTATAAAACATTTACAATAGTAATAATAAAATCAATAATAATAATAATAATAATAATATCAAAAAATACATACATGCACAACCTACAAAACAAATAAAATATTAATTGATAATTTAAAATACAAAAAATATTTTTTTAAATATGTTTGTTAATATTTGTTTAGAAAAAAGGAAATATAACCAAAAATGCCTTGACTTCAAACGGATTAACGTTTTCCATACAAAAAATTTAAACATTAAACAAATTAAATAGTATATAATAGCGGTACAGCGCTCGATTTGGACCTCGGTAGGCATGAGTTCGAATCCCACCACGGGCACTAAAATGCGGGCCCACGTTTGGCTACGCTAAAATGTCCACTGCTGAAAAATACGTTTCCCATCAAAATATTCCAAGTAATAAACATAAAATAGAATATATATATATATATATATATACAGGGTTTAAAATGGTACTTGTCAGTGAACTCTTATTTTTTAATTTGTGCTATTTTAACTTGAAAGTTATATTTTTTCAACTAAGTAATTATGTTAAAATAATATGGACTATCGATACTTAAAGTTAATTGTGTTTTCACTTTTTTATAATTATAAATAGCTAAGTGTCTTGGAATTTTTGGATAAATTGCATTCAAGTGGGTAAATGGTGATAGTCACACTTAAAAATTGTATACATATTAAGGTAAAAACATAAATGGATTACGCAACACAAATTTCAAAAAAAAATAATTTTGTTAACATAAGTTTATAAGTGTTTACATAACCCAGCACACGTCACTTCATACACTATATATAAAAAAAATTGATCAGTTTTCATATTTTATATGTATGGAAAATTTAACATTAATTATGGTGTGAAAAGATCAAAGAATATTTTTAATTACTTTACCTTTCATTTTTGTTTTATTAACCTATGTAACATTAAATTTGAACTTTTGACCTTGGCACAATTTTGAACATTTATCTTGTGTGATTACGATGAGTTTAAATAGTGGAAGCTATTTTTTAAGTGCTATAAATTACGAACAAATCAAAAAAAGTCATAATATGGGTTTGACCGTTGAACAAATAGCGGATTTATTTTATATAAGTACGAGAACTGTATACCGTGTATTAAAGGATTATACACGTCCAAGAACACCAGGAACAGGACCTGTACCATCAACCAGTAAACGGGATGATACTTTTATTATCACCAAACTAAAAAGAAACAGAATGAAGCCAATTCAACAAATCCAAAAAGAAGAATTACCAGATTTTTCATATTCCCTTATTCGTAATCGCATGAAATCGGCCAACCTGCAGTTAAGGAAAACGTTGAAAAAGTTTCCTTTAACTGCAGAACATAGAAGGAAACGTGTGGAATTTGCCAAAACGTATGAAAACCGACCATTATGTTTTTGGAGATCACTGTTTTTCACTGACGAGTGTGCATTAAAGTATGAACCATGGGCAGTGCAGTTCACGGTCATCTGTGGTCCCGATTTTCCTCAAGACAACAATTGCATTGTGAAAAAGGTTGTACATCCATTATGTCTTCATGGATATTTTGGAATCAAGTACGGGCAACTACCAAAATGGACCCAAACAAGTAGCCATTTAAACAGCTCAGAATTTGTCGCTATTTTTAATGATTTTTTCAAGTCTGAACTACGACAAAATGCTTCAGGGAATTTGGTGGTTGTTCAAGATAATGCTCCAGTGCATACATCCAAAAAGGTAACTTGGTTTTTATCATAATCTAAAAATTATCAGATTTTTTTTTGTTTAGACCAAGGATTCATTAAATAGCAAAAAGTTGAGCTTTGTTCAATTGCCCCCATACAGCCCAGATCTCAATGTAATTGAAAATTTTTTCAGTTATCTTAAACGCGAGGTGAATCGGACAGAAAATCGAGGCACATTCTCAGAAAAAATTAATTACGTGTTAGAAAATCGAATTCCACAAGAATATATCAATAATCTGGTCGATTCTTATCCGAGGCGGTTAAAAGAAGTTATAAAAAAGCATGGCTATCCCCTAAATTATTAATTTTGGACAATTGGTGATGTCTGCTTTATAGATATGTACATATTTTATAATATAATTTATTTTTAAGCAAATAACGTAGTAGTTTTTTCATTTTGTCGAAATGTGTAAATTCTGGGTTTTTGGTCTAAGCGTAAATTTGATAATGCTATTTGCAAAAAGAAAATATTTTTAGTGTTTTGAATATTGATATTGCTAATGTGATGTTTAATGCTTATTTTAGTAAAATGTTGATGTGCCTAATATGCTTAAGTGATGTAAGGAAAGTCAATCAATTTCAATATGCTAATTTTGACAGCTCCTATTTTAGCCCCTGTATATATATATATATATATATAAACAAAAGGAATTTATATTCAAGATATTTTTTATTTAGGAAATTTGTTAACTAGGTCAGAAAGTATTAAAAACAAACTTTGTACGTATCTTTTGAATATTAATTTGTGATTCTCGGGGACACGTCAATTATCAGGATTCTTGCGCTAGACATTATTTTTTTATTTTTTATTTTATGTTTGCTACTTTGATTGTTTTACGAGAAACGCATGCCTTTCAGCAGTGGACATTTTAGCGAAGCCGAACGTGGGCCCGCGTTTTAGTGGGCCGGTGATGGGATTCGAACCCATGTCTACTGAGGTCTAAATTCGAGCGTTGTACCGCTATATATATATATATAATATGAAATATTATTGCAATGTAGCTTACAGCTTCCGGTTCCTACTTTGCCATCCACAATTTTTTTTCCACATTGGTGTTCATCTAAAATTTATACAAATCATGAAATTATTAATTTATCAATACCCAATTATATTCATTTTACTAAATAAATTTAATAATGGTAAATGTGAATTTGTTTCAAATTCATATCGACATTGTAAAACAATTAATAAAGTAAATAACTTTGTCTCAAAATGATTGGCAATAGCACAAATTTGATCAATTCCAAGTCTGTATAAAGGGGAAGCGTTTGAACTTGTAAAAAAATTGATAAGAGAACACTATTTTTTGAAAAGTAATAGCACGAATCAGATGACTGTAAGCTAAATATTATCGATAATACATAAGTGAGATTAGTTAACCAGCCCATTGCTTATGTGTCTTTACTATAATGAACCGGCTGGTTATCATCCAGTGCCGGCTTCGCTTAGTATCCACGTGTTAATTAAAATGTTAATTTAAGCAATCGATAATGAATTGTGAATAAAACGTTTATATAACGTTTGGTTACCTGCGAATCCAATGGCACAAGTATCGGCTCTGTTTACTGGAGGAAAAAAAAGATAAGATAAAAAGGTAGACATTTATTTCAAATATTTGTGATTATTTAACAATACACTACTTATATACTACTTACACAACGATTGATCGACTAATAGTCGCGGTACATTTTCGCAGCATTCGAATCCTTCGCCATGGTCAGACGCAGCAGGCAGATAGCGCCCAACGCCATAAGCTCTTGTTCCATCGGCACTTACGGCATAGCCAAATCCAGCTCTGGTGCTTGTTTTCCATATCAATTGACAAAAGCGCGCTGAAAAGAAATACATGATTACAATTTTGAGGTTATTACAGAAGATTGCACAGGTGTCTTGATTCTCAATTGTTAGCGGCATATTAATAATCCTCAGGATTTAAGTAATGCCCATAGTCTCAATTTTCAATGATGGCGATATTCCTGACTGTTCCTCCTCCACGTGGTGCATTTTCGACTAGGTGCCAACAGGAATTTAGATTAATAACAGGAGGGACCAAGTGCACTGCGGTATAATTGGGCTTCCGCTGGATTTCCGTCTAGTGAATGGGTGCTAGCATACATCCAAGATGCTTAAAAGGTATCTCAAGGTATCTATTTACCAGATGTAGTCGGTTAAACTTGTGGATCTATTAACCAGCGTCAACCCTAAAGGTTAATTCCTGTAAACACTGGCGTCGGTGCAAAAAGCGGTTTTTTAGCCCAAAACTTTCATTTATTCTTTTCCACCAATTTCTATTTGTATCCAACATCCTTTTCTTGCTTTAATTTGAGATGCTGTCCGAACTTGGAACCAATAAAGAGATGACTTTGTCACCAACTTATGTTACGTTATGCTATGACTATTGGCAGTAACACTAGTTATTTTTAATGTTTATTGCTTTGAATGTTTGCACAAGAAACGCATCTTTTAGCAGTGAACATTTAGCAAAGCCAAATGTGAGCCCGCATTTTAGTGGGTCGGTGGTGGGATTCGAACCCCGATACCCACTGAGGTACAGCGCTCGAATTTGGACCTCGGTGGGCATGGGTTCGAATTCCATCACCGGCACTAAAATGCGGGCCCACGTCCGGCTTCGCCAAAATGTCCACTGCTGAAAAATGTTTCTCATAAAACATTCAAAGTAGCAAAGATAAAATAAAAAAATTGAAAAAAAAAATTATTGTTGCGTTGTTCAAATTTACTACTACTACTACTACTACTACTACTACTA
>JAKXYG010000368.1:0-17338 GCA_025895645.1 Cardicola forsteri | reverse complement strand
ATAACTTTCAAGTTAAAACAGCAAAAATTGAAAACTAAGAGTTTACTGACAAGTACCATTTTAGACCCTGTAAATATTTTATACTTTTTTAATTCCTGTAATTCTAACAAATACAGAAATGCAGTAATAAAGGCATTTTATAACATATATATATATATATATCGTCAAAGTTTTAGTTGTATATTTTATCTAACTTTTTGCATTTAATTGCAAGAAATAAATAACCTAACATTACCAAAACCGTAATCATATATTATTAATATTGTATTGTTATGACTAACTTTAATTGTCATTTATTATAATAGTTGTTATTAATTTTCTAAAATGTTTTTTTGGAAGACAATGTTATCGAGGCTTCTAGTTTATTAATTTTTATATTAAAGTTTTATATTGTAAAACAGTGTTTTAGTCGCACCAATATATATATATATATATATATATATATACACCGGTTTTTGTTAAGGATTATAGCAAATAACAATAGAAAAGACTCAGTTTGTGCCAAAGTAATTAATTTTTATGGTAAACCTATATTAGTTTTACAACTGAGTTGTAAACAAAATAAATGATACATACTTATAAATGCGCTATATATATCTAGTTGTTATCCAATTAAAAACATTGAGTTTATTAAATTTTTTTATTTACTTTGTCGGAATATGTGTCCTTAACCCACATTATTTAATAACTACACTATTTATTTTAAACTTAGTTTGAATGATAATTGTTAGGTTAGTTAAAATTAAAAGCAAAAATGAAAAACTATCACAGACATACATTTAAAAAAATAAAAAATAATTTTTAAATGTTGTTAATTTATATTACAGATGTATTCCAATTATGCATTTATTAAATAATTTAAAATAAAAATAAATAAATAAAAGATAATCACAAAAAAATATATTAACACAAAAATGCAGTTCAAAATGTTGAATATTGCAAACCCGTATTGTTTGTCAAAAAAGGCACAATGGTTAATTGGCCACATTTTATTTTTTTCTTTATTAACACATACATGTATTTAATAATCACGTTTGGATTTGTTTTATCTACACTAAAATATTATTAAAATATTATTAAAATAGTAAACCTACCCTAAGCATAAAAAAACAAATAGTTCGTTTTTTTTATTGTTAAAAAACATTTTAACATTGACTCAGCATATATTTTCCTGCTTCTTATAGATAGTGCAAAATTGCATATATTGAATAGTTTACCTACAGCTGTGAGTTAATAAATTTACAATTCAATTATATATGCATACATATATAAATATATATATATATATATATATATATAGTGCTTACAGGAAAGACATAGAGTTTTTAAAAATGTACACGTACATGCTCTGTGAATCCTATCTACTAATGCTTTGTTATTATCATTAAACAATTTATTGTTGCTGTACCTAATATTCGTTGCAAATTGGTTGCTACAATTATCTTTTTATTTCTCTTTTTTGGAATTATTTTTAAAAAATTAATTTTTTTGAAAAACGTGTTTCAATGCCAATTTTTAACGGTAATTCTCTATTCTGTTTGTAGAATAGTGAATACGCCGTAAATCATTTATTTAACATTTTGTGTATACTCATATGTGCCACATACATTGTTGTAATGCCTATGGGAATTTTCAATATGGATATTTGTATGATTGTTAACATTTATTACAGTTTTGAAAACCGGAATCAACAGCAAATGTAAACGCAGATTACTGTTAAATAATCATGCCGATAATTGCTTCTTAAATTATTTATAACACTTTAAAAAATTAATTAATTGTAGTCTAATACACAACATACTTGTTTAGGGAATGATATTTAGTTAAGTCACTAAATTATAAATTTTAAAATAAAAGATACCTTTCGACTAGCAGCTGTAATTACCTAGAACTTGCACAAATTTAATTGTGAGAACTTGGCAAAAGGCTAGAGGATAATTAACAGTAAAATATTGTGCTGTCCGGGTGTTACTTATTAACTTTATTAAGTGTTTTAACATTCTGACATATGATAAATCCTTTTAATTCTATATCAAGATATGCATAACAAAAGTTAGTCACAATCAAATTAACCATAAATAGCTTAATTAATTAATCATAAACATAATTAATTTATTTCTGTTGGTCTTGTAACTTGCATTACAACAAACGTTTTGAAAACTTTTTTATACATATCTCTTTTTTAAAAATGGTAGAAACTGATGATGGAATATCTGTTTTTCTTGGCATTCCGATTATATGCTTACAAACCGTTTTTTTCTAAATGATATAATACATTTTCTAAATTAACAAATTCTAAAAAAAATTGAAAAACAAAATACATTGACTAAATTTTGTTTTTAAATTAAAAACATATTTATTGAATTACTTTTTAATGCATTTTTGAACGCCATTTACCGTGTAGAAAAGTAAAATATGTCTAATTTCTTCCTTTTTTGACCTAGTAATCCTATGTTTTTTTAACAAAACATAGCAGCTTTTTTAACTAAATGTGAGTAATTATTTTAAACTTTTTTATTATAATTCCAATATTTTAAATCTTTTATAACTTTAACAGTGAATTTTGTTTCGCAATTACTACCTTTGAATCTAAAAAAACCGATAACCATAGTTGCTCGTTGTCTAGTTAATTTTGATTTTTAATTTTGACATTTGCAATAACAAAATGTAACCTATGCATAAGGGAATTTGGGGTCATTATGGGACGTTTCAGATTTTTTATAATAAACTTATAAATTTGTTGCAATTTGAAAAACATAGATTTATAAGAAAATTAATCCAACAATCGTAACTTTTTTTATAAACTTTTTTTATATAAAAAAGATCAAACAATTAAATGTGTTTTTAAAGACAATCAATGGAATGTATTTACTTAGTGTGATAGCTAGAATCTACCAAGTTTTACTCCCAAGTATTACCGTAGAGTTAACTATTTATCCGAATAGAAGAATATAACTAAATTAAATTAATTTTATTAAAAAGTAACATTGCTTTTATAAATCTAGATTGAACATTACATTTAGGTTTTTTGTTTTTACAAATAATGCTTTTTAGATATGTAAAAAGATAACAGTATTACTATCTTGTTTATTAATAGTAATACATAATTTTTTTTGCTTTAATAGGCACTTTTTTGTTTTTATAAAAATATTATGTGAGCTAATACTAAACTGATTTTATTAAAACATACTATTTTGCATTATTTTTAAATTATTATTATATAGACCAATATTATTTACAAATCCAAATTCGTTAATCTTTTATATCTCTATATAAAAACAAAAAACCAAAAAAATAGTAAAATTATGTTTTGCTATTATTACAATTGTGCAAATTTTTTTTGGAAAAAATAACAACTATTCCTTTGAGTCTGTTGCTCAAAACTTGTTTTTTATATAAATAGCATTTAACAAATAAGAAAGCTTACGTGCTTGTTTACATATTTTTGCATTGATGTCGTCTACTCCTCTTTTTATTTTATTTTTTAGTTTTTACAATACAAAATAGTTTATTGACTAAAAATATAAAAACACATATTATTATTATAACAAAATATATAATAATATATATAATATATATATATATATATATATATAATATAAATAATAATAATATAGTTAAAACAGCTCAGTGTCGTTATTTATCTACCCATGATTATGATTTATTTTAAAGTTTTTATAAAAGGTGTACACAAGTTAAAACAATTGTTAAAGTTATGAAAATAGATGATTTAACTGTGTACAACATTTTGAACAATAAAACAAGCCCTAGATTACCCACAGTTGGTTAAAAACTTTCAACAACCAAACAAGATGATCAGTTTATAATTATACAGCTTAAAATACAGAATAATAAATATAAAACAAAAAAATAATACTTAAATGTTTTTTTATTCAATTGTAAGAAGGAGGATAAAATTTAAAGGCTTTATTCTTAAAGTGACTATTAAGAAACCTCTACTTAGTCGTGCCCATAATTTACAACGAATGGATTTTTTTAAAAAATACAAACATTATCCATTTTAGAGATTATTTTACTTTGCAGATAAGTGTGCTATATCCTATGAATCATGGGCTAAACATTTAAATGCTATTTATAGTCTACACGTGTACTGCTATACAAATTACACATTATTTATGTGTCAAAAGATATACTGCAATTATGTATAATCAGTTTCCAAAATGGATGCGTACAAGTGGCAATTTAAACAACGCTAAATTTGTACAAATAATTAAAAATTTGTTTTATAATGAGCTGTTTAGAAATGCTACAAGACAGTTAACAATTATTCAAAACGATGCTCCTGTGCATACTTTAAAAGTATTAAAAAAAATTACCGGGTGAGCGGAATCTCAAGGTTAAACGTAAATAATTATTTATTAGATTTATTTAAAAAAAATATTTAAAATTAAGAAAAAAAAATAGTTTATTATTATTTATATAGATTAGAATAATTAAATGTTTATTTTGATAATTATTATGACATTACAATCAGAGTAAATGTGATGTGTGTTTAACATTAATTTTAAGAATTAGTTATTGTTTATTTTTAATGAAATTAAGAACACAAAATAATAATAATTTAATTATTATAAAAATGGTGTAATTTTAACTTATTATCTACTTTAATTGAGAAGTAGTTATTAAAATATAATATTTTGGCTAACTCAGCCTTTTTAAATAAATATTTCTAAGTATATATAAAGGATCTATGAATAACTAAACATTATTTTTAATTCCCGATATTGGTTTTTACGAAAAAAACAATTGAACATAGCAAATTAATTTAAATTTAATTCCTTTGTATATACTAAGTATATGTTTACAAGTATATATTTACAATTTTTTTATTAAAAAATGGCATGCTTGCAATTGCTTTATTATTATTTACAATAATAAGCAAATCTATTGTAATATATAAAATAACTGACACTCAAAAATTACACATATTTTAAAAATGTCTGTTTTATCAAGACATTCAAAACACAATCACACAATTACTTTTAACTCAGTGTTTTAACATTAACTAAAAAAATAATGCATAACGGTTTACATTTAACATTATAAATAAACAATATGAATATGTTTGTTAAACATATTTTACTGTATATTCTACTGCATATTCTACTGTTTATTCTACTGTGTATTCAGTTTTATTTATTATACTATGAAATTCCTTAATAAAGAAAAATGTTTAATTTATTGCATGTTTTTACACTTGCATATAGTAAAATGTCAAAAAAACAAAAATATTAAAAATAAAAAAAACTATTTAAACAAATTTATTGTATTAAATAAAAGTTTAAAAAATATTAATAAGTGCACTATGGTTTTCGTTTTTATTTTTACTATACGTAAATCTACTACAAGTTTTACACCTATTGCATTTGTTTAATTTTTTAATTAAATGTTTTTTTGCACAATATAAATTGTATTTTATTAATATAATTAAACAATGGTTTATCAAGCTTATTTTCAATTTTAATTTATTAAAATTAGTTCCTTACATTTACTAAAAAACGTTTAACAGAAACAATAAAAATAAACAAAACATTTCAGTTAAATTAGACAAAATTAAATAATCTGGTGTCAAATTAAATAGCATACTTACTTTCTGTAATAATATAAAGCATATATTTATAAAAACCAAATGTTTAAGCTACTAGATAAACATTAAAAAAAACTAAATATTAGCAATCACATTAATTAATTGATGTTGGAATAGAAAAGAAAAATGTACTGGCACATAAAATCTAAAGCGAATTAATACAAAAATAAATGTCTGCCATACTCATCTAGAATATATACCAATTCAAAATCAAAAACATGTAAATACTAACAAAACCATAATAGTAAGAATTATTTTACTTACGCATTTATTTAAACTAATAAATACATTTTACAGCATGACAAACTATCTTTTATAATAACTTATTATATGTATAATAATTTTAAATTTATTTAAAAGTATATGTTTATTGTATTAAAGTCATCTATATTTAATTAAATAAAAACTTTTATTTCATTTTGCTTACATTATTTGTACTATTTTCTTATTTATTTTTATATTAGTAGTAAAAATGTATTATACACTAAATATATATTTAGTAAAATACTAAAATTTAATAATAGTTATAATAATGATACCATATTAAACACAGTAGAATATTTAGAAAAAAGAATTATATATATCATAAAGAAAAAACTAACACAAATCTATATATATATATATATATATATATATATATATATTACAAACACAGTTTTTCATTTATGTAATATCTTAATATTTTTCTTTGTATAAATCAATTTTTTATCACTTTTTTATTAAATGGAATTAATCAGAATAAAATTCAACAAAAATAAACTTTACTCCCTAAAATCCCAATTTCAACAATGTCCAAATTTAATTTCAACCAGTTTTTTTAACACACCAAAATATATAATTGTTTAACATAAACGTAAATTTTATTATAATGGTTTTTAAAAAGCTTTAAAATTAAAGTTATCTAATGAAATATCCTTACCGCTACGTCTCTCATTAAACTGCAGGTCAATAATTGAAAAAAAATTGAAAAAATGTTGAGAATAATCTTATCAAACTTGATAAATTTTTTATATTTTGACTTAATCAAAAAAATTGCACTAAGAAACGTGGAGGAGGCCTTATTACATATATTAATAAATAATACGGTAATAATCCTAAATCTAAATTTGAATATTTGCAAAATGGAATTGAGTGCTTAATTGTCAACTGCAGAAATAAATACATGTCTCACTACAATAATATTAACATTATAAATATTTACATAGCATCTTCTACTAGCAATGTTAAAATTAATTGTTTTTACGACTAACTAGTTGATTATCTTATCAATGTTAATAAAAATACCTTAATCATATTAGTTGATGATTTTAATTATGCAAATACTAACATATTCAAACTAATGGGCCTTAATAATCTAGTTAATTTTTTTACAAGACTTTAAAAACAATTATATAATATTTTTACAAATGCCCCCAATTACTTTTCAGTAAAACAACATGTAGCTAATACATGGCGTATTTCACGAAACGCACCTATTCCAAAAGTGTCTGTCCCACAAACATATTCAGAACACTATCGCCTAATTGCTTGCATTCCTTGTTTTTAAAATTAACGGAGAAAATAGTACTTAACAACCTCAAACTCATATTGAACATTAGTAATGATCATTATCAATTTGCATATAAAAATAATTATTCTACTGTAGACTATGTAACCAGCTTTGTTTATTATATTACTGAATTGCTTGACAAAGAAAAATGTTTAATATATTGCATGTTTCTAGATTATAATTTGTTTTTAATAGCACATTATGAACAAAATTACTTAAAAGTCTTGAGCTACTTAAAACGACCAACTACATTTTAAACTGGCTACAAAATTATTTCTTAAAAAGAAATTAATTTACACAAATTGGTCGTAATAAAACACAGTTAACAGGAAATAATAATGGAGTCCCACAAGGTGCAGTACTATATCCGTTTTTATTTTTATTATACGTAGATCCATTGCTAGTGCCAAAGCCATTACTTTGTTTAAATTTGCAAATAGTATAGTATTGTGCACAAATATTTTTTTAAACAATAATCTAAGCAATTTTAAAAATTATATTAATAAAATTAAAAAATGGTTTACTAATTTTAAACTTAATTTGTAAATGCAAGTTTGTTAAATTTACAACGGGGCGTCCAAATGTAACAATGGAATTAAACAGAACATGTAAGTTAAATCAAACATATATATGCATTTGTAACAAAATTAAATATGTTGGTGTACACATAAATAGCATACTTACTTTGTGTAATCATGTAGAGCATATATTAAAAAAAACAATTCCTTATCCTATTATATAAGAAAATTAAAAAAACTAAATATTAACAATTATATTACTAAATTGTTCATTACATCATGCTTTTATCCTGTGATATTATATTGCTCACACATAATTTTCCTAGTTTATTAAAAAAGTATTACGTTATTTTAAAAAGATGCATATTATTGATATCAACATTTGCAGGAATCAAATATTTTGTTTTATTAAATAATATAATTAATAAACATTTAAAATCATGTATACAATTAGCATCAAGGATTGAAATTATAACAATTACTCGTTACATGCAGCTTTTAACAATTATAAAGCTTTTGAAAAAACAAAAAGAACTTACCTGCATATAAAAGCTAAAACTAGTCACTACAAAAATGTAGGTTTGCCCTACTTATCCAGAGTATTAACTAATCCAGAATTAAACAAAATTAAAGTAATAAAAAACCTATCAAAGTAAGAGTTGTTTCACCTACGCATTCATTCAAACTAATTTGGACATCTCACAGTACAAGTATGCCTAATGATGATTCATGCTATGCACATCAATTTTGAATATGTTTTTTTAAATTCACATGCATACTATATAGACTATATTTATCATTATTAACATATGACATTCTTTTTCATTTTGATCCCATTATTTGTACTACTACTTTATTTATATTAATGATAAAAATGTATTTTATGCTTAATATATTTCTAGTAAGATATTAAGGCATAATAATAATAATAATAATAATAATAATATTAATAATAATAATAATGAAATTGAATAAACAAAATATTAATTCAAATATTTAAACTAAAAATTATTACATAATTACCAGCGTATAAAGTTTGCATAGTATATATATATATATAAAATATATATATATATATATATATATAATTGTTAATGTTAAATTTATTGTTTATTGTAGATATACTTTTTTTACTTTTTAACGTAATACGGTTAAATTAAAATGCAACATTTAAATATAGCAATGTAAGTATTACGTTAATGTAAAAAAATGTAAATAAATAAAGATTGTTTTCTAAATTATGTTGTTAAGTAATAAAAAATATTGTATTACACATAAAATTAAAACTACTTTAAACTAAAAAGAAATTATTACATAATTACCAGCGTATAAAGTTTGCATAGTATATATATATATATATATATATATATATATATATATATATATATACATATATAATTGTTAATGTTAAATTTATTGTTTATTGTAGATATACTTTTTTACTTTTTAACGTAATACAGTTAAATTAAAATGCAACATTTAAATATAATAAATATGATATTATGTTAATGTAAAAAAATGTAAATAAATAAAGATTGTTTCTAAATTATGTTGTTAAGTAATAAAAATATTGTATTACACATAAATTAAACTACTTTAACAAAAATAAATTAAAATAAGTAAAACTTATATACTTACATTTACACAATATATTAATACTTTTATATTATATTGTTATTCAATAACACTTATTTTTAAAATTATGTAAAATATTTATATATGTGCACCTATATATATATATATATATATATATATATATATATATGCACATATATGTATTTGCATAATGTGTATAAAATAAAATTGTAACACATTACTCACTATTATTTTTAGTATCATTAATATTATTATTCTTCATATTATTTTAAAAAAATATTTATTTTGCAATTACATATATATTGTATATTATTACATTTTTATATTTATAGCAACATTAAAATAATTATTAATTTAATAATGTTTTAACATTTTGTCAATTAAATGTATTATTAACTCCATTATATCCCACCGTCCTCATTTGAGGACAGTCTAAAAAATTACTTATATCGTTTTAATGACTGTGTTTTACCTAATTTTTCAATTATAAATCACTTATTGAAAAAATTATCATTAATATTATTATTCTTCATATTATTTTAAAAAAATATTTATTTTGCAATTACATATAATATTGTATATTTTACATGTTTTATATTTATAGCAACATTAAAATAATTATTAATTTAATAATGTTTTAACATTTTGTCAATTAAATGTATTATTAATGAATACGTTTTTGTTAATTTAGTTAAATTGTACATAGTCAAAAACCAATAAACAAAAAAATAATAAATATAACAATGTATAAAATAATAAAATTAAGCATAATTTACTTAAATTAAACATAATATAAATTTTCTGTATTATTATAATAATTACTATTATGTGTATTTTATAGAAATAGATCGGTTTTAATTAAAAATAAGTAAACGCAAGTGTAGCACTGATAACTGCTACACAAACAAAATAGTCATTATGCAGACACAACACTATGAACAAAAATTGTTTGTAACAGAGTTTGTTTTTGCGTAAAACATTTATAAAGTTAAATAATTTATTTAAATAATTTTAATAACAAACACAAAACTTTAAATAAACTAGTTAAGAAAACTAACCCAAAATTATAATTATTTTTTAATAAAATGTGCATGCAATTAAATGTGTCACCAATAAATTAATATTTCAAAAAGTTATATAACTGTCAGGAATTAAAAAAAAATAACAATTATTATTAAATTAAAAATAAATAAAATTTAAAGAATAATAAATAATTATCTAAGTTTTAAATTACTTAAAAAACGTATTTATTTATTACACTATAATACCTTTTATTAATTTTAATAATAATAATAATAAGATAATCGTAAATTAAAATTCAGAAATATATATTAATGACATTTTTGTAATTAAAACAATTAGTAATAAATAAAATAATAAATAAATTAGAAAAAATTAAGAAAATATCAAAATAATTTCTTACAAATAAACACGGTGTAATTGCTGACACAATGTAATGCCTTATAGTACAATACACAATTTATAAAAATTAGCAAAACAGTAATCGCCAGAAATAAACATTGTTTTCTGATTTTAATATATTGTTATAATAAATAATTTTAAAACTAATACGTAATAAACTTAATAAACAGTTTTAAAATATGTAAGCAGGTTTTTTTTTAATATATAGCAAATATTCACTTTTAATGGCATTATATAACAGTGCTTAAAATTTTACTACTCTTTAGCCTTTGACTCGCTAAACAAAAAACAAATTTGGATAGCTATGTTAAATAATAGAGCCTTGATAAAACGTGTAAAGCTTGTACGTGCTCTGTAGAAAATTTTAACTGCTGTAATTTGCAATTGCAAAAAATATACTACAAAGCCGTTTAATAGTTGCAGTGGTGTCTGTCAAGGCTGTGTGGCTGCTCCACTTTTGTTTAACTATGTAAATGATGCTATATTTGTCAAGGTTTTTAAACAAATAAAAGGCGTGTATGTTGGTACAAAAGCCATCACCGACTTATAATATACTGACAATGCTGTTCTGCTTGTTAAAAATAAAAATTAACTACAGGGAGCATTGTATTGTAATCGTTTTTGGTAAATATGGGTTAAAAATCAATCCCAAAAAATCAGTTATAATAACGTTATTACATTATGTTTTGCTTCTTAATGTAAATTAATTTATGTACCGGGCTCTTTAATTACTTCTGACGGAGGTTTATCTAACAAAGTAAATTGAAAAATTTGTTTGGAGAACTTGCAAATTCATTATGGAGACGAAAAATATTAATCCAAAGACAAAGATAAACATTTTTTTTTTATTAGTTTACACAGTACTTTTTATATACAGCTAAACCTGGATTTTTACAGGGTTTGAAATCATAAAATTTAACAAATTTGAGGCAAAATGTTTTAAATGCATTTGACACAACACTTATTTTGCATTATTTATATCAAAAGACTGGACAAATAAGATCGGTATCCACAAAATTCGAGATAACCTCCAATTGCACAAATGTGTTTTAATTATTCTGTTTTTCAGAATTAAAAAATGTTAGTCTAAAAATAAGCTCCATTAAAAATTAATAAGACGCGTCTTACTGACAATAATTTTATTATTAGATTACAAGGTTAATTATTTGAAAACAAGGGTGTTTTGGAAAAGCTTTAATCAAAATTTGTAAACAAAATGTTGAAATTGTTAATTAATTTTTATAATTGTATAATAAAAATGTTAAAACTAGAATTATAAAGGTAAAATTAGTTTTTTATTTAGTAATTTTAATATGGTTATATATTGTTTTCTAAAGAAAAAAATATGTACACAATAGTAAATAAACATTATTACTGGAAAATATTAAAACAAAAAAATTAATAAAATAAAAATTTGTCAATTTTTTTTTGTTTTAAAAATAGTTTTACGTTAAACTTTTTTTTTTAAATAATTAAATAATTAGGAACACAGATTCTGTGTATACAAAATAATATTATTACAAATAAACAAATATATATATAGTCAAATATTACGTTTACTTTATAAAAATCCACGTAAAACGTTTTAGAAATAAACAATAAATACATGGTAAAATAAAAAAAAATTAGTAATAAACAAATACGCAGATAAAATTGGTTAGTTAGTTATTTAGTAATTTATTTAAAATAAAACATTACTTACATTAAAAAAAATTAAAACTGAAATAAAAAAAACAAAGTTAGTTTTTTATTATGTAAATTGATTATGGTTATTTTTTTTTCTTAAAGTAAAAATACAAATACACATTAAAAACATTTTTATTAAACAATATGCAAGAAAAATATTGAAACACACTGATAAACAAAATTTTTTTTTAATATTTTTGTTTTAAAAATATTTTTACGTTAAGCAATTGTTTTTTAAATAATTAAATTATATAAAACACAGATTTTTTGTATGCAATGTGACATCAGTATAATTAGACAAACAATTGTCTGGTAAAATTTAATTTATAAAAACCAGCAAAAGCGTTTTACAAGTAAACAACAAAAATTGATAACGGCAAACACGTGAATAAAAACTGTTTAAAAATGTTTAATTAAAATCATTGTTTTATCAACAAATAATAAACTTTTACCGTAACATTTAATAAATGAATAATTTTTGTTTTTACGTTTGCCTTAAATTATGGAATTTTGTTGTTTTGTTTGCTGTAACTATTATTTTATAAAGTCCGAAAACTTATGTTAAAATAGTTAACACACAAACATATATATTCTTTATTTTGGAAAAATATAAATATTAAATTTCAATAAGTGCTTTTTAATAATAACTCATAAATATATTGTATTTAATTTACGTTTTATATACATTGTTTTAATAATTATGTGCCTACTTAAAATTAAAAATTGGCACAAATAATTACTATATATAATACTACACATATTAAAAATTTTAATTTATGTTTTATTTGAGAAAAAATGAAAAATAATATTGCTATTTTTTTAATTTTAATGTGTTTTGGTAGGTTTTTAACATTGTTTTATATACAACGTTAACATAATTTTTAATAAACATATTTTTTTACAATATATGTTTATATATTGCTATGTAATTATGTTAAAAATAATTGTTATTATTATTTTTTTAGTATATAATATTTAAGGTGTTTTTAAAAAACGTATTTTTATAAAACACATTTAAGTATTATGCCCAAATTGTTTTTTTGTAACAAATAACTAAGCAGATTAAAAACGCATTTGTGTTATTTGTATATAAACATTCTTAATAATAATTATAAATATTTATTTTTAATTGTGTTATTATATATATATAAATAAAATGTTTAAAAATTTTATTAAAAAATAGATTAAAACATAATACAAATTAGATGTTAGTAAACGTTTAATTATATGAATTAACAAAAAAAATTACATAAAAACTAACAAAAAATGCATTTATAAAATTACATTTTGTAATGTTAAATTAATTTAATATATTAATGCGTTTACATTTTTTAAATGTTGCAATGCAAATACTTAAAATTTACAAATAGCAGCAACCAGTAAGCATCAAATCTAATCTTAATTATTTATTAACTAAAATATTAAATTATATATACATTGTTAAATATATATAGAATGTAAACATAAATAATAAAATTAAAATTTTAAATTAAAATTAATTAATTTTTTTTAAATAATATTTTAAATATATAATTAATATCAATTATAAAAAATCGTAATGTTTTAAATATTTTTGGTAATTTACCAAATGCATAAGATTTATATTTATTGGCAAAATGTTAATGTTTACAAATATTTTATATTTTACATTTTATTTATAAAATATATTATGTTTGATGTTTAATTTAGAATAACAATGTATGCGTTAGCCTGGTGTAGAAAAACAGCGCTTAAATTTGGATCTCGTTAAACATGGGTTATTTTCTTTATGCAACAAATTAATTTTTATATTTTTTATAACGTAACAAAAATTAATGTTAAATAAAATACTTAATATTATATTAAAAGTTAATTTTTTTAAATATAAAAAAAATTATTTTTTTATATTTATTTGTATGCATTTTTAGTAACATTTAAGTTACTTAAAAATAACAACATATATTACTTTTTTTACAAAATGCGCTAAAATTTATTATATACAATTGATAATTAAAACACAATTTCATAATAAAAATGGTAATTTTTTAAAGTTTAATTTTAGTTTAATGTAAAAACATTTACGGTTAAAATGTATACAGCAATGTGCCAATTGATTAATTTTTATTGCATTATTTTGGCAAAATAAATAGTTAATTATTTAATGAAATAACATATTTAGTTGTACTTTTTGTATATTTTAATTAATTTAAAGTTGTAACAACAACAAGATTATACATTTAAAAAAAAACATTTTAATATGTATTGTTCACAATAAAAAAAACAAAAACATTTGTTATAATAAAATAACAAACCATATACAAAAATAATAAGATGTTTTAAAATTAAAACTTTTAATTTAAACGCTGCTGATTATTAACATTAAAAAAAAATTGCTGTTGACTTAAAAATATTAATCAAGTTTTAAAAAATATTTTAAATTATCGACACATATTATTTGTTTGTTACTATAATCTAATGTTTTTTTTTATAAAATTAATAAAAACACATTAATATTTATTTAAAATGTTGTAAAATTATTAACATAAGTTTAAAAAAATTATTTTAAGTTATTTAATGTTTATTGTTATTTAGCTTTATATACATATTAAACACGTAAATTCATTTTATAGTAATAAATTGAAAACAAATGTTATTATTTTGTATATATATAAAATATTTTAATTATTTACACATTTTTTTAAAATTTGAATATAATGTATTTTAGCATTAAGTAAGAATTGTATGACCCATTTTTATAAATTTTAATACATTGAGTAGTAAACAATATTTTACATTTGTGATTGTAACATTTTAATACTTACGGTTTTATATAAAATTAATTTTAAAAATTAAAACAATTATAAATTATAAACAATAACAATTTAATATACATATAATTAAGTTTATTCAAAATAATATTAAATAATAAAATGATTATAAACAACAAATATATTGCTGTTTATTTGCGTTTTAATTAATATGGTAACATTATTTAAAATATTATTATTACTATTATGTTTGTGTACAAAATATCCACAAATACAAATAATTTTAAAACAATTTTTATTAGTGTTTTACGAACATTTTTAACAATAAAATAATTAAACCAGTTGTAAAAATTAAAATTAACGTACACTATTTTATAATTATTAAAAATATGATAAATTACAACTTTAAATATAAAAAAATCAATTCAAAACATTTACTAAATTTTAATCATTAGTTTATTTTATTATTATTTTTAAATGCCTAAAATTGTAAATGTTAAAAAAATAGTTTAGTAATAACGTTGATTGTTTTTATCACTTTTTTTGCAGAACATTGTATCTTGTAACTTGAAAAAACTATTTGTTACTTTAAACTGTTGGCAACTGTTAACCGTCATATAAAAAAATATATAAAATGTTATAATCATAATTCAGACCAATAAAAATGGTTTTAGTGTAAATGTGTCTATTTCACAACAACCAACAAAAAATAATCTTTTTATTAATTACTAATGGTAAAAAAGTTGTCAGTATATTGGAATAAAATTGTTCATTTGTAAAAAAATGCAATTTTATTTATCTATTAAGGTTGTTAAATTATTAATTCTAAAAATTATTGCAGTAACACTAAATGTTTTATTAAATATTAATTTTCTATTTTGTAGAAACATTATTAGTATTAGATTGTACTATTATTACCGTACTATTTTTTAAAGCATTGTGTATACTTTTTGGTTTTAATCTGTTTTTACACATTTTATTTACTTAATTTACAAAAATAGTTAACATTATTCTAATCAATTGTGTTTTATCAACAACAGAAAAAATTACATTATAATTATTGCAAATAATGAACAATATGTACGTAAACTAAAATCGATAAGTGTTCACTACTTTAACAAATTTTTATTATTGACTAACGTTTTGTTGTAATAAAATAAATGCAGTTCATTCTAGTTATATAGGTTTTTTGCAGATAATAGTAGATACAATATGGAAGGTGTTTTATAACCTGACATAATCTGTCGTAAAAACAATAATTTATTTGTACTTGTAAAAAAAACGGCATATTCACAGCTCTTAATTACATGTTTTCTACATGAGGAACACAGAATAACGTAAAATCGCATTTTTCACGATGTCTTACAGTATTTCAAATAGCTCAATTCTCCAATTTTATCTTTACAAGCAATACAAAGGTTATTAAAATTTGTTATTTACCTATGCCAATTATTAACTGTAGGGTAATATGTATATGTTATATTGTTTTTTAAGTCAGTGCAATTTCGTTTAATATAACTTTACTATTGTTAACACTATATTTTTATTATTTATATTGTGATAAGGTTTTTATTTGGTTTTTCTTAATAATACTTGTAAATTCTTATTTATTATTAAATATTAACCAAAACTTCATAATTGTTGTTATTTTGTACTTCAAACTCAAAAAATCAACCCTTGTTTTATGGTTAAATAAAACAACTCTGTTATCAAAACTTATTTGACTAATTGTATATGTATTCAATAGCACTACGATAAAATAGGATGCAAATTAATACATAAATGGAGAGAATAGCTTGTACTTTGCATATACTGCATCAAACAATGTTTTGTTATCTTATATAAAAATAAAGGTTGTTTATCTAAATCTAAAATACATACTGCCTTGAAATGACTACATTTGAATAGCACAATGTAATAATTAAAAATTTAAAAAGTGGTTTATAATTAATGAATAATATTACATAGAAAAAATATACACCAGCATTACTGATTATTCGTACTATTACATGATGCATGGCCACAAACATAACTGTATATAGTTAATTAAAACTAAGACAGGGAGTGGGAAGAAGTTATTTATTGTGCTATGTTTAAAATAAATACTTAATTGATATTGGTTAAGTAAACAAACTTACATTTAGCAATGTCCAACTTAAAACAATGATTATGTGCAATTACCTATATATCGTCAATGTATTGTATTAAAAGT
>JAKXYG010000481.1:102500-200097 GCA_025895645.1 Cardicola forsteri | reverse complement strand
ATATATATATATATATATATATATATATATATATATATATATATATAGTATGTAAATCAAAATCAATGCATCATTGATTAGCTTTTGTCACACTACACTTAATTAGATTAAACAAGTGTAAATTTTACAAAAACATTATACTGAAGCATACGACGTCCGCATACTTGTTAAACCAGTGTAAAAAAAACAAAAAACAAAACAAATTGTAAATATTATTTTTATTATTGCATTAGGCTTTAATATCTCACTAGACATACATTCAACGTAAAAAATACATTTTTACCATTAATAAAAATAAATAAACAAATAAAATTACAAAATTACAAAAAATAATAGTACAAATAATGGGAACAAAATGCAATAGAATGTCATATAATAATAAATATAAATATAGTCAATACAATAAACATGTAGATCAGAAAATAATAATTGAAAATCATTATACTTTGAATGAGTCATTATAAGGCATAGTTACATTATGCTGTAGGATGTCCAAATTAGTTCAAATAAATGTATAGGTGGAATGATTTCTACTTTGATAGGTTTGTTATAAGTTCAATTTTGTTTTAATCTGCATTGGTTAATACTCTGGATATGTGTAATAGACATGAGTATTTGCATTGATTAGTTTTGACTTTCATGTGCATGTAAGTTCTCCTAATTTTTCCACAGGCTTTAGATTTATGTAAAGCTGTATGTAGTGGGTGAGCATTATTACCTTCAATCTTTAATGCTGATTGTATACCGGATTTTAAATGTTTATTAACAATATCATTCTATGAGAGGGAATATTTGATTTCTACAAATTGTGATACTAAAAATATGGATCGTTTTAAAACAAGATAATCTTATTTTAATAAATCAGGAAAAATTACAGATGAGCAATATAATATTAAAAAATAAAAACAAGATGTAACGAACAATTTAGTAATATAGTTATCAACATTTAATTTTTTTAATCTTCTTATGTAGTAACACAAGGATTTGGTTTTTATAAATATGTGCTCTACATGATCACATTGATAATAAAAAATTAAATATATCAATTGTTAATTTAATTTAAAGAATATGTTTAAATGTTTTTTTTAATATTTATAAAATTTCAAGTGGTCCAGACGACAACGTTTTTATATTTTTTTCTGGTATTGGCAATTTTGGTTATCTCAACTTTTTACAAAAACAGGTACTGTTTGACCAATTATTTAATTAAAATTTTAATTTTGAATTAAATTAATTTAAAAAAACAGGGTTGAAAATATTACATGAATATTGATGTGTTAAATAAAAAAAGACTTTCTGTAATTATTGAACATTTTATATACGATTCGGGGACTTATAATAAGTACATGTGCTTTTATAAGTAGTTGAATAAAATGTATAACTTATTTTTAGTTGATGGTAATTTTTAGCAGTAAAAATCCCATTTCCTAAAATTTTATTCATCTAACTAAATGAAACTCCACCTTAGCTGGTCTCGAGTTTGTTTAAAATTGAAAAGAGTTATAAGTTTTGTGTGAAACATTCAAGCAACAATATTACTTTGGGAAAGGAGGAGAATTTGAGCGCAAGATTAGCAGCCTGACCTTTATAAAAAACACAATATTTCTAGGGAAACAAAACAAGAGGATACAGTTTCATCAAACTACAGCAAAGAAGTGAAAGCAGTATGATTCCTATGATGGAGTTAGAGGCAAAAACCAAATAGAATTTCAATCTTTGAAATGCACAATCTACAAAACCAAAAATTTAACCTACAATTATATGGAACAATCTTGCGTTGCCCCCTGCTCTTCAAAGCAAATAGGGTTTTTTAAATAAATAATAAAACTAAATGAATTTTTAAAAATATTTTTAATGTTAAAGTATCCTGAACGATTGACATAAATGATAGTTGCGTTCAAACTACTTAACCATTTTGTTCAATGTCTTTAAACAATAAACTTTTTAAAGAACTTAATTAAATTTGCTATAAATTAAATTTATGAAACTTACATAAATATTTGGTTATGTAAACACTAATTTTGGGATAAATAATAATAATGTCCAATTTTTTATTAGTTGTTTTTCAATATATATATATATATATATATGCTAATAGTTACTACTTTGAATATTTTAGGGGAAACATATTTCAGCAAGCACATATTTTAACAGAACAAAACAAGGGCCCATGTTGGTGTCGATAGTGAGGATCGAACCCATGCCCACCGAAGTTTGACTCAGGCGTTGTGCCGCTAAACTACCACGGCATAAATAAATATTCCTGTTGAATAATGAAGTTCTTAATTTAAAAATAATTTAAGTTTGAACATTGCATTGCATAGCCAGTACATTTTGCTACAATAAATACAAAAAAACACGTTTGTATACAAAATAACCTTTGATATATGTTAAAACATGTATTTCTTTTAGAAATATAAATTAACGGTTTCTATAATCATCACTATATACTACAAAAAGTTTTGAACTATAAGAAAAAGGCATTGTTAAAACCATATTTAATTTTTTTAAATTAATAAATGGATAATGATTTATTTAATTAAAAAGGAATATTAGAACATTTAAAAATGCTTTTAATAGAATTAACTGTATTTGATAAAATCAAAATGCTTGAAAATCGATAGTTTGCATTTATAAAAATAACCGCAATAATTGGCGTCGTGGTTCGACTTTTGACCTTGACAACCGCGGAGTTTCAGGTGGTTGT
Organism: Cardicola forsteri; assembly: GCA_025895645.1. Taxonomy (NCBI): domain Eukaryota; kingdom Metazoa; phylum Platyhelminthes; class Trematoda; order Strigeidida; family Aporocotylidae; genus Cardicola; species Cardicola forsteri. The sequence goes on along the minus strand of JAKXYG010000481.1, from coordinate 197,390 downwards.
CTGAACACAGTCTCTTGCATAGACTTGGACTACTTAAGAAGTAACTGGCAGTACAATTGGATTCTGTACAATTTAACCTGAGCCTAAATACAAAAGCTATAAATCGATTGTTTCCACTTTGTATCTTTTATGAGAAACGATTAAATAAAACATTTTTTTTTGTTTTAATAAATAATTTAGTATTATTATACAAAGTGTTACATTTAATTAAAAAATAGTCCATTTTTTTACCTACATTTTCTATTTCCTTTAAAAAATACAGCTTCCTATTTACAAATTTACAGAAACAATAGACCTTTTAAATAAAAGAAAAAAATTTAAAAATTTGGCCGTATATATTGAAGCCAACAATTCGGCAAGCGGTTTCGATCGATTATTGAGCAAAAATGCAAATGGTAAATCAATAATTGTTCTAACTAATAATAATAATAATAATAATAGAAAACGTAAACTGTGAAATAAGTTCATCCTGCTAATAATCCTAAAGATTTGAATAATACTTATAAAGTATCAATTTCCAATGATGGTGATATTCCTAACTGTTTGTCTAGAATGCACCGCATGCCAACAGGAATTTAGACTAATAACAGCAGAAACCGAATGCACATCAGTAAAACTGGGCTTTCACTACGGCAGATAGGTGCAAGCATACACCAGGGTAGTTAAAAGGTATTTTATATGTAGCCGTTGGGCTAAGGGAGACAACCCTGATAAAAAATCAGGAGACCTAGTTAATTTTTGCGAATGCCAACCTTGGAGTTCAGTCCTTTTCCTTTCGCGAAAGGACTTGGGACTAGAATGTAATAAACAATCACACGAGCATTTAATTCAACAACATAATCACTTTAATAATAATTTTATTATTATTAATGGATTAACATTCTTCTTTTTCTACAATTTTTCCATTTTTTATGAGCGGTCACTGTTTCTGATCATTATTCTCTATTTGGTATTGTCCGCACCCCTTTCCCTTCGACACAATCTAGCCATCTCCTTTCTGGTCGACCTCGGTTTCTTTTACTCCTCCACTTCTGTTGCCAAATTGGTCTTGTCAGATAGTTTTCTTCTTTTCTTAAAATGTGTCCGTACCACCTCGATCCATTTTCTTAAATCTTCTTGTGAGCTTCAATGACTTTCAGTTTTCCTCTGTTAGAGTTACTTTCTGTTCTGTCCAATCTGGACAATTCTAACAACCATTCAAGTATCTTCATTTCTAACTCTAAAAATAGTCAAAATATTCAATTTGTTTGTTTTATGATGTCAAACAGTTGTAATTTAGTAATAGAAAAAGAATACAAAACGATAACAATCTATTTTTTAATTAATAGTAATTGTAATGACTTCGTGTGGACCCTTTCAAGATTCTTGTCCAACATTTTGTAACGTTAAAAAATTCTCAACGTGTTTATCAAATCAATTTACTTACAGATGGATAAATAATACGCAAACGGTAATTTAAAAAATGTTATATAATCTATTTCTTTAAAAATATACGTTTAATTGATAAATTCACAATTTGGTGTATAATTGCTGCATGTTGAATAAAAAGCATAAAAATATAAAGCGAAGCAAACTAAGTTAAAAAAATTGTTTATTTTGAAAACATGTATGCAAATAAAAAATTATTAATAATAATTATTTTTTCACCATACTTGGTATTATCTTTTAGCAATTCATTAATTAACTCAAGATTTATCATTTGTTGGTTAAAGCATTTGAAAATGTTATTTAATATAGAAAGAAAAACGTTTATACTGTTAAAATTGTATCTAATTTATTAAACAATTATTTTTATTTTACTTTAAAGAATGATCCATCAATATTAACTATACAAGATCAGTATAAGTTTGTCGCTAATTCGTCAAATTGTAATGTAACGATCTACGGAAATAGTGTAAGTTTTTAATTAGTAACAAATTTTTAAAAACTTTAATTGAGAAAATAAACATGTTTTTATTTAGTATTGTTTTATATTAAAAAATAAATAATTTTACTGTAGATATTTCTAAATTGAAATAAGTGTGATTTATAAGTGTGTATTACATTAGTAGATGCCATCTATGTAAACCACACACTTATTACTTCATCATGCTCTTTGGAGTAAAATGTTTTATAAAGTTGAGTAATTTATAGAAACATTTGTATTTAATATAATTATATTTGAAACGTTGTTGTATGTTGTTTTAATTTTCTAGTTTCAATTTTTAACAAAAGGTAATAAAACAATTAAAAAACGAATCTGGAATAAAATACAACTTAGCTAACTTTATCACTTGTAGTTTATTAGATATTTATTTTAATTTTAAAACATTGAAAATTATGCTGTTTATAATTTTTTTAAATTATTAATATTTAAAAGCACTTACTAAAGTTGAAAATTGGCGAATTTCAAGGTTACGTTGGAAAAAATCAGAAATAGAAAGAAAGTTAAAAAAATAATGTTAAACAGTTTTGAGGTAAAAAACTGTTTTATTATTATTTTTTAAATATATTTATAACTTATTGCTTTGATTTAAAATATTTTCAATTAAATCGTTATCTAATTGTTGTTAAAAAAATTTTAATAAAATATATTCGTTTTACAAAGTATCATTTTTGTGATTTTTCATTCATTCATTTCGGTTGGTGACGTAGTCACCTCTTCATTATTTTCTGTATTTATATGGCATATAGACGATTGACTTTAATGGCTTGACAAGCGTAACAAACGTAAAAGAATAACAAAGTTCCTTCGCTGGTAGACGGCATCCTCGTGACGTCACTATTGTTCGCTAAGATTGACGAAACCACCTGATATTTTGTCAGGGTTATTTTCCTTAGCCCAAGGGCTACATATAGTATACATTTATATTAAGATATTTTTAAGTATCCTGGGTGAATGCTTGCACCCACTAGCTAAAATGGAGGCTCAGTTATACTCTTGTGCCTCGTTCCCTGCTGTTATCACTTTAGATACCTATAGACACCTAGTCCAGGATGCTCTACGTGGAGGACGAACAGTTAGGAATATCACTATTATTGAAAATTAAGACTTTGTAAACATTACTCAAATCCTCATGATCATTAACATTCCGAAAACAAAAAGAAAGTTAAACCAGATAGATTTCAATTTTCTTTAAAAATAAAACACACCTTTGTGGCAAATCTGCTCCACTAACAGCAAGAAAATGTTTCATTTATATGACTATTGGCTTACATAGTTTATATATACATATACTACTAATTTATTCCAAATAAAAATATTGTTAAAAATATTCTTTTAATAAATATGCTTACATTTGTAGTTGTATAATTCATATTAATTTTAATTGCATTCATTATCGAACGATTACTTGATAACTGGTTATTTATTAAATAAGTGAACATTTTTGACTGTTAAAAATTGTTATTTAGGATTGTCAAGTTCGTTTAAAAATATTTTTATTTTCATTGCTCTGAAGAGCACGGGGTACCCAGATTTTTCTATATAAATGTATACTGAATGTTTAGCTTTAAGGATTGTGCATATAGAAGATCGAAATCCTATTTGGATTTCCGTCATTGGAATTATGATTATTTTTTTTTGCCGTAATTTAATATAAACGTGTCCTCTTGTGTTGTTTCTTTAGCAATGTTTTTTTACAGAGGCCAGGTTGCTAATCTTGAGTTCAAAACATTCTCCTTTATCAACCGGACATAGAACCAGCTCCGGTTTTGTTTGTGTAATTTATTGCGTAATAGGAACAGTTGACCAAACTATAACGAAAATTGAAAAAGAAAAATCTTACCAACATGTTGTTGGTTATCCACTGTAAAAATTGAGCAAATATAGTATGAAACGGCTTATTTTTATTCAGTTCATTGCTACTATTGAATTGAGTAACCATTTATATTTGTTAGCAGATTTTTAAGTTCTTTTTAGATATGTCAAATTCACTTGGTTTCAGTTAACAAGCAGCACTGTAGAGCTGTTTCACACTCTCACTTGGAACAATTAGCAGTACATACCTTTCAAGTTTTACACATACACATGAACCAATGCCCTGTTTGGTGTCAGGCCAGCGCCTTAACCATTAAGCTGCGGACGGTTGAACTTAATTCTGTGAATTTATTATTTATGGTGAATCTGGTCAACTCTAATTGTCTAGCGTCCTCAAATGCTGCTACGCTACTACCGGTTTAGCAAGTGAGTGATTCCTTCCACTGCCAGGTTTATTAGCCTTATATGGCACGGTTCGGTTATATTTACCAATGGGTTTTATTGTTTTTGTATTAAGAAGGGCACATTTGCATATGGCAGAAGTAGCTGAAACGATGGAACTTAAAACGGAGTAGTCACGTGTTTTTGAATTTTATCATTGGCGCTAAATGCGGACCTTTATGTTTTTGTACAATATTAAAACAGTAAAAACCAAATAACAAAAAATGGGATGCTAGTGATCCAGAGGATTTGAGTAGTACTTATGAAGTCTATATGCTGCATAAATATGGAAAATAATAAAAAGATGATCACGTCACCAAATAAGATAAATGAATGCTTTGCTTAGACACAAACGTCTAGAGCGCAAATAAGTAGTTAGACTATTTATCACATGTGTAACTCATCAAATGCTGTTTGCCATGCAGTTTGTAGCACAATTGAGAACAATTGTTTCTAGTGGAGTAGTTATGGACTACCTCATTTATCAGGATATCGTCGTCAGAGACCAAAGCAACCAATTAAGAAAGTGGGAGGAGGGGGTAACTAACAATAATGGCATAAACAAGTCACTTTTTCCCTTAACTTTATAGTGACAAGTAATAATCAGAATTCTTTTAAAACACCGTCACAGTAAAATCTTTTTTCCAATAAGCCGAGTGGTCTAGCAGTACAGCGGTTGACTTCATCTTGGGTGAACATGGGTTTGAGTGCCGCTACTGGCACAAAGTGAAGACCGCTTCGTTTGACTTTTTTAAAAGTTCCGTGTTGAAAACTTTTTCATGTGCAAAACATTCAAGCAACAATAATATTAATTATATTTAAGATAGATGGAATAAGTAGCAATTTATTATGTTAAACTATTCCGGATTGGTTTATGAAAAGCAGTTAGTTCAATTTTTTGTGCATATTTTCTTGTAAAGACTTCGACCATTTTGACATTAGACATTAACATGTAGATAGACCAAATGATTGGTGCATCTGGCTCCTCGTAACTCCACCGTAGCCGGATGCAAGTTCGGGTGAGAAAGGAGGATAATTTGAGCTCAAGATGAGCAACCTGGCATTTACAAAAAAAACAACACAGGAGGATACGGTTTCATCAAACTACGGCACAGAAGTCAAAGCAGTATGATTCCGATGACGGAATTAGTAAAAAAATCCGAATAAGTGCTTGGAAGCTCCTAGTCCAGAATACACTAGTCAGCATAGTACCATGAATGGAAATGAGACTTTATAAACGTTATTCAAATCCTCGGGTTCATTGACATTTCAAACAAATGATTATTTTGTTGTTTTCTAGTACTATTGGAATATCTAGCCAACATTTACCCTCAGAAAATAAACAAACAAATCTTTAATCAACTATAATTTAAAACTATACACATTTCGTTTATTGTTATTACTGTTGCCTAATAAACAATAAATCTCAATTGCGATCGTCTTTGACCGCTGTTTTGCCATCTGACAACATATATTCCAAATCCTGAATTGTATACTCGGAAGAGGAAATTTTCAATCCGGTCACGGGATCCACCATCTGACCAACGGGAAATTCGACTCGTTTGAGAACGTAAGTCGTATTGAAAGCCACTGGCTGGTCTGTCTTTTCAATCAATACCAAATCGCCAATATTTGTTTTTATGCCCTGTGTATGGACCCAACGAGTGACTGTTTGGTAGAAGTACTGCAAGCCAATATAATGAAAAACATATTTTATTTTATTTATTTATTTTATGTTTTCTACTTTGAATGTTTTACGAGAAACCTCTTTCAGCAGTGGACAATTAGCGAAGCCAAACGTGGGCCCGCATTTTAGTGCCGGCGATGGGATTCGAACCCATGTCCACCTAGGTCCGAATTCGAGCGTTGTACCGCTAGACCACCCCGGCTATCATTTCACTTAACAATAAAAGCTATAATTATCATTGTAAAATTGACTTTTCCACACCTTATTGGTCACGATGAATCGAATTTATTATTATTATTACAAAACCATTCGAACATTTTGCCATACGTTTTGTTTGATTCCATAAAACATTAATTTCAATTAGATCATCCCAAATAGTTCTTAGTCAAGTTTAATGTGGTCTACTCCAACCAATCTTTTACCATTTTCAATCGTCTATTCCAAAACATCATCATCATCGGGGTTATTATCACCCAGGGTAGTTCCAAAACCGTTATTGCTAGTCTTTTGGGCGGTAAACGTAGAATTTGACCAAGTAATTTTATTTGTTTAACTGTAATGATGTCATGTAGTAAACGAAAGTCAGTTCTTGTTACGATCTCATCATTTGAAATGTCATCGCGCCATGTAATCTTTAAAATACTTGTAAGGCACCGGCGATGAAAAACATCGACCCTCTTTTCAATGTTGTCTGTTTGCTTCTATGTTTCACTCCCATATATTCGTTCCTACGGCAATGAATCTAATAACTGTCTACCACCTAATAGTCACCAAAAACGGCAGAGAAGTGGCAAAGTTCTCAACTCAAAACCGCCGAGATAGACAAGTTCTCGTTCGATTTGCTCAAACAATTTACCCATAAAACATTCAAACAGTAGAAACCAAACCGTTTTTTTCTCTAAAATATAAAACAATGAACGTAATTATCATATTTGCATATTTATGGTACTTCCTTTATATTAGGGTGTGTCTCTGTTAATCAGTTTACCTGTTTTTCTTTGCGCTCCAGCCCTCTTCCTTTTTCAACACAACCTTTAGACCAACTGGTAAAAACGTTTTTTCAAAAAACGCACTTATATTCTTAACTTGACACGCACTTGATTCTACATTAGTTCACTCCAATAAACATTTTCAAAATAAAACATTAATTAGTTGAGATTGTACTAAGAATACCTCTTCATCGTTTCCATATTACCAAAGCATAAAAAACATTGCCTCTCATAATTTCATATGTGCAATACAACTAAATTTTTAAGTTAAAAGACAGCACCATCGTGACGATGTTACTGTTTAGAAAGATTGACTAATCTACTTGAACTTTATCAGAGTTGTCTACCTTAGTCCAATGGCTACATATAGTAAACATATACCATCTAAGTAGCCAGAATGTCTACTTGTGCTCATCCGTCAAGGTAGAAGCCCAGTTATCTCGATGTGCGCTTGGTCCTTCATCCGTGTTAGTTTGAGTTTAGAGTTCATCACATAAAGATACAGAATCACAAATACAACCATCATTAGAAACAATGACTCAAATGCTTTAAATTGTTAACATCCACTGTAGCATTATATAGATATACATTATTGGTTTAAGCCATTTGAACACTACAATAGACCTTACGCCTAAATTACCTATTAAATACAGATTCCATCTTAACATTAAAAAAACAAATTTTTTAACAACTTTTACTCTTCACTTTAATTATAATAATAAACAATAACACTCTTTGGGTAACTGTTAAATTTCAAATTAATCATTTAACAATGCAAAATCCAGTTGCTCAAAAATGCTGACACATCCGTTTTTCAAAACAGATTTTTGCAAATTATTTTATAAATTGTCAAGAAGCGAAAGTTTAAACATACAAGTCTTAATCAAACTTGTACTTATATTTATATTAAGTCACGCAAACTGGTTAACAAAATACTAAATTTTCAAATGCTTAAAATAAATCTAGTATTACCTGCCTTTTCAATCAAATCCCAAAAAAAACTAATAATCAGGTTTATATTTAGAAGTCAATCCAATACATCCTTTTAACGTAACTAGAAAATGTGCAGATTTAAAGCTTACTTTTGTCACAAGTCCCAACAAATTTATTAACACACAAATAAGAATTGTAACTACATAGGATTTTCCGCTAGCGTGCTTTAATTGACTAGAAACAAATAAAGTATTTAATGCAAAACTTGAAATCAAAATGAATCACGTCAACAGAACCAAATTTATTATTAGTATTATCAAATTAATTGTAATATTTTTAAATGACTTACTCTAAACAACTAACCTTTAATATAAACCGATTTAAACAAAGTTTATGGATTCTAACTTTAATAATATCAGTATAAGACGGATGAAGACTTTGTTTAAATGGTTCAACTTGGCCAAAAGCTAAATTAAACGGTGCTTTAGCAACTTTTCCGGTTAACAAAGCCTTGAATGGAGATACTCTTTCCAATTCAGGTTTGTGATATGGAAAATATTTTTCCACATGCGGCTCAACTAATTTAGCTATAAGATTGCCTCTATGTTTCCAATAACGAACCATTTCTAATATAAATAAACAAAAAATAAAGTATAATAAATGGTATACAATTTATTATAAAATATCATATTAGCACACACATTGTCAAAGAGTATAAAAATATTATAGTCCTCTTTTTAATTCAACAGTTAATTTTTTAATTATTAAAATTCTATCAGTCAATATGGTAACATCTAGCTGTTTACCGCTTCCTCTACATTTTTCAATTTACCAGACTAGGGCACAACATATTAAGATAGTGTAAGTTGTAAATAAATCTATCGGTTTTTAACTTACCATATTTGTATTTCATCTCACTAGTTATAAGCAAAGTGTTTTTATTAAAGGTAATAAGCGTCTAAATTATAGTATTATAGAAACTTAAAATCCATATAATAATAACCATTATTACTACATTACTTGTCAATAAATATGCTTTATCGAATATACAAAAATATTTTACATCAACATTCGCGAGGTGAGGCGCGCGTCATGCTACACGTCCACTGGAGCGTTATTCATCCTTTTCTCTTTACTTCTTTTTTAAGGATTATTGCAGTGTTTTTTGCATTGTAATAGATACTTGTTTTATTATTTCTTTGTATATTTATAATTTTTGCTCGTTTTCTATAATTGTTAACTTCCACTATCTACCTTGATTTTATCTTAATTTCAAATACTTTTTTCTGTGACTAATCTCCCTTTACCTCACCATCCATTTCATATTTCCCCCCGAATCTTACTGATATCATCGATAATTAGAACCGAGGATCAAAAGGAGTTTTACTCCTACTCAACTCGTGTATTAACCTGTAACCTGTAACATAAGGAAAAAAGTTAAAAAAGAAAATACTATAGTTATATAATAATAATCTTCTTTCTTTAATTTACTGTAAACTAATGTAGCCGCATTAAGTTAGCACAAACGCTTGTGTAATACATTATTTAAAATAACCCAATAAATGTTACTTTACTGCATGCCCCACATTGACTCCGTTAAATTTTCATTTGCTAAAAATGCTAATCGTAAAAAACCAGCAGTATGTACCAATTAAATATTTTTAAAATAACTTTAAAATCAAATTGAGAATAACAAAAACATAAAACAACTTTAAGAAATGTAAAATATGTATAAGCTCACTGCTACATGTTTTTTGTTAAATAAGAAAAGATGTACAATGTAAATTCAGCACAAATACATATTTATAATACAAAACCAAAATTATTTAATTAAAACTATATATATATATATATATACTACAAAACTATTAATAAATTGATATTGGCAGAGCAATTTCTGTACATCTTAAATTATATCTCCTGACGCGTCTCAGTATAAAAATAAATCTACAACCTATTAAAATAATAATAATAAAATTAATTTAAACAATGACGAATAATCGTATACTCAACTTACACTATAAAAAAACAGGCGTTTCACCTTCGTAGAACCACTAAAGGTCGTTAGCAATTAAAAACGTTTCAGGTAAGTAATTTTTTATGTTGTTTTCTTTAACAATGTACTAATTTAAAATAATAACATAATTAATTTTTAAATTTAAATTTAAAAAATAATGTGTTTTTACGCTAAAAAAAATTATTTATATATTTAAAATATCCAGTTAAATGTAGTTTTTTAATTTTATTATTTTAATAGTAAACTCATAAACGTTATTGTTTTGTAAAGTTTATGCAGTAAAATAATTTTTATAATTTATGTTACAAAAAACTTTTAATTTTTTTAGGTCAATCGGTAAAATGTGTAAATCAATTTAAACCTTTCTCTTTACGGCAATATATATTAACATTAAACTGTTTGCATGTATATTGTTCTGTTTTAAAAAATTTTTAGTTTTAATTAATACTGTATTAATATAAAAAATAAAATAAATATTAGTTATTGTTATCATTTAGTATTTATTATTTAGGTAACATCAATGGTATAAACGAAAAAACCAAAATTAATGTTAAAGCCAGACTTGGATAGCCAATATTAATCATTTAAAGACTTGAAGTAATATAATTATGTTTTTTCATTCTTATGCTAACAAAACTTTGTTCGTGCGCATTGATAATCATTCCTAAAGCATATATATTTGATTTTATGTTTATTACTTTGAATGTTTTATGAGGAACATTTTTCTACTGTGAACATTTTAACGAAACCAAACGTGAGCTCGCATTTTAATGCCGGTGGTAGAATTCAAACCCATGCCCACTGTACCGCTAAATTACCACGGTACAAGTAGAGGTAGAAGTAGAAATGTAGAAGTAAACAAAAAAGATTATTAAGATAGTGGATGTTTTTTATCACCGGTATGTTTATTGTATTTTAAATATTTTAAACAACAAGTTAATGAGAATCACTGATTTTCGTTCACTGTTTCACATTATTGCAATTAAACAAACACAATTACTTAGCCAAATTTTATGTTTATCAACAAATGAATATCAAGAGCTATTTTAGAATGAGCAATTAATAATATTAAAAAATGTTTGGTACACCACATAAGCTTTGACTAAAAACCATATAAACAGATCTAATCAAAATAGAAGTCTTACGAGATTAAATAAAAATTATAGAAAAATGTTTGGACACATGGAATCATTTCTTGATTTTATGTATTTATACAATTATTTATTTGTTGTTCTTGCTGTTACCGTTATTTTGTGGCCCATGGTATTTTTTAAACAAAAAGGGTTTTGTAATAATAAAAATAATAACTTGTTATAATAATGATAAAAACAAACAAAATTACAATAAAACAATCTATTTTTAATGTATTAAACATTACAAACAAAAAGAACTACGTTTTCACGTATGGGAACTGGAGGTTGATAAAATATTTTAAACATCACACGATTGAAAATGGTTTAAAACTACAAAACGAATATAAAACAAAATTTTACTTACTGAATTTGATATCTCGTTCATTAAAAACAGGTCCTTTTATAAGTAGTTTTATTACCTCCGTAGTGTATCATCTCCATATCTAGAATAGACGCATTGCTATTTAAAATTATTAAACAAACTGCATTACCTAAAGTAATAAACATTATTTTAATTTTGCTTTAAAAATAAAAAAAGCATCCACGGTTTGCGCCAAAAATAATTGTATATTATCATCAGAAAACTGAACATATAGAAATTAATATATTCATTTACTTAAAAAGTAAATATAGAAATATAGAAATAAAATTATTAAAAATAACATTTCAAGTTTGAATGAGAACTTTCAAATCATTGCAAATCAAATGCAATTTTGTTCCAAAAAGCGCTGCGACGAAAATGTCAACATTAAATACTCCTTTCTCTGCCTGTACTATTCAACAACTTAAAAACATGACCTTGAGTTAACCAATCAAATAATTTAGCGAACGGCATACCAACCATATATATATATATATATATATATATATGTTCTATTATTAACAAATAAAGTAATACATTTTTATAAAGTTTATTTATGATTAATTTAGTTTTTAAATTTTATAATTAATTGCATAAATTTATTAATTTTTTAATATTTTAAATACATATTGTAAATTTAATAATTATTTAATAATGTTATGTATACTAAATTTTTATTTTTAATGTGCATTATTAATAAATTTAAATAAATTAATATGTATATATACAATTTTATTTATTAAACTTATTAATTAAATATTTGTGTTTATTTACGATTATGGCTGTGTGGGTGCTTTGAACAGTGACCTTACTAGTAAATATACTTGGATTAATTATTTTCAGATGTTTAATTAATGTAAGATTAAAGATAATTGCATGAACGTAAAACGTTATATATATATTTAAATAATATTTGTTTTATGATATATATATATATATATATTATAGATGTAATATTAATACACTATTTAAAAAATGTATTTAAATATTTTAAGTATATATGCATATTGTTTTTTTAGATATTTTTGAAAAGTTTTTGTTTTATTGTAGTTACAGTGAGAATAGTCATTTAATATATGTTTGTATATTTATTACTAAATTATCAATAAATACTTGGTTTTATGCTATTTTTATAATTAAGCTAAATAGGAAAAAAACAAATTTGGATTTAAATTTATTTAGTAAAATTAATATGTAATTAGTCTACAATGTGCCGAACGGTTGAAGTTGTACCTTGATTGGCATCGGTTTAATTTTATCATTGACACTATATTTGGGTATTTGTTTGGTTTTGCTTAACGTTGACTTGTACATAAATGTTTTTATGAAACATGTAAGCAATAAAAACATTTGTAAATTATTGGTTGAGAGCAAACCTATATAATTAAAATGATATATTTTATTAAAATTCATACACAAGTTGAGTAGGCCAAACATCTTTTAGTATTTGATTCTATTATATTTCAGTCATTAGGGGGAAGCAGCAAATTGAGGGTGAGGTAAATGAAGAATTTATAACAATAGAAAAAATCTGAAGTTAAGATGAACAACAGGAATATAGTGGGATGGGTTAAATTGAATTAGGAAAAAGATGAAAAATGTAAAAGCAAATTGTAATGGTAAAATAATGTTATATTATATTGTAAAAGTACTAAGAATTTTTAGAAGACGAAAAGAGAATGTTTATAATAACAATCCACCGCACTTTAATGGAAAAGAATATTGATTATGAGCGTTGATGTACAAAGGGATTATAATTATAGAAAATCAATTATTAATTTTTGTTATTTGTATTGTGTATATATAATTATTTGTAGGTGTTTTTCCATTGTAGTGAGATGAATGATTAATGGGAAACATACAATCTTTTACCCGACACTCGAGTGGTTATTCAATTTTACAAAGATTTCCCAGAACTAGGTGTTCATATTGTGGTTGTATAATTGATTGCTCTTTTACAAAAAAACGAATTCTGAATCATTTTCAAGCAGAATTGTGTTTTGTTTCATTGAAAGCTTTACAAACTGATCTATCTACTAGTGATTTTTCTAACGATCAATACACAAAAAATACTTTTCAATCTTGTGCATTGCGAAAGTCTGAAGAAAATGGTGGTCTTGTAAAATCCCCTTCTATTCCTTTACCACAACGTCTGACGAAACAATTCAATAACGCCTATTTTAATTCCAGTAATACTGGATCGTTGTTTTCAAAAGGTGGAGAAAGTTCTTTTGTAAAAAATGCTTATCCGAAAACAATAACAGATGCGAAACAATACGACTTTACGTCAAATCAGTGTAGCATATATGGCTGCTTGTTTGTTGAACATGGAAATTTGGTGTTTCAGGCGGTCAAAGGCCGATCTCGATTTTCTTCTTACATCAACAATGCTTTTAGTCCTAACTTTCAAACTTCGGTTAATGAAAGTAAGTTTATTAATACATTAACGGCTATACACTTTTTATGTTTATCTTTTAATTAATATTTATTTAAAAAACATTTGTTTTTGTAGAAAAATACCTCTTGGTTGAAATATATATATATATATATATATATATATATATAGAGAGAGAGAGAGAGAGAGAGAGAGAGAAGCAATTATGCTGAAATCTTGTTATCATTAGATTTTAAGAGATTAATATCAGTAAGGTAAAAGTAACTTAGTTTATTTTTTGAAACTTTAAATAAAATGATATCCGATTGGGAAGGTTTTATTTAATAAATTATTGATTGATGTATTTAAATTGTATTTTTATTCTAGTATTAACAGTAGTAATATTACTTTTTATTTTGTTAATTTATTTTAATGCTTATAGTGGAAATTAACAGTTTTATTGTAAAATAAGCTTTAATTTAAAGTCAGCATTTGTATATTTTTTTATAATTTTAGATACCCGGTCTAGGTTTTCTACATTTACTTCACACGAAAGCAGTATGAGTCAGTGTCATACTCAGAGTAGATCTGAGACAAAAGCATTTTGTAATCACCAATGTTTATTTGATTTTTCATATCAAAGCATGGATTCAACACCCGATTCGCTGAAGCCAATTAATGAAGTTGTCTCAGTGTCCAAATTTAAACAAACTGATGATTTGGATAATCAATTACCTACTAAAAAGTTAAGTGCATCTTTTGATGATTTCTCTCAAAAATCACAAAAATTGTTCAATTATTCATTAAATAAAAAGTAAGTTGAGAGAACAATATTGTGGTTGTTTGTGCTAACTTTAAAAATTATAGCTCATTTATACAAAAGATTGAATTAGTCAATTTTTGTAGAACTAATTTAATTGGTTTTTTTATCACTATTAGCATTAATGTTATAACAAGTATGTATGGTCAATAAATTATTATTTTATTCTACAACGATTAATAAGGTTTCCTGATTTTATATCGGGGATATATTCCTTAAGAATATATATATATATATATATATATATATATATATATATATATATATATATATATACTGTATACATAATTTAAGTTATTTTAAATGTACGTTTGCTCTCATTTACCAAAAAACGGAGTCTTAAATATGTTATTGTCCACTTTGTTCTTAGTTCTAAATGTACGAATCGGATGTATCGAGTCAGGATTATAAAAGTTATTGGAGTTGAAAATTACAAAAACTATGAGCATTATTTGAGTTATTAAACTTATTTAGTCTATATATATATATAGCTTTAACTTCATTTTTGCACATTTTTAGAAATGTAGGCGATTTATTGGAGTCATCAGAATTATTGCATTTTGAACCTTCCCATTTGAATTTTATACACCTAACTCCTGATTCGTCACCGCCACCTTTGCGTTTGTCACTTCCACTGGTCACTTTGAGAAGATTTGGATTTTATCGAAACAGTTGGTTTAAAATCGAGGCCGGTCGGAAAGCTCCTTGTGGCGAAGGCTATTATATTTTTCGGGTCAAGCGTTTGAGAGCATTTAGGCATTTCTTTGAGGTATGCATTTGGTTATTTTTGTCTTAACTAGTCTTGGCTTTGATGTGCAGGTATCTTTTTCGAGTTTTCTCAAAAGCTTTAGATTTATTAAGGGCTGAGTGTAGCAGGTAAGTTTTATTTTCTTTAATCCTCAGTGCTACTTTAATGCAAGATTTAAAATGTTTAATAAAAGAGAATATTTAATTTTTTCTAATTTTGATACCCAAGATATGCATTTTTTTTAATTATTATTATTATTTTAATACCCTTTTGCTCCAAAGAGCATGGGGGCAACAAGATCGTTTCATGTAACTGTATATAGAATTTTTGGTATTGATGATTATGCACATTAGAGATTTAGTTTTCTTTTGGTTTTCAGTTAATTCTATCAATGGTATTATGCCTTTACATTTTTACGGTAATTTTATGGAACGGCGCTCTTGTGTTTTGTTTTTAGCCAATTCTTCGTTTTTTTATCAAGCAGATGTGAGATCGGTTACAGTATATTTAACTTTTTGTAATTTTTCTTTTAATTTTATTTCATTAGCTTACAATTGGGAACGAAGTATTCAATCTCTATTAGCAATTCTGTTTTAATAAACCAGGATTTATTATATATATATATATATATACATCAAACCAGGCATGCGTCAACCAACAAAAATCCATGGCTAGTGAATTATGTTTGCAGTCCAAAAGTCGATTTGGCGATCAAAATTGGATAGACAAGTTGTTGATCAACGTTGGCAAACTATTCCAACATCAAACCACCGCCGATTCGAAATTTTCGCTGCCTCAAGTCATTCATTTGAATTACGACAATCGCCGACGACGTCTCGATGCCTCAATTCCCCTCCGACAGCAACATGTGTCGTCTTTATCATCGGTTGCTCATAGCAACACATCCGAGTTGATGCCCAAAGTGTCGTACTGGTTTCACGTCGATCGTTCGAGACCGCCGGCGACCATGTGGAACGTGGGCCATTCGAATCTTTCCAACTTGGTTGCCGGCCTCAACGAACTTCATCGGCCAAAGTTCGATACTTTTGAAGACGACGACATATTCAACTTGCCCGAGCCTCCCTGTCCGCCAATTCAAACGGGACATAACTATTCCAACTTGATGTATGACAATTTGTTCGAATATTGTGTTGGAGGCGGCGAAGATTTAGCATCGAATCGGGTGTCGCACTATATGACACTGTCCGCTGACAATTGCCCATTTGGTACGACAACGACGCCGACAGATTGTCAAACGAAAGACCAACACACCGAGGCGACGAATCGGGTTAGGGCACACTCGACATCGTCACTTGCATGTTTGGCGGCGCCATCATCGCATAGCAGCGACGGCAGACTGGCGACGGACCAATTTCCTTTGGCGCTACGTCGTCGCCACCATCACAGTTTGTCGAATTTGTCGACCAGCCGCAGCGGCAACGATGATCTCGAGTCTTTGTCTCGACGCGACGACGACGAAGGCTGTCGTCAACATGTGTCGACGTGGTCAAATGGCAATTTGTCGGAAAATTCGAATTGTCCGATCGTTGGGCGGTGTGGGTTGAATATTTTGAAAGATAGGTCGGTATATTGCAATTTGTTTGGTTGCGAAGTAAGTGGTGAAAAGAAATTATTGGCAATTAGTTTTTTGCATGTATACATAATTTATGATTTTTTGTGTTTATTGTGACGTTGTCGCCTTTTCATTATTTCTATATTTTTACGAAATATTAAACAGTTGACTTTGATGGTTGTACCTAGAGTAAGTGGGTGTAACTCGATTCAAGCCAGGAATTGGGCTTGTTTTTTTAACTATTTTGTAGTTTTTGTTTTTCGCTGCCAACATTTCTTATGTTTATTGAATTGTGGAATGTGCGTTGTTTAGTTTTATTTTATTTTGAAATTACACTGACCATAATAGATAATTGTTGCAATATTACAAATTTTGTTAACGCTACTATCGGTTTAATGGTAATTCCCTGACGATAACATAACATTACATAAGTTGGTAGTAGAGCCATCTCTTTATTAATTCCAAGATTGAATAACTTTTCGAATTCCTATAGTCGGATGCGAATTAAACTTGGAGGAGGGATAAATGAAGTTTCTTGACTAGAAGACCGCTTTCTTGCGACGACGTCAATGTTTACAGGAATTGAAGAGGCGATCTTTTTTAGGGTTGACGACGATTGATGGATCCACACGCCTAACCGGCTACATTTGGTAAATAGTTACCTTGAAATATCTTTTAAGTATCTTGGGTGTATGCTAGCACCCATTTACTGAACGGGAATCTAGTGAAAGTCCAGTTATACCGCTGTGCACTCTGTCCCTGCTGTTATTAGTCTAGATTCCTGTTGACACCTAGTCAGGAATATTACTATCATTTGAAATTGAGATTGTATAAACATTACTCAGATCCTCAGGATCATTAGCGACAAAATTAAAGAATTGTCACATTGTAAATTCAGTTACTTGGGATTTATTATTTAGAAAATATACAATTATTATTTGGTTAACTACATCGAATGCAATTTTCTTAATTTTGCTTAGTCGTACATTAAAAACGTCAACTTTTATATGTTTTAGGTTTTTTTAGATGTCAGTCAAATGTCTAATATTGTGTGTTTCGATCATACAACCACCACGAACAATTTAAATTCCTCCAATACAAACCTGCTCGATGTGTACAATCCGAAGTTGTCCAACGCTACCACCGACATATCGTCAACCAAAAGTTCCGCTTGTCCCAACTCGGGACACATGTCGGCAGCACGCATGCTCAACTTAAATTCACGAACCAACGATGACTCGGTCCATCGAGAATATCTACATGACTGTTGCGACGAACCGTATTTGCCCTTTAAATTTAGACGACTCAAAGATGTGGTCAGTTGTCAGGATATTTATTTCCATCCGCCCGATGCTGTTGACACTAGTCATCACCAGCACCACCATTCTATTCCCCTTGGAACGAACATTCTGCACTATGCATCGCTCGACTTCAGCCCAATTGGGCCGCCAACGAGTTGTCGGACTGGTGGACCCTTTTTTGGCCAACATACGCCAATGGCCACTACTGATGCTGACATGGGCGAGTCGAGTGCAAACCGACTGTGTTTGGAACATGTACTGGCTTTGTCAGCCGAACGTTTGAGTACTGATCATTGGTTGGCTCAGCCGCTCCTATCGTTGAACGATTCGACGCCAACGCGAGACAGCAACGCCGTCTTGGCCGACGCTGCCCTCATTCCATACGGTGCAGACAATAATGACGATTTAGAATCGGACTTACCGTCCAATTACGTGGCTATTTGTCAACTGCAAACATTGGCTATGCGAGCCGTGCTGAGCGCCACGACTTAGACGGCAATAAGTCAAAATAATACATGACTGCATTTATTTTTGCTACTCAAACCAGTTATGTATATTGTGCATTTAATAACAACAACAATTATAGTTGGATTGTTTATTTTTGTTGTTGTAGAAAAGTGCTTATCCTATTTTTATTTTCATTTTTATCTTTTTTTATTTTGAATTTTAAATGTTTTTTATTAGACACACACCGAAGTGCAATTTTTTTAAAATTAGCTCATAATTATATTTGGTAGGAAGCGCCTATTTTTTATGTAGAAGTTTTCTTTATTAAGCCTGAAATTGTGACATCAAAAAGACGATGTTTTATATGTGATTGTTTTCTTTTTTGCTTATTTTTATGTTCTTTTTTGTATGTTATTTTTTAGGAAGTTGAATACATACATACAATAAATAGTTTTGTTGAAATTAATAGACTGCACAAAATAAGAAGTGAAATTCGTGTTCATCATTGAGAAATAAGCACCTACTAGGCAGTAGTTGCTCTTCGAAAAACTGGCTATATGATCACAACAGGTATACGTCTCATTTATTATTACCAATTATTCTCGAGCTCTGGAGAACGCATATATTACGATCCAATAGATAAAAGACGTACTAATTTTAACGAGTATATTTCACATGTGCTGGCTAATGTATTTTTAAAAAACTTAAGATTAAAACTATTAAGTTGTTCTAAAGTTTTATTGTCGCATAACCTATTCATCGATTGTCATTAATCCTACCTCTTTTTTTCAACTTGATTGTTATCGTTTAGCCTGTCAAGAGATGAACTTCGATTGTTAATCAAAGTGTACAATATTTTAAAGTATAAAATGTGAAAATATTAAGGAAATGACTTATTTCTATAAATATGTTTAATAAGATTCAAAAATATTAAAATAATCGCAACAGACATCTGAACATGTTTTCAAAAAATGCACAGTAGTAAGTTATCTGGTGTTTTAACTAGCTGGGGATCTTAATGATCTTGAGGATTTTAGTAATGTTTATAAAGTCTCAATTTCTAATAATTGTGACATTCCTAACTGCAATCTCCACGTGGCGCAACCTGGACTTGGTGCACCTAAGCATCTAAACTAACACAGCGGGAACCGGGTGCACAGCAGTATGCGTGAGCTGCTTCTGTAGGTAGTTGCAAGCACACAATCAGGGTACTTAAAAGGTATTATAAAGAGTACATCATATTGTAGCCGTTGGGAGAAGAGAGATCATTATGACAACAAATTTGGTGATCTCGTCAATCTTTGAGAACGATGGTACCGTCATAAGGATCTCTATCAACCAAGAAACTTCGTTATACCTTTAGGTTTGTTACATTTCTCAGGCCATCAGAATTGATCTTTTGATATGTACAGATATAGAAATAATAAAGAAAACATTACCTCACCAACCGAAATAAATTTTAACTAGCTATGAACGTAGGAAATTTGTTAAAATAACTATTATAAATTTTATTCAAAAACTGAAAAAAATTGTACCGGACACCTAAAGGGCTACACTCGGACTCCAGTAGGTAAAAGTTCTAACCTACTACTATCAGTAGAAATAGGTTTTCATCTGGCTTTACTAATAATCTAGTTACTAAGAAATCATTTAAGCAATAAACCTATGAAATGCATTTTAATTGTAACTATTTTTGTGAACAAATCATTAAATTAAAATCTAATTTTCTTATCATTATTCCTATCTCTAATAAAACTTTGTTTATTATGAACGTGCACTTTTTAAAATAAAAACTTATTTTTTGTAGTTTATATTGCTTGATTAAGCATTAGTGTCAGTAACTTTTAAGATATTTCAATTATCATCAAATTAAATAAACTTTTATTTAAATAATAAATTAGTTAATTTATTCAAACAATGTACATAAGAAGGATACATTTTATAAAATAATTTGAGACATTTAAAATAAATTGCATTGTTTTACTTTAAAAATTATTATTGAAAAGTATTAATTGTAAAACAAAAAATATTATCAAGTATAAAAATCTTAACGTATATATATATATATATATACATCGCTTGTTAATAAAAAAACAGCATAAATTGTTAAGAACATTCTTGTAACTTTTTGTATATAATAGTCCAATAAAATGTTAATAAATGCTAAAATATAAATAATTATTAGGATCAAGTGTAATAAACTCTAAACACAAAAACAACGCAAAATAATTTATCAGAAACGTATGACATATCAACAAATTTGTCATTATCTTTATCCCAGAAGCACCGATGAGCCACTTTAATTCCTTGTCCGTTTTGTTCACCAAGAACAACCTGAACTAAAAACCGATTATTTTTAAAACCAAAATTATTTTGTAAACTCTCTTTAATTTCATCAGCTAATTCACAACATTTTTCTAGCATAGTTTATTAAATATTTTAATTTATTACCATGTGTATTTTCTAATGAATAGGATTCACCATCGAGTTTCGACCACAGAATATTTTTAATAATCATTTTGGCAGTTGTTGTTTTAAAAATAACTTCAGAATCTTGTTGACCTATACTAATTCTTTTGTATAATGTATCAGCATCTAAATTTGCAGCATTGTTCATTTTGCTAGTAGCGTGAACTCAATAACTTAGCAACAAAAAGCAGAATTGATGTGATTAAATCAGACACTAAAATTTAATTCTAAAATAATTATTTTAAAATATTGTAATTTTTAAAATATATTATATTTAAAAAATACATTTAAAAATATTTAAAATTTAAAAATTAATAAATTGTTAAAAATTTAAATAATGAAATAATAAATTTTATTATTTATATGTAATTAATAGCAATCTGTTTGACTAAAATTAAAATTAGCACTCATTAAATAGCTACACTTAGTCATTAGTTATTTACCCAAAATATTTACCCAAATAGTTATTTACCCAAATTTATTTAACTACGTTCAAATATCAATTTAATATAATTATACATACTACATTATTTAAAATAAAAGGTAAATACAACCCTTTAATCGTAAAAGTGTAATTCTCGTTTATTTGATGAACAATACAATAATTATAAAATTTTGTTAAAAACTGGATAGTTAAGTTGTTCTTAATATGTTGTATTACATTGTATTCATATTAAGGTAAAACGGTGAGATAAAAGTCTTGCTTTTGTATAAATGTAAATTTTTTTTAAAACAACAACATTAAATTTTGATTTTATTAAAAATAATTAGCAATTTGTCAATGTTAACAAAAACAAAACACCAGTACAAACGTAGTCCCTCAATTGTTTAAAAATGTTTTTCGTAAAATTTTAAGTACTAAAAACCAACAAGCATTGTAATAATTTTTAATAAATTAAAAAATAAAATGTTTAAAATAACGCCTTATTTAACGTGCATTTTTACGTCCTCACGTTACAGGTAGTAATATCAGGTAATGATAATTAATTATTATTATTATTATTATTATTATTATTAATAATAATTTTAATCAAACAAAATTGAACCTTTAACAAACCTATCAAAGTAGAAATCATTCCACACACGCGTTTATTTGAACTAATTTGGACATCTTACAGTATAATGTAACAAGTGTGCCTTATAATGTATCTACATCAGACCTATATATAAGTCAGGCTCCAGATTTAATCCTTCCTGTTATAAGCCTATAAGTATTTTATCAGCTTGTAGTAAAATTCTGGAAAGAATAATTAAACAACATCTCTCCTATTTCATTGATCACAATTTACTACCTGCAGTTCAACATGGATTCCTTCCAAAACGCCCTTGTTTCACAAACCTTTCCTTTACAGACACAATCACTTCTCTCCTTGAATATGACACACAAATTGACACGATCTTTTTTGATTTCTCTAAAGGTTTTGACAAGGTCCCCCACTCCTTACTTCTCCATAAATTAGCTAAAATTGGGATTGGTTCTCCTTTAATTGACTGGATAGTTGACTTTCTTACAAGCAGATCTTTTAAAGTGAAATTTGCTGACACTCTCTCAGAACCTTCAATTATTTTCTGTGGGGTCCCTCAAGGCTGTGTACTTGGTCCCCTACTTTTCCTAATCTTTGTTAGTGATATCTCTTTATATGTCAAGTCTAATATACTATATGCAGATGACCTAAAAATTTGGTCTACTAATCCTTCTATACTACAGTCGGATATTGATAGCATTCTTAATTGGTCAGTGCAAAATGCAGTTCCTATTAATCCCAAAAAATGCTGTCATCTATCCTTTAGTAAAGCTTCAACGAACAAATATTATCTTACATACAAAAATATTCCCATAACCCAGGTCTCCTTCTTTAAAGATCTTGAAGTTACTTTTTCTTCCTTTCTGTCATTTAGTGAACACCATTCCCAAGCCGCAAAAAAATGCTTCAGTCTTATTAAATTTTTTAATAGAACTTTCTCCTATTTAACCCCTACTTGTTTTCAAATTCGATTCTAATTATATTCGACTACACTTAGAATACTGCTCTTAAATTATATCCCCGATTTTAACTAAAGATAAGGTTCTTTTTGATAAAATCCAACGCAGAGCCACAAAAATAGTTAAAGGCCTTAAAAATAAAAAATATAATTTTAGACTTAAATATTTAAATCTTTTCCCACTAAAGGAGAGGCGACTTCGAGGTAATCTTATTTTAGTATATCAGTTATTTCATTTAAACCAAAAAGAGCTATTTATACCTACCAGAGCTAATTTTTTACGGAGACACAGATTTAAGCTTTATAAACCCAGAACAAAGTCTTGACTCAAACTACATCATTTCTCGCCTAAGGTCATTAATGCCTGGAATCGTCTTCCTAGCCATATTGTTAACTCTCCTAACCTTTCTTTTTTTTAAAATAATTATGACAAAGTCTTTCTTTTAACTCATACACATTAGTTCACTATTTTCCTTCTGCCTTATTTCTCCTCTGTTATTTGTTTCTACTATATCCAACTTCTTCCTATCCCAGTTCCCTGTTTTTACCTATCTTCTATCTCTTTCATTATTAATATTATTACTTAAATTATTGTTTCTTTTACTTCTAATATATTCCAATATTTCTTTTATATTTATTCCCTACTACCGATAAAATTGATGTCAAGAAACGTGTTGCCAAAGGGTCTCTGACCTAATTAAACTGTTTTTCAAACCTGCAAACCTGCAACCTACTTTTCTTAGTTTTTGATCTTATTTTTTATATTGATGGTAGTAATGTATTTTACGTTGAATGTATTTCTAGTGAGATATTAAATCTTAATAATAATAATAATAATAACGAAGGAGTTTCCATCTAAATCTAATAGTAAAAATTGTAACCCAAACACAATAGATAATAGCACAAAAACTAAATAGAAAATTGGAATGCCAAATTGCAAAAAATTAAAGAAATAAAAGGAATAAAAAGGGATTAAAATAGGAAAAAAGAGCAGGTTGTAGGTTTGTATACCAGGTAAATAAAAACATTTTTTTTAGTTTTTGGTTTAATTCTGTTAATATATCGAGGTTGAAAAGGGAGTAAAATCATATTTTGGATAATAAATAATTATAGAATAAAAAAATGGTGAACCAATAATGACTGTTAATAAAAATAAACAAAAATAAAATAAAAAACAAAAAAAGTTCTCTAAGTTGCGAATACATTTCCAGTTTCCATAGATTCTGTAAATACCCTTGTAAAAAATAATAAGCTACGGCTTGTATTAATAAATTGATAAATCGTTTCAAAATCCTTTAATTCATAATAAGTATAAATTGATTTTTTTAAATAGTCTTAGTACGTTTGTTAAAAAATATTATTGGAACTTTAAATGACACATATATGTACTTTGTTCATTTTATGTATATCTGTCTTGAGAATGAATGTCGTAATCTAGATGTAATACTTGAAATGCTGTCTGATACAGCATGTATAGTAGATAAACGAAATTTAGAAAAAATTGTTCTGAGTTTGCTTTTAAATTTTTTTGAATTTAAAGCAGGTTTGAATTGTTTTGTTGTAATGCAACAAATAACAAAGGGGAGTTAAAATACCTTCTAGATTTTTACCCAACGTCATTGAATACGTGTACTAAATGGAGAAACTCTAAATGTAATAAACATTATTTAGCAAATTTCAAAGGTCAAGTACTTACATTTAGTGAAATATAATTAAAAACGTATTATTTACTGACCAATTATAAATACTATTAATGTCCTGCTGCTAGAGGTTTAGGTTACAAGTCAAGATTTTAACATTATTAAAATAAAGCAAAATGGTAGAACAAACTATTTTTACAAATATACTGAATAAAAGAGGATCTAAGACAAAGTTCTGCAAATCTTCAGAGCTGTATTATTTTAGAAAAAAAAATCGTTCTTAGATCTTGTTGTAAATTGGCTGCCAAAGAAAAATAACTATAGCAGTTAGAAGTAAAAATGGGAACAATTTGTCAAAAACTTTAAAAACAAAATTAATGGTGCAAATTAAAGGTGTCTATTTAAGAATGTTTGTAAAACTGGATCTAGGGGGTTAAACTTGTGTTGCATTTATTACTTTGTTTTTTGCAGTTTAAGCGATTGACAATACAAATAATTATCTGACTCCACGTAATAAAATCAGCTAATACAGCCTATACTTCGAGGAATTGATCCGCCCACCTTAACCAGATAGAAAGAAGACAAACAAACTAGAAATGTTTATTAACTCTCACAATCATACACAAAACAAAAGTGAAGCAAAAGGAAGTTTCTAGAGAACTCGTTACATTAAAACATAAAGTATAAACAATAATAACAATAATAATAATAAAATTAATTGTTATAATAATAAAAATTAGTAAAAACGGTTTCGACTATTTTTCTTATTAATTTAGTCCACTACAGCAGTAATATTTAGTCAATGTGTTTAAATTAACCTTTTGAGTATTTTAACTAGAGTCAACAGTATAATAACCGGCCTGTAACTATATGAAAGAAATATAACCCTGACAAAAAATCAGGCGGCCTCGTCAATCTTTGCGAACAGTGGCGACGTCACAAGGATGCCGTCTACCAGCCAAGAAACTTTGATATTCTTCTACGTATGTGTTACGCTTATCAAGCCATCGAAATCGATCGTTTGCTATGTCGTATAAATATGGGAAATAATGAAAAGGTGACCACTTCACCAACCAAAATGAATGAAATGTAATTTTTATAAAAAGTTAGATAAACTTCATTTACCTTATCTAAAACTTTATTTCATTTAGTACAAAGGAAAAAATTTCAAGTCGTTTATCCATAGAAAATTCATACATATAAAATGCTTAAAACTAATTGCTAAACTGTAATTAAAAAGGCTCTAATAACCCTGCACAGATTACATAAAACCGATCTTGCATAAAGTGCATATCAAACCTCACTTCACTTAAAACACCCATTTAGAATTAAAATTGAATCTAGAAGAAATAACCTAAATGTTTTTGTAATAAATAATTCATTTAATTGTTTAAGTAAAGTTATATAATTTAGATTTCCAATAAAATATAACGTAATTAACATTAAATGTATGTATATCTTAGATATTCATCCAGTGGAGATATTAAAGCATGTAATAATCTCAAATTTAAATATTTAATTCGTGTTTTATCAATTACGTCTAAAATGTCAGTTGTAATTAATTCATGTAAAACGTGTTCCTTCATTATATTATTTTTGGTATTCTAATAATGATGATAATGTGAGTGATGCTTATAAAATCTCAATTTCAATAGTTACATTCACTTGGCGCATCCTAAATTAGGTGCACCTACGCACCCACACTAACAGCGGGGACTGATTGCACAGCAGTATAAATAAGCATTCGCCTAAGTGGATAAGTGCAAGTATTTAGTCAGAGTATTTGAAAGTATCTTGACGTGTGGTATATATATACCATGTGTAGATTTTGGAATAAAAAAGATAATCCTAACAAAAAACGAGAAAGCCTTGTTAATGTTTTAAACAATATTGCCATCTATCAACCAATAAACGTCGTTATTGTTTTATGTTCGTTACGCTTATAACACTCGCGGAGTGAGGTGTGAGTTACGCTACGTTAAGTTATCTTGATGTCTCTTCTTCTTTTTTGAAGATTTTTACATGGTAATACAAAACTTGTTTTATTATTACTTTTGTATATTTTTTGTTCGCTTTCTATAAATGTTAACTGTTATACTAACTACCTTGATTTTGTCCTAATTTCTTCTTTTCTGTAACAAATCCCCCCTTTACCTCACCATCCATTTCACATTTCCCCTTGGAAATGTGAGAACCGAGTACTAAAAGGCCTTTTACCCTATTCAATCGATTTTTTAAATATGTTGTACAAATATGAAACTATTGAACGGGTGACTACATCATCAACCATAATGAATGAATGAATTTAATTGATACAATAAAATTAATAATTTTGAAAAACAAATTCTAAATAAAAAACAATAGTATAGCAAAATAATAGAATACGATTTTTCAATTTAAAACAATTTAGTATTTTATTTTTCAAATAAAAAAACAAAAATTAAATAATCAAAATATACACAAACTAATCATTTTATAATTACAAAAAATTGTACAAACGTACACTGCTACATAAAAATTAATATCTTACAACGCCAAATCTTCATCATTATTGTATGCATCAGAAGGGTGAGTCAAGGGCAAATTCCATTTTTGCGGTAATTTAAAATCCGCTTGGTTAACATCGTCAGTACAATCCAATTTTTCCAAATCCGATTTAGATATCAAATATTTGTCCCATGAACAACTGATTAGACAAAAAATTACAATTATAGTCGTTATGGAAAAATTCAGTTCAATTATTATTATTAAAGTATAGCGGATCAAAACCGCGCCGACAACGGGTCAACAAATAGTCGATTGTATATCTTAAAATATCAATGAGAATAATCTCACGCTAATCTGATGCCGGTGTGGTCTAGTGGTACATCGCTGAACTCGAGCTTGGATGATGCTCACGGGTTTGATCCCCATCAACGGCACTAAATACTGGCTATTGTTTGGTTTTGCTAAAATGTCCACTTGCTGATAATGCATTTCCCCTAAAGCATTCAAGCAGTAACATTGAAATAAATAGTGCTGTTATTGGTTATCCAATAATGACAAAATTAAGTGGATAATGGTTCGAGTGTCATCACTACCACTAAATGCGGGGCCTCGATTGTCCACCTCTTGAAACATGTTTCTTGTGAACCATTTAAGTGATAATAATAATAATAATAGTTGCCGAAATGGCATAAAACAATCCAACCAAACAAGAGGCACAGACGTCACAGCGGAGTAAGCATCATAAAACGGCAGCACTTATATATAATCTTGTAAATATTCAAACATTCAAGAACAGAAATCATCCATTTATAGGTCACTCAAACACAAATAATTGTTGTAGAAATAAGTCATCATTTTGTGATAATAAATAATAATGTCAATAACTGTATTTTTTACAATTAACAATAAAATTGTAATCTCTGTATATTGGCTTCAATATAGAAATTGACAAAACAAAACTAAAATCTAAGTTTTTCAAAGCACTCGAGCATAAAATGCGAACATATTTTTGGATAATTATTCTCAATATCTTATATTTTTATATCAACATTGTATTAATTATTATTATTATTGTCACATCTTTATTATTCCTATATTTGTATAACAAATCAAACGATCAATTCCAATAGTTTGATAAGCGCACCAAATGTAGAAAAATAAGTAAAGTTTTTTATCTAATAGGCGGCATCCTTGTGATAGCGCCACTGTTCGCAAACATTGACGAGATCGCCTGATTTCTTGCAAAAGTTACTTCACTTAGCCCAACGGCTACTTTAAACCAGGGCACAAGTCGCTATGTAGTCGGTGGAAGTGAAACCCATGCCCACTCAATTTCAAAATCCAGCGTTCCAACCTCCACTTACCGTATTCGCAAAAAATCGTCAAATACAAAATTGGCCTGATGAAAAAATCGGGTCCAATGTTTGGGAATATCTGGAAAATATAATAAAATATCAATGAAGTCAAACATTTGCAGCAAGTATGATTTATGAAAATTAATTAAAAATAATTTAACAATTCAGCTTTTAACATTTTCTAGTTATGACCATTTAATTAAACATTATCGATTATCATAATTATTGATTTTTGCGATTCGATAGTTGTATTCAGTTAATTTAAATACTGTAATTTGAGTAATTAAATTGGACTGGTGATGTTTTAATACAACTAAATAAACGCTGGTCTTAGTTTGTTTGCTTTCTCTTATTGTAATTTATATGTGCAACTAACAAATGACCAAGTATCTTCAATTAACGAGTATTGGGCTCAATCATTGTACAACGTCCGCGTAATCGTTATACTATTATTACAAAATGTTATATGCATATCTTTTTTAATGTCATATAGTACTCTTGTAAGGGTAGCATTGTTCACAATATTTGGCAATGTTCTCCAATTATCGATCAATGTAGAGTCTCTTATCCGAAAAAATACATGTTACACATGGTGTACGAAGTTTGATTTATGAAAATGTATTAAGACCAACTTATTCATCCAATTTTTAACATTTTCTAGTAATACGAATTATTTACAATTATCTTTTTTTAATAAACAAAAAATATTTTATTTTGTATAATTAGATGGAATTGATAATGTGACTTGTGAAACTTGTCTTACTTTGTTTTTTTTCTGTTAGTATATTCTGTGGGCAAATATCTAAAGACTAAGTACTTATGTCCAAACGGTTACACACACCAAACTATCTCCTAATGCAGAAGCTCATTTATACCGCTGTGTTAGTCTAGGTGTTCAAGAGCACTTAATGCAAGATGCACAATGTAGGTATGAAAGTCGGGAATATGACCATCATTAAAACTTAATATTTCCTAAACATTTCTTAAATCTTCGCAATCATTAGCCTAATGAAGAAAGAATAATCAGAAAATTCAACCCAAACTGCTCAATTCAAGCACCAAAATTTTTACTAAAGTATCTAAATAACAACAACAATAACTATAATAATAATAATAATAATATCAGCCAAGAAATTTCGTTATTCTTCTACGTTTGTTACGTTTATCCAGCCATCGAAGTCGATCGTTTATATGCCGTACAAATATGAAAAATAATGAAGAGATGACCACGTCACCAACTAAAATGAATGAATAAATGGTGAATAATAATAACCATAATCATAATCACTTTGTGTTGTTTTATTTTGAAACAACAGTTGGGATGCGTAATTGGAAATATTTTCGTAGTGATTACAACACGAATTGCCATATAAAAGTGATTCGTTATTGGAAATATTGTTCAGTTTGTCATCTTTCTTCACACCAACACCAAATTTAGCAAGTGAATCCTAAAATAAACAAAACAAAAAAATTATTAACAATTTAAAGATAATACACATATGACATATATATATATATATATATAAACATAATATAAGTTGGTGGGACAGCCACCTTTTCATTAATTCCAAGTTTAAATAGCTTCACAAATTCCTATACAAAAAAGTTGTCGAATGCGAATTGAACTTGGGGGATAAGTGAAGTTTCTGAACTTGAAGACCGCTTCCTTGTGACAACGCCAGTGTTCACAGGAATTGGGAAGGCGATATTCTATAGGATTTATGACGGTTGACGAATCCACAAACCTAACCGGCTACAAATGGTAAATGGATACCTTGAGATACATTTTAAGCATCTTTAGTGTATGCTAGCACCCATTCACTGAACGGGAATCCAGTGAAAACCCATTTATATCACTGTACACTCGATCCTTGCTGTTAGTAGTCTAGATACCTGTTGGTACCTAGTCCAGGATGCACCACATGGAGGAGGAACAGTCAGAAATATCACCATCATTGGAAATTAAGATTTTATAACCATTACTCAAATCCTCATAATCATCAATATCCCATCAGGATCACTTAGAAAATAGTACAAAATATTGCTTAATACAATTGACAAACCAGATATAAAAATGGTATTATGGCCTTATCACCAACCAATTTAATCTCATCGTTCAGTTGTACTTTAGTACACACACGCAGAAGTAACCAATACAACAGTCTCGACAAAAGTTGCTCTATTACCCAATCTATTAAGTTGTTACAACAACAACAAATGTTGATGGTAGAGTCACCTTTTCATTAGTTCCAAGTCCTCGTAGCAACCCTTCCATTGTTCACGGTTTTCGGAAGCGTATAGAAATATTTCATTCCAACGACTTTGCTATTGTTTCCACATTAGAGTTCCGTTCAAAATAGTGTAAAGATCGTAATTACCACACTCACCAGACTAACAATGAACAGCCACAACAATAATCACAGTTGTAAACAACAATCTACAACTAAAATATTAAAACTATTGCTATCATTGGTGTTTGTTTAATCAAACGTAATTGGCAAAAAAATATCTCTATAAAACTATCAGCAATGTACAATTAATAAAAGTTTGTATTTTAAATATTATAAACATCACCTCAGTTTTTTCTTTATATTCCACCATCTTTGTTTGTTGTACTAGTAACGTTTCTTTCATTCGAGATACGGTGTCTTTGAAAGTTTCGTCAAAATCAACTGAAAGTAAATTGCCTTAAAAATAAAAAGAATAGTGTTAATGAGGCAAATGTTGCTCGTCATATATTTTAATAATCGAAATGTGGGTAAACTGTAATAGGATATTGTAGGTACTACTTAATGTGAAATATTTTGTACCTGCCTCATTTTGCAATGCCATTCGTTTCTGCACTGGATTGGTTTGAGTTATTCAGCTGAAAGAAAGTGAACAACTCTGCCAATGCTTTTGAAACAATAACTAACAGTGTGTTTTATCATTGTGTATCCAAACAAAACCGTGGAAACGAACAATTCCCGTATGTGAAAGTTTTTTAAAAAAAATATGATAAGGCGCTAATGATCCTGAGGATTTGAGTAAAATTTATAAAGTTTCAAATTTCAAAAAACCTCAACTTGGTGCATCCTAGACTAAATGCACTTAAGCACCTAAATCAACATAACAGAAACCGAGTGCATAGCGGTATAAATCGAGTTCCATCTGGGCGGATGAATGCAAACGTACACCCAGGATAATTAAAAGGTATCTTAAGCCTAATAAAAATCAGACGGTTTATTCAATATTTTTAAACCGTGGCACTGTCACAAAGATAGCATTTTATCAGTCAAGAAACTCCAACTTTTATTACGCCTATAAAATCATCGAAGCCAATCGTTTCATATTCTGTACAAATATAGACATGATACTGAAATAACTACATCTCCAAGTTACACACGTCATACACATTAGACAGTACTAGTAATAAATGCAGGAGTAGTCTAGCAGTATAGCGCTAGACTTGGGTAGGTATGAATTCGAATCCCACAACCGGCACTAAATACGGACCCACGCTCGTCTTCGCTAAAATATCCACTACTGAAATATGTTTCCCGTAAAACATTCATAGTATGTTTGCTACTTCAAATGTCTTACAAGAAACATCTTTCAGCAGTGGACATTTTAGCAAAGCCGAACGTTGGCCCGCATTTTAGTGCCGGTGGTGAGATTCAAACCCATGACCACCGAGATGATTTGCTTACTTCGATGTATAAGCTCGACGTTGCGCAAATTGTGAAGTCGTACGACATCGTCCAACATAACTAATCGTTGTTTATACATTTTCAACAAGTTTTCCAATCTTTTAAAACAATCACGGAGTACATTTACTTGCTCATGTGATTCGTCACTTTTCAAATTTATACTATTTTCGTTTTGATCCTTCGTTTTGACTCTTTAAATACAAAGCAAACAATTTCCGCATTACTAATCCAAATTCAAAGTAAATTGCATGCATTGAAATACATATTTAAAAATAATATGAACCTTCAACACCAGCATTAAAATTTTACATTACAAAAACAAATAAAAGGAATCGTTTTATATAATAAACAAGAATATAAAGTTTACGTTAATAATTTTATAGTACCAATCGTTTAATACTGCTTCCAACTTATATCTAGATAATGTAATAATATTTATAGCTTAGAACGAAACTGAGCTGCAGGATGCACTAAACATTCTTCTTAAAGTTTCCGATAATTACTGTTTAAATCCTAAAATTCTGCCATTGTTTTCCAAATTTTCTGATAAACGAACATGTAACCCTGACACCAACTAATGTTGTTAATCATATTTGTGCTGGGGTGATCTAATATTACAACATTGAATTCGAACTTGAATAGGCATAGGTTTGAGTGCTACCACTGACACTAAGTGCAAGTCCTAGTTTGGCTTTGCTGAAATGTCAACTTCCTAAAAAATGTTTTTATTAAGCAGCCAAGTAATAATGATAATAATTCAGCATAACTACATATATAAAAAACAAAAATGTATCTGTAAATGATACAATGGTACTGGGCTCTCACCCAAGTAAAAAAGGGCTTAACTTCCACTATCAGCACAAAATAGACTCTCATTTAAGTGCGTTAATGTCCACTTACTACAATAACAATTAATAATAGGAAAAAAACCAACAAAATTATACTGAAATTATTTGAACAAAAACACCAAATGTACAAACATACCCAATGTTAAAAACATTTTCCATAGATCTTTCTATATTAGGTATGTCTATTGAATTATGTAACCGTATTTGTTCAATAAAATTTTGAATAGGAGTATAAATTACATGAGCCTGATTACATTTAACTTTTGCGCGACGCTAAAATATAAATTATAATCATAAATGTCTCTTCATAAATATCGAATCTTTAAATATTTATAGTGTTCCTATATATATATATATATATATAATTAAAAATAGTTAACAAATATTACATTTAAGAAATACAAACGAAACTCTTACACGTTTAGCCCTAATCCTTTTCAATTTTTTGTCAATTGAAGATGAAGTAGATGGATTGGTACAATAGGCTTCAATAGACTCTAAGTGATTCTATAAAATGTCAATAACATAAAAAATGGTATAAGTATTTCAAATTTAACTTCAAATAACTAATGCATTTAACTATTGTACAAATTTAACACTAAAAAACAATTACCATATTAAATTTAACCCTTATTTCATACATATTTTATATATAGTTATATATAACCACCCATAACATAATAACAAGAGTAGTGTTATGCAGTAATTTCAAATTACTAAAATTTATAAAAAACGATTTAACTGTTTAATTTTTAATATCTTCCTATCATAACCACTTAATAACTAATTAGTAGCAAGTATAATAATTCTTTAAACAAACGTGCACCATATTTTTGTTATTTGTGAGTTGTATTCATCTTGATATAAATACTCTAGCTTTAATATTATGTAAATGTTTTAAAGTGACTAAATAAACATTAATCTTAGTGTATTCATTTTTCGTTATTATAATCTACGTACGGTAATAATTTACAATTGAATATAGATAAACGATTATTAGATTCAATAAACTGATGACAATTAAATAATGTAACAAAAAATTTTAAAATATCAAAAAGAAATTATCTTCTTCGTTTAATTACCCTCTTAATACCAGAAAATAGGTTATAAAAAAGTAATCTTCCATTAAAAAAAATTTGCAATACATAAGAAGCTTTTCAATATAAATTAAACAAACCATAAAATCTTGAACTTTATCTTTTTCTTCAACTGATGTATTCCTTATACAATCAATCAACTTAGACCACTTTCGTAACATGTTACAGTATTCGGGTAGTTGAACGCTCTGACTTGAAATACGCTTGTTTCTCCGTTCCATAAGTATAGGTTCATTATTTGACAACCACAAATTAAATCGGGCAGTTATATTTTCAACGCTTAAAACATTTGAACTTGTGGTAACACATGTATGTGGTAAATAAATTCTATTAAAAACCGGTGGAAAGTTTGGAATCATTTTGATTTTCTAACCAATTAAATCAAATACATGAAGATATAAAAAGTAATATAACTTTTTAAATAATTTGGTAAAAATTTATATAAAAGCTAAAAAATAAAATTTAAGCAAAAGTTACGGTTAAAAAAATTCAAAATAATTGCAAGGTCATATTACATACTTTTTATTAAAAATAAGAATTTTTAAATATATATAAAATGTTTTTAATATAAAATTATAAAAAATAAATTACCAAGTAAATAATTAACAACAAATTTATAGCAAGTTTAAACAGGTTACAAGTTGATGCACGAGTTGAGTAGGAGTAAAACTCCTTTGGATCCTCGGTTCTATTTATCGATGATATCAGTAAGATTTGGGGGGAAATATAAAATGGATGGTGAGATAAAGGGCGATTAGTCACAGAAAAAAGTATTTGAAATCAA
Organism: Cardicola forsteri; assembly: GCA_025895645.1. Lineage (NCBI taxonomy): Eukaryota > Metazoa > Platyhelminthes > Trematoda > Strigeidida > Aporocotylidae > Cardicola > Cardicola forsteri. The sequence goes on along the minus strand of JAKXYG010000481.1, from coordinate 162,475 downwards.
GATAAAATCAAGGTAGATAGTGGAAATTAACAACTATAGAAAACAAGTAAAAAATAGAAATATGCTAAAGTAATAATAAAACAAATTACGTATTACAATGCAAAAATATTACAATAATTTTCAAAAAAGAAAAAAAGAGAAAGTGATTAATAACGCTCCAATAGACGTGTAGCGTGACGCGCGCCTCACCACGCATAAAAATAATAACTAACTTTCTTACAAACCTTTAATTTAGTGTTAAGTTGGGTAATTTATTTTTGTCACCTACCTTCATCATTTCAGAAGTCCCATAAGAATCAGTTTTAGGTTTTTTATTGTTCATTATTGACATTAATGATCTCCCGTCGATTGTACACTCTAACATCCTGCTTTATGCAGATAATGTTAAAATCTGAGGTACTAACTCTGAACAATTACAAGAGGACATTAATAATATTTATAAGTAGTCCCTGGATAATGCTCTACCTCTGAATGTCTTCAAATGTAATTATTTTACTATTGGTAAACATTCAAGCAATAGTTTTAGAGCTCCCAACTAGCAGCTTATTGCTCCAGTTAACTTGGTAAAGGATTTAGGTGTGACTTTTAGCCTTTTCCGTAGTTGTACTCGCCTCCTCTTTCAACTTTATATTCGGCCGCACCTTGAATATTGCATCCAAGTTACGTCCCCCATCCTAAAGGAGGACATTCTGAAAATTGACAAAGTGCAGAGGAGTTTCACGGAAAAGCCTCGACTGCTTAAGAAGACCCTCTACCCTTATCGTCTTAAAGCTCTTAAACTCTTCCCATTGAAAGATAAGAGATTCCGGGGCGATCCAATCTTAGTTTATAAACTCCTTAACTCTAGCTACTTCAATCATTTTTTTGACTTCTCCAACGATTCTCGGCGAGAACACCCGTTTAAGATTTCCAAACCTAGGGTTTAATCCGGTCTAAGTTCCCATCATTTTTCGTATAAGGTTATTTCTGCATAGAATAATTTTACCAGCACACTTCGTCTTGGCCTTGTCCCTTAATACCTTCAAATCGGCCTATGATTAGTATTATCTTTATAATTTTATTTAATGTATTATTTTATTTTCTATTTTGTTATATGATACCTGACATTTTTAAACCGAAGTCCAAAAAAAGTTTCTCTCCTATTTAACTAGTGTACAAACCTGAAACCTGAAACCTTAATACATTCCAGTTGTTATTATTTAATAAAACAATATAGATTATTACAGTTTTTTTTAATAAACAAACATTAAATTTTGTAGGTTTTGAATTGTATTTAATTTTCGTTTTAAATAATATAGATTATATAATTATATAGAAATAATAATGTTTTAAGGTGACTAAATAAAAGCTGGTTATAGTTTATATGTTTACCGTTAATATAATTTATGTAAACAAATATTTTAAATATTGCTAATTAATGAGTATTGGATTCGATTATTCTACAATGTCCAATTATTTATTATTTTTAAAACAATCTTGATTCAATATAAATTTACTGAAATATTAGATTAATTAATAATAATAAACAGGTTACAGGTTGGTTCATAAGTTCAGGTTCAGGTTCAGGTTAAATACACGAGTTGAGTAGGAGTAAACTCCTTTTGATCCTCGGTTCTGTTCATGAAGTTTATCAGAAGATTAATAATAATACAAATTAAATTAAATTAACATGGTTGAATATTAGGATACCAGAAATTAATCAGAGGTAAAAGGATAGATTAAATGAATTTGGAAAGCTGATAATTGTCATATGCCTTTTTGAAAGCTGAGAGTGAGGACGCAGAGATGACGCTACCAAGCAGATTGTTCCATGAAGTGATCACTCTGTGTGAAAAGTGATGACTTCTCAATCTGGAAAAAGATCTAGGTTTAGATAATTTAAGGTTATGTCCCCTGAGTGAATTTTGGGCTAAAGTAAAAAAGGGTAGATGAGAGCCGGAATTGAAAAGTTGATAAGTCAGGATAATATCACTCCGGAGACGCCTATCCCGTAGAGGAAATAATTTTAGGAATTTGAGCCTTTTGGGGATAAGAAAGGTTCTTAAACCCATGAGGCTTTTTAGTGACCGCCCTCTGTACCTTGTCTAATCTAAGTGCGTCAGATTTTAGAATGGGAGATGTAACCTGAGCACAGTATTCAAGGTGAGGTCTGAGGTATAGCATGTAAAGAAGGCGTAGACATTTGGGTGGGATCTTACCAAGATTTCTTGTAAAAAACTTAATGAGCCTGAAGCATTTTGAAGTAGCCAAAGAGTGGTGTTCAGTAAAGTTAAGCAAAGAATCAAATATAACTCCTAAATCCTTAATGGAATTAGTCGATTTTATCGGCTGTGAGTTAGGAGGAAGATAAAAAACCGTGCCAGACGGTCGACCGAAAGTAATGTGCTGACATTTATCCTTATTGAGTGGGAGCTGATTTTTTAAAGACCAATTGAAGATATCAAAAATGTCAGCTTGAAGTAATTCTGGGTTGGTCCCCCAAATCTTAATGTCATCTGCATAAAGCAAAATATTAGAGTGAACGGCAGAAGGCAAATCATTTATAAAGAGGATAAATAATAGGGGGCCTAAGACAGACCCTTGGGGAACCCCAGAGGAGATAGGACAGGAGAAGGAGGTATCCGCCCTTACCCGAACCTTAAAAGTACGGTCGGAGAGAAAATCTTTAATCCAGGCTAGAATGGACCCTACTATCCCTACTGACTTGAGTGCGATAAGAAGATTATGTGGAACTTTATCGAAAGTCTTGGCAAAGTTAAAATAGATAGCATCAACAGACTGATGCCTCTGATACTTCCTTACCTTGTTAATCTTTAAGACGAGGGAAGGAAAAAGTGTCCACCCGCTTATTCCTGATAAATTTGAATAGGAGTGCTTTATTAAACTTAGCTTTATTTAAAAGTTTGTGTAATGTGTTCCCTCTGTGCGTTCTAATAAGTCTAGTACATTCATTACGAGTATCTAGGTATCTATAGTGGAAACAAGGTAGCTTTGTAGCTTTCCACAAGTAAAAGGCCTTATTCCGCTTATGAATATTCTGGATATGGCTTTAGGAAGCCTAGGCTTAGTATGTGTAGGAATTCTGAAAGGAACAAAGCGATTTAACAAGGTAATAAACCTTGTTGAAGAAGGCATAGGCACCTTCAAGATCATAAGTATAAAAGTTTTCCCAATTTGTATTTGTTAGGAAGCCTCTAAGTCCCCTGCTATCAGTTTTCCTAAAATCTGGTATAGGTTTCAATTGAAGTTCGCAAGTATTTGAGATAGGAACCGGATAATGTACTACAAAGGTTACTACAAGATGGTCACTTTTTCCAAGAGGGGGAAGGAAGGACATAGAATTAATTTCTACAGTGTCATTCGAGAGTACTAGGTCAAGACAAGAGGGGTTAGTTCCGATTCTATAATGAGTAGGAAAGAATACATGCTGTTTGAGGGCATGCACGGCACAAATATCCAGAAGATCAGAATCAAAGACATTTACTGGAATCGAAGGAGTGGCCCAATTTATAAAGGGACAGTTAAAGTCTCCCATAACGACGAAGTGATTAAACGATAGAGAGAGGACATGTCGGAGTTCCTTTACCAGTAACAGAGAGAATAGAGTTTTTGTGTTTAAACCCCCCCACAACTAAGTGAAGAAAGTCATATTCAGCTGTGTGGGTAGAAGGAACTGTGATAGTCGAGTAGGTTAACCCGTCCTTGACGTAAAATAAATACCCCCATATTTACCTCTATGGGAATCTCGTCTCACTACACTATACCCTTCCATGTGGAGTTCAGAGTCAAGTACATCATCTAATAACCATGACTCCGTAATGCCAAACAAATGTGGGGGCGAGGGGGAAGATAGAAAGAGATGAACTTCCTCTAGTTTATTGTTAAGGCTCAAAGCATTCGTGAAATACACCTTCAAAGCCGAGGGAGAGGTAATAGTGGGGATAATTGCCTTAACCTGTGGAGGATTGGGGGCCGGTGAGAACTCCGGGGTGAAATCCGAAAATCCTGATTATCAATGTCAATATCCGGTCTAAGAGGTGTGAGTTTCACTATAGGACAGGCGTGGATTTGGGGAATAGGGGGCCTGGAGAGTCTAGTTAAGCGTTCGGACAAAGGTAAATCTTTCGTAACTTTAATCCCTTTAAAATGTGCCCTCACCCTAGTCCAATTTCGAAGTACAGTTTCACTGTCTTCAGATGATGCACAAGAGACCAGGATAGGTGAGGCAGTATGTTGGCGCTTACAGGAAAGTCTGCCAATTAGGAAATTACCCGCCTCAGAATGACATTTCTTGACTAAGTCAGAAACAAGTTCTTTGTAGTTGGTAATGTCAAGGCTAATAGCCCTGACAACTAAATTACGATCACGTTTTATGCTGTCAACATAGCTTTTCGTCCCTTCTAAGATTTCTTCTTGGGAAAGTTTGAGAACAGTATTTGATACTGTAGACAAGGAGTTAAGACTAGAAACTTGAGATTTGAGAGAGGCAATATCTTGGGATAGGGAGACAGACAGTTTGGATAAGGAGGAATTGACAGAGTCAAATTTGGAAGAAGAGTCAGAAACCTTATTGACTAGATTAGATAAAAATTTAGTAACAGAGGTAATCTTAGTGTCTAGTTCATTAATTCTAGAGGACAGGGTATTATTATCCCTGACTAGATGTAATATTTCGTCTAATTTTCCATAACTATAAACGGTGTCAGAAGGTAGTGCCTGCAACTCCGTTTCACATCTGCAGTCCATGCATTTATAGTCCAGAGGACTATCTGCAAGTTGCGAGTAGTGCACCGAAGACAGTCGGGAACACGCCTCGTGAAACCAATTTTTGCAGGTGGCGCAGAAAATACTAACCTTCACGGACTTCTTGCACCGTTGAAGACCACAGCTGAACGAATTAGAGGAAACCATATCTAAAGAACTATGTAAAAAGACAAAAACAAAATATAAGTTTAAAAACAGGTACTATTACTGGGAAAAGACCAGTAATATTCTTTTAATAGAGAATTAAAATAAAAATAGTGTTAAAGCACGATGCCAAGCAAAGCGCACAATAACACAACAAAAACGCGACATTTAAAAACGCACAGTTATACACCAAAAACCACGTACACAAAAAGGTAAAAAAATTAACCCAAATATGCAAAAAATAAAAACAAAAACGCGAGCACGTAACAATTAGCAACAATAAAACCGGCTACTTTTGATCCGCACGTCACGCTAGCGTATCGTACAGATTCAAAAGTTGAGTAGGAGACAATCTCCTTTTGATCCTCGGTTCAGATGTATCAACATTATTGTGTTAAGAAAAAAAGAAAGTTAAACAATTACCAGAAGAAACAAAAATAGTGACAAAATACATCCCTGACGTACTCAGTGACAATTTCGAACATAGCAGTATGATGACTTTTTGTTCGAACACAACAACTTGACTTTTGGTATAACGAACGCATAATATTTACATATTTTAACGGTATTCCTTAAAACTTAACGATTTTTCACAAACATTCTCGATAAACACTGTCAAAAGCTTTCGTAAAATCAATAAAATTGATTGTAAGTGATTACTGAAATTCTTGACTGTGTTCAATAATGTAACGGAGGGTGAGTATTTGTCATGTGCAACTTCTTCCTTCCGAAAACCTGCTTGTTGTTCTAAAAATGTTTATCTATTGCATTACATAAACGGTTTAAAATTACTTTACAAAACACCTTACGAGGAACAGACAATATGGTTATTCTGCCCCAATTATTGCAATCGTTCAGATTTCCGTTTTTGGGAGCAGTAACAATTACTTCTTGTCGCCAATTATTTGGAACTTGTTTATTATGCCATATAGCATTAAATAAATGAGGAAGGTCGCATGCTACAACGCTACCTCTATGTTTGAGTATCTCTGCAATTATCTAGTCAAGTCTTCCTACTTTATTGTTTTTCAACTTTTGAATTCCACAGATCACTTCAGTTACAGAAATGTTATTAATACATATTTCCGGATGTTGAATCACATTTATATCTTAATTATCATCAAAATCTGTGAGAGTATTTGGTGTGGACTTATTAAGTACGTCTTTAAAACGTCTTTCAACTACCCATCTAGATAATTGCTCATCATCTGTTAAATATATATATATATATATATATATATATATATATATATATATGTAAATTTAAAAAAGAATTAAAAAAAAATTAAAAACTTTATTTTAAAAAATTAATTAAAAATTAATAATAATTAAAAAAATTAATATTTTTTTTAACAATTATTTTATACAAATTTGTAACAATAATTTAAATATGTTTTAATTTATATTAATTTAAAAAATAATAAAATTGTTTAATATATATTGTTTAAATTACTTATTGTGCGCACTCTTGTGTATTCGTTTTTTGTAGCGCAAGTAATTGCTCGTTTTTCTAATCACTGTTTTTTTTTGTATTTTTTTTTGTAAGCGTTTTAAATTGGTGTATGTTGTATTAATTTTTTTGATGTTTAATTTTAACAGTTTTGAATTAGAATTAAATTTACTATGGTTAAAGCAAATGAGCTCAGGATCAAAAGGAGTTTACTCCTATTTAACTCGTGAATAAACATGAAATGAACCAAACATTTTTTTAAACAGTTATTAAATACACTGATTTTAGTTTATTAAAACACATTAAAATTTTATAATAATTTTATTAAATTAATTGTTTATTTATATTTGTAGTAATTTTTGCAGTTGCTAGTAGATACACCATTTGATTAGATTAAAAACTTTATTAAATACGGTTTTTGTTATTGTATTTTTTTAAGGAATGTGGAGTAAAGGATAAAAGTAAGTAGATAGAATAGAATGTTCGATATAAAAAGTAGAGTTGAAGTAAATTGAAGCGATTTATTTACTAATTAGAAAGTAAGTAAAATATGTTACAACTGTCTACTGTAGGCAAAACAGAATGAGGTTAATTAGATATTGGAGAAAGTTAATGAATAAATATATAAAGGCTATGGATTACACTGATGAAGCATTTATAGTCTTATTCAGGCTAGATATAAGTTAACCGCATGTCACGCTGGGATATCGCTCCATCTTAGTGGAGCTAAAGATGACAGAATACTTTTTTTACAGTAATATTAGTGTCTGTTATTTATATGGAAATGTGTAAAATGAATAGATAGGTTGGTAACAAAACGGGTCGAACAGCTGCCTATATATGCGAAGAATAAATAGTATACGTAATAAACGAAGAAAGTAATTAAGTTTTTTTTTATTAATAGGTAGTATTCTTATAACAGTGGAACTGTTTATAAAAATTAACAAGGACAATGGCTAAATCGTGGGATTGACGTATTTCTGCATACCTCTGAAAACCGTGAACTGTAGAAAGGGACTTTGGGATGTTATGCGAATTTAGAATTAATAAAAAGGTTGTTATAGCACTAACTGTGTTTTCGTTGTCGATGACTTGTGTGAGGGTTGTTTCTCTTAGTTTAAGGGCTACACATGGTACACATACCTTAAAATACCTTTAAGTACGCCAGGTGTATGCTTATATCTATCTACTACGACAGAAGTTAGTTTACGGGTGTTCACTTAGTCTCTAAACTAGTTTAACCTGAAAATACACTATATACAGATATAGAAACAAAGTTTTCGTCGTTATTGGAGATCTAGATTTTATAAATACTATTCAAATCTTTATTATCATTAGCATGAAATATCTGAAACTGAACATTACTTTACTTTTTTCGAATTCTAATGGTCTATAGGACTTAAGTAATACTTATAAAGTATCAATTTCTAATGATAGTAATATTTCTGACCATCACCTTTATATGGCTTATCCTGGATTAAGTGTATCTAAGCACTGAGACTATGTAGCGAGGACCGACTCCACAGCGATACAACTGACTTTTCTATGGTGGACTGGCACAAGAATACACTTTAAAAGGTATCTCAGGGTGTATGTATATTATATGTATCCGTTGGACAAAGGGTAATAATCTTGATAAAAAATTAGGCGGCATTGTTGATTTTCATGAATAGTGGTGCAGTCACAAGGATTCCGTTTACCAGTCAAGAAGCTTCGTTATTCTTTTGTTTATCTTTATAGAACCATCGGCGTCAATCGTTCAATATACTGTTCAAATATAGGCATGAAATTTGACTACGTCAACAATTACACTGACATTTTTTGTGGGTTGCGTTGTACTTTTTCTCGATTTTTATTTTAAAGATATAGCTTGAACAAAAGAGTTTGTTATCAGAATCTGAAACTAATTAAGTGCAATGTTGTTTTCATTTTTAAAAACGTTGGCTAACAACTATTTTTTGTATTCGCAAATTTTAGTTATTTTGAAAAGTTATGGAAGAACGAAATCAAGATGCTACTATCTATGTAGGAGGTTTGGATGAAAAGGTTACGGATTCCATTTTATGGGAACTTTTTTTACAAGCAGGACCAGTGGTCAATGTTCACATGCCTAAAGATCGCATAACTGCGCAGCATCAAGGGTAATTGAAGTGTTTTTATTATTTTAAAATAGCTTGTATGGGTTTTTAATATGTTAATTTAGCTATTAGGTTGACTTTAGATCCGTATTAATTTTATTTAAATATTTGACTCCACAAATGAAAGATAATTGGGATACAAGATATGTGAAAGTATAAGTATGTTAGGTTGCACATTTATTTTATGAGTTTTACACATTCTTATTAGTTAATAATTTTGGGATTTACGAATAACCTAACGTACGGTATTAAATAGAAGCTTGACTTAATCATACTTAGTACATTACCAGCAATAATTCCAAATATGAGACATATTCTAGAATTGGAGTACGTACTATTGTGCAGAAACCCAAGTGATTATGTACCTTTTAAAGGTGATTGGCAATTTTTGGAACTGGTTAATCCTTTTATACATATGGGTAGTATTATTAATAATAACAGAAAACCTTGATTTTTATATTAAAGGGATGCTAATAATCCTGGCGATTTGAGTAATGCTTATGAGGTCTCAGTTCCAAATGATGGCAATATGCATATACAATATGTAGCCGTTAGGGTAAGGAAGATAAGCTCGATAAAATATTAGGCACCGTCACAAGGATGCCAAGAAACTTTATTATTTCCCTACGTTTGTTACCCTTATCAAGCTATCGGATTAAATTGTTTAATAGACAGTATGTGGAAAATAATCACGAGGTGATCATGTTATCAACCAAAATGAATGATTGAATGATATAAAGTCAGGCTTGGAAAAGTGATTATAGTTTTTTTAATGAGTGATCATGTTTTTTAATTAGCCTGAAGACATGACTTCGTTTGTACGCATCAAATGTTAGTTTAAAGGCTATTGGAAATTAAGAATTTTCAAGCACTACTTAAATCCTCAGGATCATTACCGTTTATTTCTAAAACACAACTATAAAAAACAATCGAAAATTGGGTAGGCTCACGTGTTTTTGTTACATACTGTCCCGTTAGTTACAAAAGTTAATTGGACTATTTATTTACATAATTTTCTTTTTCAATCCATACACCGCCCGCCCGCTGCAGATATGGTTTTGTCGAATTCATGACGGAAGACGATGCAGACTACGCAATGCGCATTCTCAACATGATCAAACTGTTCGGTAAACCGGTTCGTGTGAACAAGGCCAGTGCAAATCAGAAAAATTTGGACATTGGCGCCAACATTTTTATTGGCAATTTGGATCCCGAAGTGGATGAAAAGCTCTTGTACGACACGTTTAGCGCTTTCGGCGTAATTTTACAAACACCAAAAATTATGCGCGATCCGGAAACGGGCAATTCGAAAGGCTACGCATTTGTCAACTTTGCCAGTTTCGAAGCGAGCGACGCAGCCATCGAAGCCATGAACGGCCAATATTTGTGCAACCGAGCAATTACAATTTCGTATGCGTTCAAGAAAGACAGCAAAGGTGAAAGACACGGATCGGCTGCCGAACGGCTGTTGGCTGCTCAAAGTCCTTTGTCACAGGTAAATTTGTTGAAAGTTTTTGGATGATTTTGCTATTTGGTTTAACATAACATAACATAAGTTGGTGACAGAGCCACCTTCATTAATTCCAAGTTTGAATAGCTTCTCGTATTCCTATACGAAAGGTTGTCGGATGCGAATTGAACTTGGGGGATAAATGAAGTTTTTTGGCTTGAAGACTGCTTCCTTGTAATGACGCCAGTGTTCGCAGGAGTTGACAAGGCGATCTTCTTTAGGGTAGACACCGGTTGACGGATACACAAGCTTAACCGGCTACATATGGTAAATACAACAACAACAAAAGTTGGTGGCTAAGCCATCTCTTTATTAGTTCCAAGTTTTCAAAGCATCACGAATAATTCCCCTCCATTGTTCACGGTTTTCGGAGGCGAGCACAGATATGTTAGTCCAGCGACTTTGCTATTGTTTCCAAGAAATAGCCCCGGCCAAAATAAGGTGAAGATCGTCCCGAACAGCGTCCATCCAAGTACGTTTCTGACCACCTTTCCTTTTCTTCCAATCGGCATTTGGACAAGCCAAAGTTACTGAACGTGAGATTGGATCAGGATTTTTACGAAGAACGTGACCAAACCAGCGCAATCTACGTTGTCGCGACACCAAGGAAGGAAGTTCATGGAATTGGAGGTCATCTCGAATTTGGTGGATACTTATCTTTTTTGTCCAGTCTCTTGATATGGATGATGCAAAATGAGTATTGTGCCAAATATACCTGAGACATCTTGCCTCGAATTTGTTAAGCTTCGAGATCTCAGACCCTGTAAGAGTCCAGGTTTCAGCTGCGTATAGAAGCACTGTGCGAACCAATGAAGAGAAAATGTTCATCTTTGTCTTTGGATTGATGTTTTTTCAGATACATTGTAAGCATCTCGGGTGTATGCTAGCACCCATTCACTGAACGGGAATCCAGTGAAAGCCTATTTATACCGTTGTGCAGTCGGTCCTTGTTATTGGTCTAGATGCCTGTTGGCACCCTAGTCCAGGATGCATCACATGGAGGAGGAACAGTTAGGAATATTACCATCATTGGAAATTGAGACTATATGCATTACTCAAATCCTCAGGATAACTAAAATCCTAATTTGGTTTGGTGCATGATAAAATCATCTCTATCCCAGTTTCATGTTGCGCTATGCTCAAAGTATATTTAGGTACACAAACATACAATATGTAGCCATTTGGTGAAGGGGGAGACAACGTCGATAAAAATCTGATTTGGTTATTAACAATTGCTTTTGTGTTGTTTTGAAAGGTTCTTACACATTACAGGGTACCGAGTTTGCTTGACAGATATAAAAATTGCCACTTTGGTTGTAGTTGAATGGATTCGCTTTGAAAGAGTAAAGATTGCACGTCTAAAAGCGAGGAATTCATATGATGGTGTCATTGTTTTATTAGGATTAATTAAACGGCTATATATTATGTGTATATTGACTGCATCTTTGCTAGAGAAGTAGCCAAGATAATGCTGTCTTCTAACTTATACCTACGATCTACATTTCGTGAAATGCGGAGTCAACGGTACACTAGTATTAGAATGGAAGACTAGATATGGGATACTGCCAAATACAGTAATAATTCTAACTCCGCTTTTCCACGTGATGCATTTCGGAGCCAGACTAACAGGGATTATGGACCATCTACACAGCAATAGAAGTAGGCTTCTACCCAAAGTATCTTAAAGTATGATATACACATACCATATGCAGCGACTTGGCTGAGAAATACAATCCTAGGAAAGGTTTAACAAGTTCATCAATCTTTGTGGACATTGGCACACCGTCCATCAGACAGTAAACGTTTTTTTACGTATATTGCGTATGAGAGGTTCCCTTTATATGTAAAACAATGGGAGCGAAAATTGTCTAGTGGAATACGGACTAATGGAGAGGTGGTCATGTCATCAACTATTAAAAATGGAGTGTTTTTCAAATCTTGATTCTGTATATATATATATATATATATATATATGTTCTATATCAATAAGACATTGGTGATCATTTTTGTCAAATTTATTTTTCTTCCTATAGGCTGAACGCCCTCATCAGCTGTTTGCAGATGCTCCTCCTCCACCACTTATTCTGCCAACTGGAATTCTGTCATCGACCATCGGTCTGCCTCCAACAGGACATCTATCCGTCTTTTCTTCTACAGGTGGTTCTTTGGTTATGCCACCACCGCCTCCCCCTCCGCCAATCCAAACCTCGTTGGTTGGCTTTGGTCAGCCCAATATAATGCCCCCACCTCCACCCCCGATACCGTCTGTGTCGGCCGGAGGTACGTCTGCTACAAACTCATTTTTTCCACCGCCACCTCCCCCGCCTCCCGTGTTGTCCAACATCAGCTTTGCTGGAACACATTTACTTCAGGCTTTTCCAAACGCACCACCTCCGCCTCCGCCTCCAAGCCTGGATCAACAGTGGCCTGGAGTTGTGCCCCAAATACCATTGCCTTGAGCAAGAATGGAACATTTGCTTACATTTTTGTTTGGGGTTTTTTATTTTTTACGGAGTACATGAAACTTACAACAATACATTTTCAATATGCACATTGTGATATGTTTTACTTTATTAGTTTGGATTGGAGGATATGAGTAATTCTGATAAAGTTTCAATTTCCAATAATGGAGATAATCCTGTTTCTGTACCTCCTAGATTTGGACTAAGGTAGATTGTGGACCGAGTCAACTGCGCTATAACTATACTTCTACCTTGACAGTTGAATACAAACAATCCTGAGGATTTGAGTAACGCTTACAAAGTTTCAATTTCCAATTATGGTGATACTCCTGACTGTTCATCATTCATGTGGTGCATCCTGGACTGGATGTTCATAGATATCTAGACTAATAACAGCAGGGAACGAGTGCACAGCAGTGCAACTGAGCTTTGCTACGGCGGGTGGGTGCAACCAATACTCAGGATACTCAAAAGCAATCTTAAGGTATATGTATACCATATGTAGCCGTTGGGCTAAAAGATAACCCTGACAAAAATTCAGACGGCCTTAATCTTTGCCGTCTACTAGCCTAGAAACTTCGTTCTATGTTTGTTACGTTTATGTATGCTTTATAAGTATGGAAGATAATGAAGAGGTGATCACGTTACCAATCAAAATGAATATGTAGCCAGTGGAATCAGGAAGATAATCTCGACAACAGAAATCAGGTAGCCTTGACATTTTTTGCAAACAGTGATACCTCTTGTCATCCAAGAAGCTTCATTATTCTCCGACATTTGTTGGGCTTATGAAACTATTGGAGGCAATCGTTTAATATGCCGTACAATTATAGAAGTAATGAATGTCACTAGCCAGAATTTGACTAATACATAGGACTATTGGAGTTTTAGAAGAAAAATTAAACTTTTCTGCAAAATATGTCATTGACTATAGCAGTGATGACACAAAATATTCAAGGTGCTATCGAGACACTTTCTTTGGTTTTCTGAAAGCAGGTTATGCTTAATTTTTAACAATTTCTGTTGGTCTATCTCCCGCCCGCCGAAAGGGTCATTACCACATCACGGTGTGCAGGGTTTGTTGGACTTGAGATTTACAGTTGTTGCCGGGGTGGTCTAACGGTACAGCGATCGATTCGGACCTGGGTGGGCATAGCTTCAAATCCCATCAGCGGTACTAAAATGCGGACCCACGTTTGGCTTTGCTAAAATATTCACTGCTGAAAGATGCCTTTCCCGTAAAACATTCAAAGTAGCAAACAAATAAATAAAAATTATCCTTTTTATAGAACAGAAGTTCGACTTTAATTGGCTTTCTGTTTCAGGTAGGATAGCTTGACAACATCACGTCCATATACAACTTGTTTCATGGCAGGTTTGTGACACTCATTAATGTACGATTTATACATAAATTCAGACAATCGTTAATTCAGGATACATATATATGTTTTTGGTGTTTTTGTTTATACTACTCTATAAAACCAAGTAGTATCCCGAAAAAACATTTACTTGAATAAGTAAATTGTAATTTTTACTAACTCCGCCTAGTTTGGATTAGAAATGATTCAATCTAGCCAGTCCCAAGCCTGGATAAAGGAGGAGGGTTTGAGCGCAAGGTTGGCAACCTAGCCTCTGTAAAAATTTATACTGCTGCGGAAACAGTAAAAGATGACGTCATTCCGGCAAACAACAACGTTTCTGGATGGCAAAGTTACCAGATGACAAGGTTCAGTGAAAGCCGAAAGAAAGCGCAATCTTCGATTTGCAGAATATTTAACGCCAACGAGACTTTGTTATTGTTGTTGTTGTTTTGCTGTAATTGTTGTCTTATTGCCCCATGCTTATTCTTAAAGCAAAAGGGTTTTGTAATAAATAATAATAATAATAATTTTTACTAACTTCATTCCCTAATCAAAGATTGTGTGTTGTTAAAATTTTCTTTTCTTTTAGAAAGCGGATTATTTAACCTAAGTACTGAAGTATTTAAGCTAATAACTAATAATCTATTTAAATAATATGTCCATACGATGCATCAAAATTAATACTTAATGTTTTCAAGCATCATTTTTAATAAATTATCAATTAATTGAGATTCAATCAGAATGTAATAGAATTTAACCTTTACTGACATTTAAAATTTTAATTTATTCATGTATTCTTGTGTTGTGCGAAATGTATATGAGACATCATGCTTTAAATTTGTTAAGTTTCATGATTTCTGACCCTGTAGGAGTTCCAGTTTTTTTCTGGGTACAAAAGTACTGTGCGAATTAATGGATTGATAGTTTCTTGATTCCAAAGTGGATTGGCAAGTTTTCCAAATGTAGCAGTTGAACAAATTCGACGATTTACTTCATTAGATGAACTACCGTCAGAAGTCATTAAAGAATCCAGACGCGTAAAGTTTTTTTACATTGAAGAGCACAATATTATTTAATACAATCCCCGCATTAAGAGCTTGAGACGACATGGTCACTGATTTTTTTGGGTTGATCTTCAGGCCATATTTATCGGAAACTTTAACAAGAAAATCCAATGCATGCTGAAAATAAACTTCATCCTCAGATAGAAGGACAGGATTGTCAGTGTATTCCAAGTCGGTAATGGGCGTTGTACCAACATACACACCTTCTATTTGTACGGAAATTTTGGCAAATACACCATTATTAGCAGAGTTGAACATAACTGGAGAAGCCACACAACCTTAACGGACACCACAGTAAATTCTGAACGGCTTTGTAGTAGATCTGTTGCAATTGAGGATTACAGCAGTTGAGTTCTTGTACAAAGCACGTAGGAGATTCACAAGTTTTAGAGGGGTTTCATCATGTAACAGCGATCCAAAGTTGTTTTCTGTTAGGCTAGTTAAATGCTGAAGAGTAATCTATGAACGCTACATACATAAAAGGCTAAAGCTTTTCCCGAAATTCCAGAATGCGTCGAAGCGTATAAATTTAATCAACGCATCCCATTCCAGAACGAAAACCAGTTTGGTTAGGACGTATAGTCTCCTCCTCTGGGTGAATCTATTCAACTATTGTTAAAGTGATAATTTTGGTAGCTATACAAAATAAACTAATGACCCTGTAGTCAGTGGGTATTTGCCGAACTCCTTTCTTGTAAATAGGAACAATAGTAACACGTTGCCAGTCTTTAGAGCACTGCTTAGTTGTTCAGAAATCTGTTATGATGTCACAAATGACTTCAATAAGCCGCGAGAGACCATGGGAAGTCAGTTAACGCACTGGCAGCTAATGGGAATAAACAAAATGCCACCCCATGATGTGGTGGATTTAGTGCACAAGTTGATGAGAGGAATAACGCCGATGTTAATTGGGAAGCTGTAGGAAGACTAAACGGTTCTGAACAATCTAGTCTTGTTTTTACTTAGCTCTATAGCACTATACGCTTGGGCTAAAACAGACGACAGTGGCCATACATTCCATGTTTGTATCCGAAGATATTGTCGGATGCGAATTAGACTTGGGGAGGGAGGGTAAATAAAGTATATTGACTAGAAGATCGCTTCCTTGCAAAGATACCAGTGTTCATAGGAATTGGCAAGGCAATCTACTTTGAGGGTGGAAAGGTTGACGCTACTTAACTGATGTGCGAGAAACATCAGAGGGAGACCTTCCACGTTTTTGTGACTTTGAGCCAGACTCGTGATTATTGGTCAACCCTTTCACGTAATCGCGTCAACTATGATCCTTCTCCAGTTGCATAAAAGAAACCAACGGTCCTCAAAGTCTTAACGGCTCATTCCATCTCGTATTTTCTCTGTGATCAAAGTTTCATAAAAATCGGCACAGAATATAAAAACCTACAGGTTGATTTTCTGTCATAGTAAACTCCCTTAGCCTAGCAGGCTGCATATAGTAAACGAATACCTTTAAATACTTTTTACGCATTTTGGATGTATGTTAACACTCATCTTATTGGCCCACCCTAAAACGAACCATATCTGCATTGATGACGTGACTCGGGATTAGCACAGTCTTTCACAACTATCCACTTATCCAATGTGATTTGACACTAAATATTACCCAACTCAACACCATGACCACTTATAACAACTTTAGTGTAACTTTATTATTTTTAAATGATACGTAACTAAGTTAGCAATTTTTGACAAAAAACTGTTTGCATATCTTTCAAATATCAATTAGTGTTTCTTTGGTGCTTGCACTATCGAGGTTGCTTTGTTGTGTATAACCCAATGTTTTGCTGTTTTGTTTTTAGCTAAACCTAATTTTAATACAATCCTTTAAGGTTTGATGGATCTATAAAACGTTTTATCTTTGGTTTTGCAATTACTGCACAACTTTGAGTCTTTGTAGTTTCTGAAGTTTGTTTTACTTAGTGTAAAAATATTTATTTTGTATTTTATAATGCTGAATGTACTTTTATTAAAGTATTTAGGCTAACAGTGATGATAATTTCACGCATCCATGCATATATATAACACAGCGTTTTTATTACTAAATTTTAAATGCCATGTGTAATCAACACAGAAAAACAATATAACTTGACACAGTACGTCAATTGTATGCTGTTTAAACATTTAATTTAGAAATTTTACCCATCCCGCAGAGTTTGAAAAATGATACAACTTTTTTCTTCACGTTTGAAATACGTTGTGGGTATTATTGGCAAGCAAGAATGTTTTGCACTCACGCATTGCTGTGTGCGCTACAAACGATATTTTGCACATCCCGTCGTCTATTTTTCAAATTTGTGACTCAGCAGAAGGAAATATTTTTCTATAAGTAAATGTTGATGTTTAACAAACAACTGATAAGTAAGTAATGGTTTTTATTCGCTTTTATTAATTTTCGGTATTAGTCATGGATTAGTAGGTATTAGTGGGAACTCTGTTCTATAGTTGTGCTAATTTTAGCTATTTATAATAAAGTTGATGTCAAGACAAAAATAAACAGCTGATTATTTTGCTTAACTTGAAACAAACGTTCTAGAACACCCGATGCTAAACTTTGTGTTTTTTAAAACACCAAAATTGCTTTTTCCTCTATTTTTATTTGCTGTATATTTTACAATCAATATTTTTTCAGTTAGTAAAACCAAACGGGGTCTAACGTTTCATATATATATATATATATATATATATATATATATATATATATATTATTAAAACCCTTTTGCTTAAAAATAAGCATGGGGCAACAAGATAACAATTACAGCAAAAAATAACAACAAAGTCCCATAATTTAAAAAGAACATGAGACACCACGTATTTAAATATTATGCCAGACGGTTTGTTTAATCCCATGAAACATTCATTTCAATTAGATCTTCCCAAATAGTTTTTAGCCAACTTTTCTGTGGTCTATCACCAACCTTTCTTTTGCCATTTTCGATCTCAACACCGTTCTTGCTGATTTTTCGGGCGGTAAAAGTAGAATTTGACCAAGTAAGTTTCTTTGTCTAATTGTAATGATGTCATGGAGTGAACGACTCATAATTTCATTATCTGAAATGTGATTACGTCAGGTATATCTTTAAAATACTTCTAAGACACCGGCGATGAAAAACATTCACTATTGTATCAATCTTATCCTTTCGCTTTCACGTTTCACTCTTGTATATTACCGTAGGAATCATTATTGATGTGTACAAATGAAGTTTTGTCTTCAAGAGGATGGAAGAACATGACGATATTGATTTGAGTTTGTGGAAGACTGACATTGTCTTTCCAAGTCTGGCTTTAACATCAATTTCGGTTTTTCCATCTTTACCAATGATGCTTCTCAAATATGTAAAGGAATCAACAGTATCAATATCTTGTCCATTAATTTTGATGGGCAAATCATTGTTTGACTTTATGCACAGCACTTTTGTTGTTGAACAATTAATCCGTAAGTCAAAACGAGAACTGATATCACTGAGACGTGTTGTCTTATTTTGCATCATTTCTTGATTTTACTAAGTAGACCAATATCATCTGCAAATTCTAAATCTGGTTCCATTAGATACCATAAGACAAATTATTCATGGATCGAGCCACAATGAAATCAATTACCAGAAAAAAACAGAAATGGTGACAAAATACATCCCTGACGTACTCCAGTGACAATTTCGAACATAGCAGTATGATGACTTTTTGTTCGAAACAACAACTTGACTTTTGGTATAACGAACGCATAATATTTACATATTTTAACGGTATTCCTTAAAACTTAACGATTTTTCACAAACATTCTCGATAAACACTGTCAAAAGCTTTCGTAAAATCAATAAAATTGATTGTAAGTGATTACTGAAATTCTTGACTGTGTTCAATAATGTAACGGAAGGTGAGTATTTGTCATGTGCAACTTCTTCCTTTCCGAAAACCTGCTTGTTGTTCTCGAAGATGTTTATCTATCGCATTACATAAACGGTTTAAAATTACTTTGCAAAACACCTTACCAGGAACAGACAATAAGGTTATTCCGCGCCAATTATTGCAATTGTTCAGACTTTCTTTTTTGGGAGCAATAACAATTACTCCTTGCCGCCAATTATTTGGAACTTGTTCATTATGCCATATAGCATTAAATAAATGATCAAGTTCACTTGTTACAACGTCACCTCTATGTTTAAACATTTCTGCAGTTATCTCGTCAAGTCCTCCTGCCTTATTGTTTTTCAACCTTTGAATTCCACAGATCACTTCAGTTACAGAAATGTCATCAATACATATTTCCGGATGTTGAATCACATTCATATCTTAATTATCATCAAAATCTATGAGAGTATTTGGTGTGGACTTATTAAGTACGTCTTTAAAACGTCTTTCAACTACCCATCTAGATGATTACTCATTATCTGTTAGAAGTAAACGACCATCTTTTTCTTTGATTGGAATATCGGTGTTCTTTCTAACTCCCGACAGTTGTTTCACTATTTTATACAGAGTCTTGGAATCATTTTTTGCTGCTGCCTTATCTGCTTCTTTGCATCTGTATTCTAACATGTTTTTAACTTGTTTATCTAAAGTTTTGTACTTATTATCAAATATTTCCCAGATAATAGGATTGTTAGATTGATCTCTTTCTAATTTTGTTTTCTTACTGAGATCAATTAGATTCCAGAAAACTGATGAAATCCATTGTTTCTTTGTAGAGCGATATCTTCTCCCCCAGTACATTTGTTACACAGTCTGTAATAGTTTTTTGAAACAATTTCCATTGATCATCAGACTTTGCTATTTTTTTTCAGATTTTGAAATGTATTTATGTTAGGAATCGTAGAATTGGTTTGAGATATTTGACTGTTTAAGTTTCTCACACGAAAATGGAGGTAATATTTTTGTGGTTTCTGTTGTCTTTAATTTTAAACGAAATTTTTCAACAACAAGATTGGGATCAAAACCAACATCTGCACCGCGATATGCACTTACATCTTGCAAAGAATATCGTCATTTTGTGCTAATACAAATGTAGTCAATCTCGTTTGTTGTTTTTCCGTCTGGAGAAACCCACGTTGCCTTGTATATATTTTTCTGAGCGGAGAATGTATTGCCAACACTTATTCCACAATGACTGTTTAGTGTCAACAACCTATAACCATTATCATTTATGCATCAGCATAACCATATGGTCCAACATTTAAGAAGTACGTAGATCTGTCTTTGTTTAATTTTGAATTGAAATCACCGATTAGTATTTTAATGTTTCTTCTTAGAACATCATTCAACAAACTTTGTGATTGATCATAGAAAATATCTTTTTGGTACTCCTCAGTAGCCTCAGTAAGGATATGGACTTGCACAATTGTTACTTTTTTGAATCTGGTGTTGAATGTGACTGAAATCTTCACTGCTGAAAGATGCTTCTCGTAAAACATTTAAAGTAATGTACATAAAATATATATATATATATATATATATATATATATATATATATATATATATATATATATATATATATATATATATAAAGTTCTTAGTATGCATTTAGAAAAATTTAAATTTGGTATTTTGCAATACAACCTGTCTAAGCTCTCAAATGTACAAATGCAACACAAAATTAAAATTCAACTTTTAAGGTCATTGAGAAGACAACGACAGCTCTAACTAATTAATAAAACAAACGTGTAGACAGATCCGTGACACAAAATAGGTTTTGTACATAGTTGCACTAATTGAATCTCGGGGCAGTTGTGTTTTTTTCATACTAACCGTTTAACTATTCAAACAGCTATTTTTTACAACACACAGCCAAATTTAAATGTGTAAAAGAAATTCAACCATCTACTTTGTGTTGTGTATCCATTTGTATTAGTGTGCGCTTGTCTATGAATAATGAAACCACAAATCATAAAAGTGTAACTACGTCAAATCTAATTCTTGCAAGGTTTGTGTGTATCTGTGTGTGTGTGTAGGTGGCTCACCTAAGTTTTCGTACATTAGGCCACAAGCAAGATTGGTCATTTCAGTTACGCGCGCACACATACAAACGCACACACTTTAACTAAATTTAGAAATGAATTACAACACGCCAGGATAACCCCACATTGATTGATTACGGATTTCTGATTAAATGATGCTAATGTCAATTTTGGAACCTTTAGCAATTATACGTTTTGTGTAGACTAATTTGAGCACAAAAGTTATGCATTTGCAATATATTAACAAACAGATCACTTGTTCAACCCAATTCTTTGTTTTGCTTTGCATTGGTGTAAGTGGATACTCAAATGTTGACTTTGTCATGCATGCCCACAATACAACGGGTTCGAATGGATATGCGGCTTTGAATTTGAGTCCCGAACAGTTCAATATTGTCAACCAGGATGAAGGCAATTTCATTAAACGTCTCTATGGTAACTGACACTTTTGTTAATGTTATTGATTAATTAAATGCACTTGAGTACATTTAACAAATTGTTTGAACATTTATGCAATACTTAAACATGAAATCCAGACTTTTAAATTACTAATAACTTGAAGGTTTGAAAAAAGCGGTCTAGTTCCAATGAGAATAGAACATGTGACTGTGTACCTCAACATAACCCATTGTCAACATAGACTAAGACGTAGTAAGGACCAAGTACAAGTCGGTATATATGAGTTCCTTACTGATAAAAACCGGGTGGCTTTATAAATTTTTATAAATAGCCTGGCTGTTATAAAGCGATGTCCTTTCTGATGGTTGCAGAAAGTAATGGAAGAAACGTTTGCAAAAATTGGAATAAATAAAAAAGTAATTTGGTGATTAACTCATAATTTTTAAAATGTAAATCAAGTTGTTTATTATCAATAGAAACTGTTGTATTACTTGCACCACAATGGAAAAAACAAGATATTTATCAAATATTTAATTATTAACATTAATTTAAAGCAAATAAAACATTTAAATGTGCACCAAAAATTGTACAGCTTAAATTTTTTTATTTTTTTTATTTTCAAAAAATTTGTTTGCTACTTTCAATGTTTTACGGGAGACATCTTTTAGCAGTAGACATTTTAGTGAAGCCGAACGTGGGCCCTTCATTTTAGTGCCAGTGGTGGAATTTGAACACATGTCCACCCAGGTCGAAATCGAGAGCAGTACTGCTAGACCACCCCGGTATGTCAGTGTTTAGGTAAAACAAATTCTCTTAAAACTGCCCCAAATATCCACTTGCTGGAAAGAGCACTATGGACCTGGTGGACATGGGTTTGAATTCCACCACTGGCACTAAATGCAGGCCCACGTTCAACTTTGCTAAAATGTCCACTGCTGAAAGATGCGTTTGTCATAAAACATTTAAAGTAGTGAATAATAATTTAAAAAAACTTGAAACAAGTTAATATCCAAATAAATTTAACGTGTTAATTAGAAGGAGGAATGTGTAGCGGTGAAAATCGACGAAGATAATTCGAAGTCCCAAATAATAAACATTATTATTTTATTTCATCAAAAATTAACATTTAATTTTTGGCAATTAATGTTCTTCGAATAGTGACAATTTTGTTTGAATGTATCAATGGTACATACCAGTGGGAACGGCTATAAAAACAACCGTTCCCACGCCATTAACAACTTCCGTTTCCTCTTGTTACTCCGTTCCATTTTGGTTTCCATTTCGGTTCTTCCCACAATCCGATCTTGTAATTGGGCAATAAACGTTTCCCAGTCCCGTCTTTGCGTTCTTATTCATTACTAAACGTAATCAGTACGAACGTAAGGTATTGGAAGGAGACTACGACTAGGTCGACTACAAACGCAACCTTCGACGACAAGCAACGCAGCTTGTCATATCCAAACCGCTCCCATCTCGCGTTTAGTGAAACGAGGCTACGTAGCCTGCAAACTGGAGTCAATTCACTAAAAATGTTTATTTTCCCAGTAGCTTTATTTCCTCTTTTCAATTATATTACATTTGTACAGCACTGAATGTTGGTATATTTTTTGTTGCAATGTTACTAATTTAAAACCCTAATTTTTTTGCGTTTGTCATGTATAAAATGAAATATTTCAAAATTTAGCAAGTTTTAAGTGTAGTTTGGAAAAAAAATGTGTAAACAACATTTTTGTATTTGAAAAAATTATGTTGTGTATCATATTTTTTGTCAAAAATGTACGGAACGAATGAATTAAAACATTTGGTTACAAAAAATATCAAAAACGAACTTTTTGAAAATTTCTTGTTTTTATTGATTTTTCAATTGAATTGTAAATTGAATCATTAGCCAAATTGTGTCGTCAATCTAAGCTGCACTGATTAATTTGCAGTTGATGATTTTTTTCTATTTCAGAAGTTTAAGTTGTTGTTGTTGTTCGAACAACCATAGGATGTTTTACGGTCCTTTATTTTCTGCATCCAAATCAGAATAAATTTAGAGAAATTATATTGAAAACATGTTCGAGTGACAGCATTGTTGCAGAAAAAGTTGAGTAAATTTGGGTTGGTTCCAATTATGTGAGTGCGACAGGTTGTGTATGTTTAAGGACATTACTGGAAATTATGTGTTAATTGAAACGATGTTTTTTAATTTGTCAATTGTGTATATTGTTTATAATTATTATTTACCTTAGTGCTTCATCTTATATTTTTAATTACTTACTTTAAGTTTTTACGTTATTTTTTATTAATGTAAAATAATGTACTAAAGCAATATTAAGTTATTTTATATAACGTTTTAATAATAGAAATAATATAATAAGGGTAATAATAATAACATTAATGATACTACTACTACTACTACTACTACTACTACTACTAATAATAATAATAATAATAATAATAATAATAATAAAAATTTACGTACCGTATTACGTAGGGTCGTTTTATGCATGTTAAAAAACATAAATCAAAATTAATCTTAAAATTTGTAAAATAAATTAATAAAAATTAGCATAAGTTAGTTGTATTTATTTACGGTAAACCTATTACTAAGTTAAAAGTGTGCATTAAAACGTCCAAAATGTAACACGGAAAACAAAGTCAGACATTCATCTTTTTATTATTAATTCTTCTGCATAAAAAGACTTTGGTATTAAAAAAAACTTGAGTGTTTTCTAATAGATCCATTTGTTTTGGTTTCAATTAGGGTTGACTTAAAATGTTTCAACATTCCATCTTAGTTTAAAAATTTATATTATTTTTTTTTAAGGTTTTTTTTTGAAAGATGCATAAATTAAGTCAATTGTCACAAAATATTTTTGATTTCTTTTTTTAACTTAAAAATAAAAAACGGCATTAATTTTGTACAAAAATTTGCAAAAATTGCAAAAGTCACATTCAATTTAAAAAATTTTTGTTTTGCGACTTTTATGTACATTTTCTTTTTATTCTTTGTTAAAAATAATAAGCCGTTAATGTTTATATTAATTTAAATCAGTTGTAAATGTTTATAATATTGATTGTCGAATGTATTTACTTTTTAACTGTCAATTTTTAGAATAATTATATCGAAAGAAACTTTTTTTGTAGTTGATTTTAAGTCTGAATGGATTTCAAAAAAGATTAAAGTGAAGGATGATAGTTTTACCTTCATTATATATATAATTATATATATATATATATATATATATATATATATATATATATAGAAAAAAGGCGGTACCATAAGCGTTTAATTCAAAACCGGGTAGGTATGTGTTCAACTATTACTGTCGATATTAAAGACGTTGATTGATTTTCTATTTCTTTGAAACTCTCAAGTAATAAAAATTTACAAAAATTTTTATTTTTTAGCAGTAACTTGTTCCATTTAATATATATATTATTTTCATTGATGATGATGATTATTATTATTATTATTATTATTGGTCCAGTTATACTTTAATAAAGCGACTTTTAGCTTATATGAAGTCACTGTACATTAAGTGTCGTTTATTGGTTACACAGTTTAAAATGAATGATGTACGAAGACTTATGGTCACTTGAACTAACCTGGGCTATAATATTAGGTAGAAGATGTCTTTTCCCAATTATCACAACAATGATAACTAAGTCTTAGCACAATTGTATAGCAGCTGATTAAGAGGCTGCTGCATCGAGTTATTTTAAAATAGAATGCTTTAATTTCAGTTATCCTACTAGCTAATCCAAATGACAAAATTTCACTTGTTACGTGTTTTAATAATTTATTTTTAAAAATTAATTTAATTTTTTAGAGTTATTTTTATTTTTCATAAAGCCGTTTTTTTTAATAACTATTTAAATTACAATCTTGTATAAAAAGTTTTTTTTTTAATGTTTTTTTTTATTTAAATAATTGTTCAAAATTTATTCAATGTACAATTGTTAAAATATTGCTAAAAATAATTGTAAAAAATACTTAAGTAGCACAATGAGGCAAATATTTAAAATTTTACTGTCAGCACCACTTGCTAAAAATTTTTAAACTACATTTTTCTATTAACAAAACATTACATTTTCGATACATTTATACATAAGATAGGTCTTCCAAAATGTTTCGCTTCATTGTTAACCACAAAAGTTTGAAAAAAATTATAATTAGCGGCAAGTTACAAGTTAATTTTTTGTAGCTAGAATATCTGTTTTGATGTTTAAACTGGGACGTCTACATTTAACTTGGACAGTAGCAGAAATGCATTTTTTAAATTATTGTGCTTAAAAATAATTCTACTAGAGCGGGCTAATAAAGCGTTTGATAGATTTAGATTTACGTCGGTAACACAAAATACGGTTTTAAAATATACACTTTAAAACACATCAGTAATTGGATACTACCAAGTACCGCATTATTTCTTTCTATTGCTTTTTCACCAATCTACGGTTATTTGTCCTTTGACTTTATTTAACTGCACTGATGACATGGCTTTATAAAACAATATTTAATCAACACATAAGTTAGAACAATTTAAGTGCAATACTTATTAATTAACTAATGATAATAATTATTTTTATTTTTATTGCTATTTCAAAATCCTTTTGTCCTGAAGAGTATGAGGAACAAAATTGTTCCATATAATTGTGCATTGAAATGTTGGCTTTGAATCTCGTACATACCAAAGATCGAAATTTTATTCGGATTTTTTCAAACCCCATTATTGGAATTATGCTGCTTTCATGTCTTTGCCGTAGTTTTTTTGGCAATATTTCTTTACAGAAGCCAAGTTGCTAATCTTCTCCTTAAACCCTCTTCCTTTCTTAACCGGTCTTGGGACCGGCCATAGTGAAGCGTGAGTACAATAAGGGATAATAATATAAAGTAAACGTAACTCATTAGAAAATTTCTAGTCTTTAAATCCCAAAATTGTTTCAAATTTACACAATTAAGGCTCTATACAAATACCAAACAATAAATACATAGATTAACAAGCAGTGCGATTGGCGATTTACGCACCTCCAAACTAACCAAGACATGATTGAAACTCCTACTTAGTAGAGCGGCAGAACTGAAACTGAGTGAATTTTGGTTTGAGACTCACCACTTGTTGAAAGCCACGTTCCCGTCAAAGATGCAAAGAATTAAAATAAAATTATAAATAACAAGAGAATTGTTTAGCGCTAATACTCTTCCTGATTTTAATAATGTCTATAGAATTTCAATTTCCAGTAATGATCCTATTTTTTAAACTATGTAACCTAATTTGCAATATGTTGATATGTCTATTTTAATAATTTTATTAATTCAAATCCTGTTTGTAAATAATAATAATAATAATTTTTACTTGTATATGCAAAATCTTTGTAAATGATTTAGTGTTTTTTGTTGTTTATTATTAACTAAACCAAAACAAAGCATTTTCTACTTCACAGCATGTGCAAAGCTGCAAAACACCGCATAAGCAACAAATAATTTCATATGTATAACGAAACACAAGCGTAAAATCAATACATATGCAATTATTTAAATATACATTTTAACTACTTTGTAACCAAAAGTATTCAGTTTATAAATAAATTTAGCGGGCCCTCGAACGGCTGCGCTACATTTTCAAAAACATCGGAAAATGACAAAACATATGCACAATTATATTTTACATTGATTAGCAGTACTTCTTTTATTTTCTTTAAAACATTTAAAATACACATGTTTTTTCTATTAAATTATAACGATTATGATTACTTCTCAAAGAATTCGTTTTAATAGAACATTTTTACTTCAACAAAAAGTGCTTATATCGGATATACAATTAACTATTCCTATATGTTACAAACAATCAAATATTAAAACAAAGAAAAGAAAATGTCATCACTCTGGCTATCAGCAAGCTTTGAAAAACATTCCTATAAAGAAAATGACGTTGCCGTTAGTTCTATCGATGAATGTACGGTCATTATTGGACAAAATGGATCACTTAAAACTGCTTTTAAACGAGAGGTTACACCAAAACAGTAGCTTCTTGCTTATTCAAGAATCGTGGCTTAACAAATACATTGATAACAACTTAATATCAATCGATGGATTTGCAACACATCGCCTCGATAGAAGCAGCGGAGTTAAAACACGTGGTGGTGGTTTGGTCACTTACATAAGGAAAGAATTTTGCTCTAATTCCAGTATATCATTTAAATTTTCGCAATTTGGCATCGAAAGTTTGGGTGTAAACTGTAAGTGCCTATTTTTATCTCATTATAAAAATATTGATGTTATTAATACGTATATCCCACCATCAGCAAGTCGCTCCGAGTGTAAAGTTTTTTTTCAAAATATTCTTAATTACTTAATAACTGTTTGTGACAATAATCTGATTTTACTTGCCGGTGATTTCAACAACACTAATACAGATAATTTTTTGTCTATGGGTTTAACCAACATAGTGAACTTCAATACTAGAGGTAACTCTAGGTTAGATTGCGTTTTTACTAATGCTCCCCAATTCTACAAAGCCAAATCACTTGCTCCATTGGCTTCGTCAGACCATTCAATTATTCGAGCACTTCCTACAATTTATTCTAGGAAGAATTATACGCAATTCACTAAACCCATATCAAAATCATATATGTTCGCTCGAGACCTATCACAACAAAATATAAAGGAGCTAAAGGTATCTCTTGAGCAACACTGTATTACTACAAACAGTCATAATGACTTGAACATCGCCACAAACAGTTTTGTTACACTGGTTAAGAATCATTTTGAAAAGTTCTGTCCAAAAATTAAAATACTTGTAACACCCACCGACATAACATCGAGGAAGCTAAAAAGGCTACGCAGGCAAAAGGAGGTAGCATACAAAGCTAACGACCGCCCCTTAGTAAAACATTTAAGCCTTAAAATAAAAAACGAGATTAGTTTCATTCAAAAATGTATCAATAACTTCTACTTTTCTCCCAACAACAACTCGAAAAATATTTGGAACAATATTAACAAAATTTTTGGAAAAACAAAAGCTGTTACTACCTCACTTGATGTGAACTCCCTTAATGAACATTTTGTTCACAGCAATGATGAAAAATTAGTTCAGCTAAACAATATAAACATCAATAACGGACCTGATGTTGCAATATCTATACATGAGCTTAAAAAGATTATAAAAAGCTCTAACTCCACAACGTCATCAGGTCCAGACGGGCTTAGTATGCAAATGCTAAAACTATACTCGTCCTCAATATACTCTCCACTGATACAAATTTTAACCAGTTCAATGAACAAAGGTAGAATAGCAGAATCGTGGAGAACTTCCAAAATTGTGCCAGTTCCAAAAAACAAACAATTAAAAAAGTAGAAGAGTTTCGACCAATTTCATGCACGTCAGTACTCTTGAAGTTGACTGAAAAATTGATTTTGAATGAACTAAGTGATACATTCAAAGCAAGTAGTGATCCATGTCAATTTGCATACAAGCAAAATAGTTCTACACTAGATTGTGTAGCCAGCCTGGTTAACTACGTTGCAAAATCACTCGATAACAAAAAAGGCTTCGTCAGCTGTTTGTTTGTTGATTATAAAGCCGCATTTGATAGCATATGCAGAAGCAAACTGCTTAAGCGTCTTATTGAACTCAACGCTCCTAATCACACAATCAAATGGCTTTCCAATTATTTTGAAAACAGAACACAATACACCCAAATCGGTGTAAAAATCCACTTTAATTCAAAATAATAAAGGTGTTCCACAAGGTGCGGTCTTATCTCCTTTTTCTTTTTTCATCAAACGTGGATGTTCTTCGACCAAAAGAGCCTGCTGTACTTTTCAAATATGCGGATGACATGGCGTTATGTGAATCCATCTCTTCAACCGAAGATAATATACATTTCCTGGAGTCAATTGATGAATTAGTTGATTGGTCAACAAAGCATAGTCTAAAATTAAATCCTACAAAGTGCAAAGTAATTAATTTTAGCTCATACAAACCTTCATCTCAATTGACTCAACTTTATCCAAAGGTTTGTATTAAAAACGTGGAAATTGACACTTGTGATAGTTTTCAATATCTCGGTGTTTTACTAAATAGCAAACTTACCTGGTCTGATCATATTGACCATTTGTTTACAAAAACTCGAGGTTTATGTTACTACATAAGACGTTTAAGGAACCTGCGTGTTCGCCAACATGTTATTAATACGTATTTTAAAGCTACATTTTATCCAATAATATTATATTGCTCCCCCGTAATATTTCCGGGACTAAAAAGAAAGGATTTTATGAAGTTAAAAAAATGTATTACCATAATAAGCCAATCATCAGGTACTCCTTACAATGACATTCTTTATGAAATAATTCATCGACACTTCAAGGAATGTTTTCAATTAATCAGTCGTATTTCCAACAACTCCAATCATCCACTTTATCGTGATTTCAGCAAATCATTTGCATCGGGATTGACGAGAAGATCACATATACACGTTAAGTGCAGAACCAATGTGTACTTAAATTCATGTCTGCCATATTTAGCAAAGTTACTATCCAATCCCAACAAAGTTCAAAGTGACCTTTACATTAGCCTATCCAAATCATGAGTGTTTTTTTTCGTTTTCTTTGGTCTGATCAATTACCGTTGTTTGTAATCTGCCCATTTTAATTTGTGACCATTTATTAACCTTCATCCAGGGCATTACTTTATTAGCCATGCTCACTCATGAGTCATGAATCATTCGCATTTTATATATACTGACATATTTGCACATAGTGTCCCCTAAATAATACCATGCCTCTTTACGCATATCATATTGAACATGACTTTTGAATATACTTTGATTTTGAATTTTTTTTTCTTTTTCTAGCCTATGTAATTTAACCTTACTTTACTTTTTTTTGGACTGATGTTATACACTGCTAATTGTATTGTATTTTTATAATTGTACATATTTTTGTGTGTGCTGAAAGCTACTTCTACTGAAGTATCCAAGCCAATAACCATAAATAAATAAATAATAATAATTATATTCAATTTGAATATTACAGTTCCGTTTAGTTCAAGTCTTTTGTTTCTGGGACAACCAATAAATGCACACAATTTCTAACGGTTTTTTGTTACGAAAAGATAGGTTTTTTTCTGTTGTTTATATTACAAAAATAAAATTGACAGCTTCACATTTTGATCCTCATTTTTTCAGCGCAAGCCGTTTATAAATTGGGTGCCTACATCTGAAATGTGATATATTTTCATTGCACATACAATGTAACTAACTGAGCATCCACGTTTACAGTGTCAGTATTGTAAATAAACATCTAAAAATGAGCAACTCTATTATTTCAACAAGGATCAAACAAAGGCATAAGAACGCTTGAAAGCGAACAAAATTTGAAGTTATAATAGTAATCACTACAATTGTACTATTTTTCAGTTTATATTAAATTATAACTCCACTATAGCCACATAAAATTAACTACCTTGTTTCTGTAAAAAACACATTATTGTTTTTAAATAAATAACATTTAAAAATTTATAATCATGTCTTTTAATGTAAAAACGCCATTAGATATTGTATATTTTGAAAACATTTACTTATTGTTGTAAAGTAACTTTTTTTTAATTGTCTTAATTGGCATTTGTAACACTGTCAAACTTTACTGCTTCTACATACATACGTCAACTTAAATTAAAATCAAATAAAAATACTATGCATAAAACAAATAACATAATATTTTAACAAAAATACGTTTTCACTTTGTTTAAGATTTTTTGTTAAAAAAATAATATTTTAATTAAATGACAAAAATTGTGTTTGTAAAACAACTACTTCATTCAATACAAATCGACTTTTCTGCGTGCAAATGTTTTAATAATAATAAAACAAAGTGCACATACATTAATTAAAATGTATATTAGCTTAATTTATATGTTTTAAAAAATAACCAAATTTTTAATTAAACAAAAAACAAACCTATTTGATTAAATTAATTTTTCTTAAAAAATAACTAGTCTTAGTAATTGGAGCTTTTATTTCAAGTTGGAATTCAAACAACTTAATCCTATTATATTACATTTTAAATTAAAAGAAATGAGAATGTGGTATTTGTAATCGTTTTTTTCTTTCTTTACAGCTTTTCCCTTTTTTTGAGGAGTCGTTGTTTCTGATCAGCATTCTCTATTTGGTTCTGTCTGTAGCGTCAATTTTGTTAGTCCCTTTTCCTTCATATCAACTTCCACACAATCCAACCATCTTCTCTTTGGTCGGCCACGATTTCTTTTACCTTCCACTTCCAGTGCATTATTCTCCTCGTAACGTCGTTTTCTTTTCTACGTAGAATATGGCCTTACCACCTTAACCTTTTTCTTGAATTTTTTATGAGCTACGATGATTTTCAGTTTTCTTCTAACAACTTCATTTTCTATTCTGTTTAATTTGGATACTCCCAACGACTATCGAAACATCTTCAATTTTACTGAATTTAGTTTTCTCTCTTGGGCTTTCTTAATACTCTACGTTTCCATGTGGAGGAGCATGAGAGAAAAAGGTGCTTCTGAAAAATACGTAAAAATTGTTCAAGATATGTACGATAACGCAAAAATGTTGGTGAAAACCAGTATGGGGCTGACTAATGAGTTTTTACTAATTGTATCTGTATTAAAATTGCGTGCGAAATATGTTTCAGCAAATCAAAACAAAAAGTAACATTTATTTTGATTTTCAACTGCTTCAATGTTTTACGGAAAACATTGTTTTTTGAAGTAGAAAATTTATTGAAACCAAACAAAAACCCACATTTAGAGCTGGTAGCACGATTGCAACACATGGTCATCCATTGTCTAGCCTAAAGCTACTCGGGTTCCGATAGAAGAACTCAAAGCCCTATTCACAGGTACGCAAGTCTGGCTAGTTTACCGTTTGTGTAATAAATTCTGTTTTTGCTTTTTTAATTCTAAATGTATTTAACACATTTTGAAATTTTAATAAAGCATCATTATATCCATTCAAATACGTCGTTTATTAAAACATAACACAAAATGGTGCCCATCACATATTAATTAATTAATTAACGTCTATAAAAATTTTATTAGATATTTTTTTAAAAACAAAATAATTCAATTAATTTTGCCTGTGTAAAATCATTTTTATGTTTTTTCTTGCATTTATCAAAACATTTGGATCAAATAATTGTAAAGTTGTTTAAAAACATACGTGCAAATATTAACTACTGTTATTTTTTTACACTTTTTTTTTAAAATGTTTTCTACTTCGAATGTTTTACAAGAAACATCTTTCAGCAGTGGACATTTTAGCGAAGCCGAACGTGGGCCCGCATTTTAGTGCCAGTGATGGGATTCGAACCCATGCCCACCGAGGTCCGAATTCGAGCGCTGTACCGCTAGACCACCCACTTACATATTTTTACTTTAATGCAAATAATAAATCTTTTAATTAGCGCTTATTAAAAATTGATTTTAAATTATTATTATTATTTTATTATTATTATTATTATTATTATTATTATTATTATTATTATTATTATTATTATTATTATTATTATTATTATTATTATTATTATTATTATTATTATTATTACATTGACCTTGAATGTCTCAATAGGAATGTATTCAACACATTTTCATTATTTGTCGTAAAAGATAATGCAAATAATACAAACAAAATAAACTGTGGAAAAAAATGTTATTTTTTTTACTAGGTTGGAACATATGGAATGTCCCATATTATTAATTAACAAATTTTAATAATTTTTAATCAAGAAAGGCTCCATTGGTTTCAAAAGTAATTTGCCAACAAGATGCCAAAAAATAAATTTTCCGTCAACTTGCATAGTATCCATTTCTCCATCTTTTTCACTTTCCAAACGGCTTTAAGATGACGAGAAACAGTTATGTGGAAAACATCTAAGTCTGCTACAATGTTTTGAATTGTTGTTCGCAATTTTTCTTTATTAGTTAGTCCATATGTATGACAGAGGGTGGTTTTCTTCTAGCTTTATTATAAAGGCTTTCATAGCCAGAACGGAATTTCGTAAACCACTTCCGTATTGTCCGCTGATTGCAACAAACATTCCCAAATGCCATAATGATGCATATTTCTTCCTGTGATGTATTATGGCCCAATTTAAATTCGTATAAGAATATCACTCTTAATACTTCTGCAGATAGCATGTTTATTAAAAGGGATAAAACGATGTTCACGTGATGCAAAAATCTTACAAATGAAATCTAAAGCTTCTCCAAAGTCAAAATTCAGTTTCTATTGCCGAAAAGAGAAGTACTTTTGTTTACACAAATTTAATAGAAAATAATTTAAAACTTAATCAAAATCGGATATTTTATGTGTCCCAACCTAATATTTATAAGCAAATTTTTAGAAGTATAAGTTGTATAAAATGTTTATTGTACTTTCTACTTACTTTAGTATTTATTAGTAGTATATATAAAAGTATTTAAGTTTATTGTAAAAGCTATATTAAATTAAT
The DNA here is from genome assembly GCA_025895645.1 of Cardicola forsteri. Taxonomy (NCBI): domain Eukaryota; kingdom Metazoa; phylum Platyhelminthes; class Trematoda; order Strigeidida; family Aporocotylidae; genus Cardicola; species Cardicola forsteri. Next base: position 128,742 of record JAKXYG010000481.1, on the reverse strand, counting down.
AACCTTTTAAATATTTAAAACAATATTTCCGACATAATAAATAATATTTACAGTATACGTTTATGTACGATAAATATAACAATTGTCAGTTTTATTATTGTAAATATTAATGAGTAGTTTAACATTATTTGAAATTGTATTTAGCATTGGTATCTTAATTTATTAGTTTAATGTAATTGTATGTTACTACACATTACATCACATTAAAAAATACTAAATTTTAAATAATTTTATTTACTAGAAAAATAACATTATTTTTCAGTTGTATCGTTGTAATAAAAACATCATATTGTGAATACTACACGAAGATATTAAACTTAATAATTGAAAAATATTTGACACAAAAATTTATTTATTTTTGTTGTGCGTTCAGTTTTTAAAAGAATTGTATGTGCTGAAGTGGTCTAGTAGACTTCCTCTGTATGAACTTCCCCTGTATGTGCTGAAGTAGTCTAGTGGACTTCCCCTTGAATGAATCGATTTGAGCTAAAGCGGAAATACAACTGAATAATAATAATAAAAGTATTAATAATAATAATAATAATAATTATTATTATTATTATTATTATTACAAAATGCTTTTAGTTCAAAAAGTGTGAGACTACAAAATTATTCTATGTGACTGTATTTTACATTTTTGGCATTAAGGATTCTGCATATCAAAAATTGATGTCATTTTTGGAACTGGGTATTTAATATTTTGTTTATGTTGTTACTTTTCCATTATTAATTAATTGTTAATTTCCACAATTTATCGATTTTTTATTACAAACACTGCTTGTAAATAGGTGGATGGCTCACGATGTTTGCCAAGGTTTGTTTAAATTTATAGTTTTATTTTTACAAAATGCACATTTTCTTTAAATTAAAAATATATAAATGTTTTTAGTTGAACAAAAATATGTAAAAACCGAGGTAACTTGAGTAATCTGCAGTATGTATTTTTGCTAATTTTATCTAAAAAATCTTTTATGTACAGCCAACTATTTTCAACTGTTATTTTAATTATAGAAATGTAATATAAAACTTTAATATAAATGTTACTCTTTTTTAAAATTTAAATTCTAAGGTTAAAATTAAGTTTGTTTTTCAAGCGTTTTTATAATTAGTCTAAGCAAAAACATTTAATTTTAAAAATATTTTTGCATTTCAATTATACATTAATTTTAAAATATTGTTTAATTAATTATGGATAGAATATAGACTAAATTTACAGAAGACCAAAAGCGCAAAAATGCAAAGAAAACAATTACGCAAAACATTTATAATAAAATTATTTTTTGCAAATAAACAAAACGTAACACAGTCAATTTTTTTATCTTTAAATCGTTTTAAATTTGGCAGTTTTAAAATTTTTATTTTTATTTGTAAAAGCTAAGTTACCGTTTTTTTATCGAATGTAAAAGAAACTAGAAATAGTAATGTAGACATAAAACTTGGATCATGGTACTTGCACGCTTTTGAGCGAGTAACCATGGTAATGCAGCTTAACAACAATCTACTACTAAAGTTACAGTCATTAAATTGAATCCCTGATAAATACTAACTCAGCGACATATGCCACTCTCGTTTTAGTAAAATGTAGAAATTTTAAAATTTAATCCAGATTTCATGTTTTACACTCAAATTTGCACTTTATAAGTTTTGTTGTGCTTTAAGGAACTCAGTTATCTAATTAAACGTTTTCGAAAGAACCGTATGATTACAAAAAATACCTAATCAGGGTTTTTATACAATGTAAAATACCGGAGAGATCAGTGGTACAGTAATCGACTCGAAACTGAATAAGCGCTGAATGTGGAGCCAATTTTGGCTTTGCTAAATGTCTACTTACAGAAAATTTTTGTTCTGTAAAACATTTGACCGCTGACAACAACCAAATAAAATTATAATTTTAATGATGTAAATCATTGATAGTAATAATTATTATATTAAATGCAAACCAGTTTAACATCAAAAGTTGGATTAACATTTTCTACTCCGAGTCTGAGTGGTCTGGCGATACAGCGCTCGACTTGGACCTGGTGGACATGGATTCGAATGTCACCACTGGCACCAAGTGCGGGCCCACATTCAGCTCCGTTAAAATGTTCACTGCTGAAGGACGTTTCCCGTAAAACATTTACAGTTGTAAAAATTTATTTAAAATAACGTTAAATATTAAAGAAAATTTTAAAGCATATACAATTACTTTGCCAAATAAAAATATTAGAAGACATAAATAATGAGATGAATTTATTTTGTATATTCTCATCAGTCACAAACATACAAAATTTCAGTATATATGCAAAAAAGGGGGTACAGTTGGCATTCACCAGCAAACAGAAACATTACAACTAAGCTAGGCTCAAAGTAATAACGAACTTTTTTGCACACACAATGTGTGAATAGAAACAGATTTAAGGATTTTCAACATATTGAAAGCTTGAGCAGTAATCAACACCGAAACAATTTTTGAAGTCGATTTGATGTTTGGTTTGCAGCAAATAACGTAATATTACTTTAGTTACCAATTTGTTATATTACACACACACTACAAAATACGTCATTTTTCTTCTTTCTTTACAGCTTTTCCATCTTTAATGAGGAGTCGCTGTTTCTGGTCAGCATTCTCCATTTGGTTCTGTCCGTAGCGTCAATTTTTGTTAGTCCCTTTTCCTTCCACACAATTCAACCATCTTCTCTTTGGTCGGCCACGATTTCTTTTACCTTCCACTTCCAGTGCCATTATTCTCCTCGTAACGTCGTTTTCTTTTCTACGTAGAATATGGCCGTACCACCTTAACTTTTTTTCTTGAATTTTTGTATAAACTTCGATGATTTTCAGTTTTCTTCTAACAACTTCAGTTTCTATTCTGTTTAATTTGGATACTCTCAACGACTATCAAAACATCTTCATTTCTACTGAATTTAGTTTTCTCTCTTGGGCTTTCTTAAGACTCCACGTTTTTGATCCGTAAATCAAGGCCGGTTTTATTGTACTATTAGAAATTTTACCTTCTGTTCTTGTTATTATCCTTCTGTCGCACAGAACTCTTGTAGGTTTTACCCAGTTATACCATCCTGCTTTTATTCTTTGCGTTATCTTTGCATTCAGATCTCTATTCTCTTCTAACGATCATCCAAGGTATTTAAACCTTTTCACTCTTAGCAATTCTTGGTGTTCTATTTTGATTTTCCTACCATTTTTTTCGTTGTACTCATATACACTATCTTTTTCTTTTTAATTCTTAAACCTCAATCTTCCAGTGTTTTACTCCACTGCTCTAACCGTCTCTCCAAATCTCCTTATTTTCTACTGCATAAGACAATATTATCTACACCATGAAGATTCCATCTCAATATTTCTTGTTAACACGCCAATAACTAGATGAACTAAATACGGGCTTAGTGCTAAATCCTGATGTAGACCAACTTTTAGTGAAAATTCATCAGTCAGCCCCACACTGGTTTTCACCAACGTTTTTGCGTTATCGTACATATCTTGAACAATCTTCACGTACTTTTCAGGGACACCTTTTTCTTTCACGCTTCTCCACACTTCCTGTCTCGGAATCCGATCGTATACTTTTTCTAATTGATAAACATCATATGAAGTTCCTTCCGTTTCTTTTTGTGTCTTTCCATTGTTGTTCTAAAAGAAAAGGTAGCATCACTTGTACCACGTCCAGACATAAATCCAAATTATTCCTCTTCAATGTCTGTTTTTTGCGGATTCTTCCATCAAGCTTATTTCTTTTGTTTAATCTTTTTATCTTTAACAGCTTGCTAAACTTCCACATTTCACCACCAAGATTCTTTGTCAGCAAGTGCTTTTTTTCCCAGATGTTAACCCTAGTTTCTTTTCAGCTGATTTGATAATTCAATTTTGTGTAACCTCTCGTTTTCAAATTGTTTAGTCATGTTGGTTTTCTTTAATTTTTACCATTTTATTTTTTTCTCCCAAATCTTCATTATCTTCTTTTGTTCGTTTCTAAAACTTATTTTTATTGGCACCAACCTGTGTTGCGTGGCAATTTCCTTTCCATTTATCACTCTCCAGACTCTTACCCACTTTATATCTGTTCTCCTTGTTGCTAGAAAGTCTAGCTGGCTTTGTCTTCCACCGCTCTGATATGTAATCAGTGTTGATCAGGACCACGTCTTTTGCCATCCTCATTTTAAGTATCTTAGGTCTGTGTTTGCATCTATTTGCCAAGGTAAAATCACAGTTATACCGCTGTATATTCAGTCCCTCCTGTTATTAGTCTAGATGCCTGTTAGTACCTCGTCCAGGATGCACCATGTGGAGGAGGAACAGTCAAGAATGTCACTATCATTGAAAATTGAGACTTTATAAGCATTACTAAATTCTTCAAGATCAATGGCATTCATAATTAAAAATAATAACCCTGTTCTAACATTGTGTTTAAATATTTAACAAGTTAAAAAACACATTTAAAATAATTAACTCAAAAAAATTTTTACAAAATACACATATATGCAACTAATGTAATTATTATTACAGAAATTGAAGTTAATTTTCTTATAAATCATTTCTTTTTTTCGTAAAATCGAAACAAACAAAACGAATCTTGATACTAATTGACAGTAATAAATTATTTCTACATAAAATTGCAAACTGATTGGTTAATAATGTCATTAGCTAATCACAACCATTGAAACAATTGATTGGTTGCTTTCAATGGACCAATTACAATCGTTCAACTATTCTTTAGACTCAATCGTTTGTAGCATTTGATTATAAACCTCATTATGGGCCATGCTATTTATGCTTATCATTATATATTATTGTGCAATTTTACGCATAAAATTAGAATGCTCAAAATCTAATTTTATTTCGACTTCGTTTAATTTGAATGTTACAGGTGAATCAGTCGAATTGCCCTTTGATGATAAAAATAGCAATCAAATTATTCATTCGTACGAAATCAGTCATGTTGAAGAACAGTTGTATTGGGAGTCGTTGCCCAAATTTATAATCCATCCGTCGCCCGTAATTTACGCTTCCAAGTGGCAACCAGCTGTAATTTATTGCGTAGCGCAGTCAACTATTTTATTGTATGCAACGTGCAATACAGATCATTCCAGTAAGAATGTCATGTATAACTTTAAAAATAAACAATTTGAAAATGGCGAATGGAAAAAGAAAGCAACAAAATTTTCCGTTCGGTTTGTGTCAAGTGGCCAAGTTGAAGAGTGGTTTGACGATTATTTGTGTCACTGCGAGGCGTGGAACAACATACCCCAACTACACGAACCCCGTATTAGACGAAGTAATCAAGTTCAGGTTCAATTAGCGTGTAAGTTTTTCAATTTACCAATTACTGCATCTTATTTAAAATGTTTGAAAGCGTTTTTAACTTTTTATTTTAATTAATTAATCAAATAATTAATTAATTTAAAAAATTATGACTGTTAATATTGAGTAAGCAAAATAAAACTTACGGTTATTACTATCATTTATTATTATTATTGATATTACTATTATTATTATTATTATTATTATTGTTATTATTATCATTATTACTACTATTATTATTATTATTATTATTATTATTACTATTATTATTATTGCCATTATTATTCTTATTCTTATTAATATTATTATCATTACTATTATTGTTATTATTATTATCATTATTACTACTACTACTACTATTATTATTATTATTGCTTGAATGCTTTACATTTTTAGCAAAGCCAAACGACAGTGACACTCGAAGCCAAATATAATTTTTTTTTAAACCACGTTATTAAAAGTAATTTATAAAATTTAATTTTTTATATTTAAATTGGTTACCAAGTTGCACAAGTATTTTAGTAAACTTGGAGATCTAAATCGTACTACCACTAGCACTCTCGCTAAGCACTCTCACTAAGTTCAGGCCACTGTTTGGCTGCGTTAAAATGTGCTAAAATGGCTAAAACGTACTTGTGGCAAATTGTTTGAGTGAAGAAGCATCGTTAAAGCCTAGACTTATCCATATTGCACTGGAATAACGTTCTCTTGTTGGTTCGTCATAAAACATCTTCGTCAAATAAAAGTAGGAACTCATATTTTTCAATTATATATCAGATCAAGTTTTCTATCGGTTCTATTATACTGTTCACCTTTAATTATTACTGAATAAAGAATACAAGATTTTAGTATAATTAAAAGATGTATAACTCTTATTTCTACATTTTCGGCAATTAAATAAAGTGATCTCCTAAATGAACTAATTGGTAAACATTTCAAATCATGCTTCCAGTTGATAAAACGCATTGAAAACAACACTACCCATCCTTTGTATGAAATACTAACAAAAAAAATCGTTTGGGAAAACAAGACGATCTTGCCGTTAAAAGTCGAATGAGTTTACATTTTTGTGCATGCAATATTCATCTCGATTACCTACTAATCCCGATCAATGTATAAATGACCTTGTTATCAAAATGATTTATACTGACTGTTATATGAACTAATCCCACACACTTTAAGTATACACTTCATATTATGACTCATTACGATTTGTAAATTGATTAACTTGTCTAATTTTTATTTTGTACTTTTATTTTGTTTTGTTTTTTGTTTGTTTGTTTGTTTGTTTTTTATGGCACTAATAATGTTGTGTATGTATGTAGATGCTGAGTGTACCTCTAAATAGTACAATATTGATGTATTAAAGCTTATAATAATAATAATTTTTTTTAAATAGGTCAGGTTTCTAACCTTTCTATCCTCCTTTTTCAACCGGATATAGAATCCTGCTACAATGGGAAAATGTATACTTTAAAAACATTGCAATTAATCCCTTTTGCTTTCATCTTTTTGTCTTAAAAAGCTATCGTGATTCAAGTTAATATGTCCAACTTTCTTAGAAGTTTTATTGTTTTTTTTATTGTGAGTTGATTTTCTCATTACCTTTTTAACAATATTTTACAAAAGACAGCGTTAATACATAATTAAAATCGGCAAAAACTAATAATCATAATAAGAAGAACAAGACGTTCGATTGAAATAACTTTGTTATCCTAGTTAAAATTCAATTTATTTTTTCAAAAACATGAAAACCTTTAAATCTATTTGCTACTTTTAATTAATAAAAAATTTAAAACAAAATGTTATTAAGTCGCCATTTATTTCATTTATTTTTCAAGTTAACTTGTCTAAATGTTTTTGTTTGAAAGCAAAACTGCAATCGTCTGTTGTAAACATTTGTTGAAACATTCAGTAACTGTTTTTTGCATCACATTTCGGTGTTACAACTTTGGGAAAAAACGTTACTACCATACAATGTGTACTAAACACAAAGTGTAATAAATACCCTTTTCTAAACCCACATTTCTATTTACACATAGTTAACACAAATTCAAACTTGCAACAGTTGTGTCTGTTGTAGCAATTGTGTTATGCCAAAAGGTGGCTCCAACCAAAAATTATATGTACAGTTTTTTTACATTTTTTTAAACAGAGAAAAAAATGGCTGTTTGTTGTTGATATGCCCCAACTGTTGCGGTTGGTAAATGGGATGCAAAATGCAACCTACATCATTATTCCAATGCCAACGTTTGTTGTTTTATTTAAAGGCATTTTTATGAATGGGTTGTTGATAAAATAATTGTTATTCATGTCTCACCCCTCCCCGTCTTTTTTCCATTCCAAAACAAACTTGTAGATAAAAATTTTAATTTTTTCACTCATTTTCTATTTTAAATAACAGCGTTTAGTTTGTAACTTTTGTACTATTATTACTATTATTAAGTTGGTTTAGATGATATTACCAAGGCCGAATAATTCCATATATTCAAGGCTGTGCTGAAAGCTTGAATTGCAAAGAAATGTTAGACTTTTGATTATAAGTTTTTATTTATTTAAAAAACCATTAGGTCTATAAAGAATATTATTTATTATTATAACTATTAGTTATTCCCCAAACTGTACCAGACAATAAGATTATTTCATGTAGGTTTACTTTCTACCAAAACCCATCCTTGATCTTATATACTATTCATTTTATTAAGGTTTTTCTACATCTTTTTGGTCACGGTTTTTGCATTAACAACATTAATGCACAGCACTGTAGACACAATTCTACTGGCGAACTGTTTAATTACACCGACCCACTAAAATGCGGGTCGACATTCGGCTTCGCTATAATGTCCACTGCTGAAATATGTTTCTCGTAAAACATTCAAAGCAATAAACATAAAATAAATAAATATAAATAAATAAATTAGAAAACCACTTTGCCTTAAAAGTAAGCACGGGTCAACAAGATAACAATTACAGTAAAAAAGAGCAACAACAGTTTATAATTCAAAAAGAACATATGGGGCAACAAAATGATTGCATGTGTTTGAACATTTTACCGACAATTTTGTCTGATTTCACGATACATTCATTTTAATTATATCTTCCCCCAGTGATTGTTAGCCAAGCTTTCTGTTGTCTACGCCAATATTTTATTTGCCATCATCAATTGCCTAGTCGAATACTGATCTTGCTGGGCAGCAAACGCCGAAATGTTCTTCGTCTAATCGAAGATTGAGCTTTCTTTCGGCTTTCACTTAACCGTGCCATCTGGATATGTGCAATCGCTTCTGTGCCGTTGTTTGCCAAAATTATTTAATGTTGAGTTAAAGACAGAGAAAGTTAAATGGAAGTAAATAAATTACTGTTTATCTGTGCCTGTTTCTATAATTCTTTGTATCGGTCGAGTTTTGTTTAATTTACATAGATGGTACAGCGCTCGATTTGGACCTGGGTGGTCATGGGTTTGAATTCTACTACTGGCACTAAATGCGGGTCGACATTCGGCTTCGCTAAAATGTCCACCGCTGAAAGATGGATTTCTCGTCAAAACATTCAAAGTAGTAAAAATTAAAAAAATTAACTAACCTTAAATGTATGTTGTTTGTTACTGCTTGAACGTTTCGCCGAAAACCTTTTTCATCAAGTGAACATTCAGCAAAACCAAACAGAAGTCCGCATGTGGTGCCCGCGGTAGCACTCGAATCCAAATTCGACTCCAGTGCCCAACCACTCGATTATGCGAGCACAAGCACACATGTGAATCACACAGGGGCTAAAATGGGTTCTGTCAAAATTAACACATTGAAATTGATTGACTTTTCTCACATCACTTAAGCATATTAGGCACATTAACATTGCACTAAAATAACCCTTAAACATCACTTTAGCAATACTAATAATTAAAACAATAAATATTTTTTTTACAAATAGCATTACCAAATTCTCGTTTAGACAAAAAACCCAGAATTTACACATTTCGACAAGATAAAAATACTACCATATTATTTGCTTAAAAATAAATTATATTATAAAATATGTACATATATATTTTCAATGTTAAGCAATCCCTTTTTGATAGAAAAATGCACCAACGTGACTCAAACTTACTCACTGGGGTTGACCAATAGGACTTTTTCAAATTGTTTTTTCCGGTTTTATCATCTACCGTTCAAAATTGTGCCAAAGTCAAGGGATGAAATTAAAAATTTGATAAGTCGATAAAACAAAAATGGGAGATCAAGTATTTAAAAATTTTCTTTGATTTTTTCACACCACAATTAATGTTAATTTTATATGCATACAAAAATTTAAAACTAATTAACTTTCTTTAAATAAAATGTATGCAGTAACGTATGCTGGGTTATGTAAGCACTTGCAAAATTATGTAAAGAAATAATAATTTTCTTTGAAATTAATGTTGCCTAATCGTTTTGTGTCATTGACTTAATATGTATATAATTTTTAAGTGTTACTATTAACATTTACCCATTTGAATGCTATTTAGCCAAAAATTCCAAAACACTTAAATATTTATAATTATAAACAACTTAAAAATAGTTAACTTCAAGTAATGATAGTCCATATTATTTTAGTATAATTACTTTGTTGATATATATATAGTTAAAACAGAAAAATGAAAAATAAGAGTTTATTGACAAGTCCCATTTTGGACCCTGTATGCAACGTGAATGTTACCGCATACGTTGTTTGTATATATATATATTTTTTGATAACAATTATTTATTAGCACCTTTATCTTTTTTATTACTTTTCTACTATTTTAACTGTTTTGATGGAAAACGCATCTTTCAGCAGTGGATATTTTATCAAAACCGAACGTGGACCCGCATTTGATGCCGGTTCGAGTGAAGTGTTGTACCACTAGACCACACACTTCTCCACCTCCTCCTACCACTACCGGCACTAAACGCGGGCCTTCGTTTGACTTCGTTAAAATGTCCACTTGCTAAAAATGTTTTTTTTTGTAATACATTCAAACAATAATGATAGTAATTAATTACAACAAAATATACTTTTATCATAAGTCACAAACAAATAACCATACTACTATTAACTATATAGTCGAAATTATAAAAGTAGTATATATAATTCTTTAAACCAAATTATGTAATAATTATTAATAGAGCTGTCGCTTTATTTTTTACTACCTATGTGTAAAAAATAGGTTTTAATCAATAGTTGAATGTTTTTACTTAAAGTTGCAAACATCTGTTTACCACAAAACTGCAAAAACTTCATTTTTTAAAAGATAAAACATGTCTAGTACATGTGGCAACAAAAAAAATTTTTATAAATATTTAATTATTTTTTTCTAATATTTAAAATGTGCAGATTAAAACTTTGTTTTAACATATTTTTAACTAACAAAAATATCACATAATTTTGCCTAATTTTTTGCACATTTTTTTATCTGTTCAATTGAAGCAAAAACAACAACAATTTGAATGTTGATTAAAAACATTTTATTGCATCTATACTTGCAATAAAAATTTGTTTTATAATCTTATAAAAAAACACGTTTTATTGGATACTATAAATTAAAATTTTAATTACATTTTATAACTAAATATTTTTAACTATTGAACAATAAACAATTTGTAACACCGAATTGCGTTTTTATCAATATCAATTCATCCATTGTCATTTTTTTACTATTAACATATTGACTACGCTCCAACTATTTTCATTTCACTTTAGATTAGACTAGTTGATTGTGAGACGGTCTAGTGACAGAACGCAAGACTCGAACTTAAGTGGCCATAAGTTTGAATGCTGCCATCGGCACAAATGTAGGTTGGTGTTCGAATTTGCATATATCCAAATTATTCATTAATCCGCACTAACTGTGATATAATAGATTTTAAGACCGTGTATTGAAAAAAGGCAAGAATAAAAACGCAGTGAATATATATAATAATTGCTAAAAAGCAACATAAAGAGAAATGTGCGTTAAAGAAAACAAGTGCAAATTGCGTAACATTTTATGTTTATGTGTTTTTCTTGTGGGATTTGGACCATGTCACATTCCAGTAATTGTGATATTCCTGATTGTTATTCCTCCACAAGATGCATCCTCGACTAGGTGTCTATAAGCATCTAGACTAGTAACAACAGGGACCAAATGCATAACGATATAACTGGGCGGATGGGTGCAAGCATACATCCAGGGTACTTAAAAGGTTTCTTAAGGTGTATGTATACCATATGTAGTCTCTGGACTAAAAGAAATAACTCTGACAAAAATCAGGCGGCCTCGTCAACCATTGCAAACAGTAGCTCATTACAAGGATGTCGTCTGCCAGCCAAGAAATTTTGTTGTTCTTCTACGTTTATTACGTTTATGAAGCCATCAAAATAATGTGTTGTACAAATATAGAAATAATGAACAGGTGACCATGTGACCAATCAAAATGGATGAAATGAATGAATTTTTTTAATATTACGTAATTAGTGTTTCTTTGGTGTTGCACTATGGCAATTGCTTTGCTCTACGTGACCTAATTATTTTACTGTTTTGTTTTCAACTTAATCAACAGTTTATCTTGTTACCATGACTATTTCCTAATATTATTATTATGTTTTATAAATTCAGGGATTTATAAAAAAAATCGATTATTTTTGTTTTTCCAATTATTGTGTAATTTTAAATCTTTTTGGTTTTTGACTTTCTTCATTTATTGTGCCATTAGTCGAGGAAAATATTTCTGCATTCTAAAATATTCAATATACTTCTACTGAAGTATTTAAGCTAACCGTAATAGTATAATTCACAAACTTGAATTGAACTGTACTCCAGTTGCATTAAATTTAATAAATAAACAAACGGATAAATAATGCATTTTACAAATGTACTAGCTTTTTATAAATTTAATTACACAATTTTGTTCATTGATTAAAATTTATTTTATAGAATAAGTTACAGCGTTAGTTAAAAATAATAAGTAAAATTCACACATATTATATTATACAAAACCCTTTTGCTTTAAAAATAAGCATGGGGCAATAAGACAACAATTACAGCAAAACAACAACAACAAAGTCTCGAAGATTGAGCTTCCTTTTGGCTTTCACTCAACTCTGTCATCTGTGTAACTCTGTCATCCAGACACGTGCGTTGTTTGCCGGAATGGCGTCCTCTTGATTGTTTCCGTAGCAGTATAAATTTTTACAGAGGCCAGGTTGCTAACCTTGCGCTCAAACCCTCCTCCTTTATCCAGGCTTGGGACTGGCTAGATTGAATCATTTCTGATAAATAAAATCCGTTTTCTAAATTCAATTTCTTTGCAAAAACAACGTTTTATGTGTTTTTATATTATGATATTTTTTATATTAATTTATTTAAATAGGTAGATAGGTAGATAGAAGAGATAAAATAATGATAAGTAATATTCATTCATATTTACATAACCAATCAAGTATGAATTTGATTATTTACAAATAATTAATTTTTTTGAACAAAGAACTAATTTTTATTATTTATTTATTTATTTGGCTGTGTATAATATAAAAATTTGTTTGATGACTTTAAAAAGAAATGTTTATAAATGCGTTTCAGTTTGTTAATTAAAGAAATCTACATTTTTTCTAATAGTTTTATATTTTTATCCGGTTATTTTTTTCCGACTTTTTAATTAAAAATTCTATTTTTTTTAATGCATAAACTCATCTGTCGTCAGTTCCGTGTCTGTGTGCAGGAAAGGAAGGATAGCTGAAGTGTCGAACTGACAACCCCAACTTAAAAAAACTTATCAGCCAAGAAACAGTAAATAATGTGTTTAAACTTCACTGAAGTGTAAAAAATACGTGTTGTCTAATTTCCTATTTACAAGTTAAACGTTATAAACTAAGTTAAAGTGAATTCTAAAAATGCATTACTACGATATCAGTAGGCATTACATATCTACAAATTGTTGACAGATTTAATAAAAATTATTTAAAAAACTGTTATCTGTTAATTAGAATATTAATAATCAACAACAAACTCCAGTTTTATACTAACACGGCGATTGTATGAGGGAAATCTTAGAATAAAGTGCATCGTTTGCTTATTCTAACAATGTTTAAATGTTTTTGTATATAAAAAAATGTTAATTTTACTTTTATTAAAATATCTTTGCTGTTAATAATTGTATTATGGTTAAAAATATGTTCTGCGAATGCTATCTTTTTAATAATAACAAGCGAAGACACTTAGAAAATGTTTACCAGCACAGTGTCATTGATAAAAGTGAACAAAAAATGTAACATTTAATTATTATTACAAAAATCTTTTTACTTTTGTCTATTTCATTGATTATGCATCCATTGCAATGTTTTAAAACAAAAATATTTTTGTTTATAGTATGCGGTATAATAATAATTATAATAAAAAGATAATACTGTGATTAAATAACTGCACTAGTTTTATCTACGTACGTATAGATAAAAATACAACGCAAAGAACCGTGTTATTTATGACCGGGTATGAGTCTATCAGCTTAACGACGTGTATCATTTGAAAAATAACAATGAATGAAAGAAAAAATATACGTTTGCTATACAGTAAATGTAGAAAGAAGAAAATTGGAAACATTAACATTATATAGTGCAAAAGTTTCAAAGATAAAATATTTTTTTGTAATATTGTTATTAGAAAATACTTTTAAATCGATGTTTAGCACAATTGTAGCGTAGTTTTTCATCAATTTGCATTATAGATTGTTAGTACGTTCAACTCTCAGTAGGAAATATTTTCCAGATTGACAGATTTGGAAAACATTGCTTTGGGCATTGTTCCATCTTCGTTAATATTTTCAGCAATATGAAAAATGTATCTAGTTAACATAACAATAAAATTTTGGAACTTTGGCTTTTCATTTATTTTGTATGCTGCAGTTAAATTATTTTAACATTTTTATATAGAAAAATGTTTTTTCATGTTTTTTATAAATATCAATTAGTGTTTCTCCCATACTTGAACTATTATAATTGTTTTGCTTGGCTTGACCTAATTATTTTGCTAATTGTTTTCAAACTTAACCAACAGCCTACATTATTATTATTATTATTATTATTATTATTATTATCATTATTATTATTAATAATAATGTTTTTATTATCATTATTATTATTATCATTATTATTATTATTATTATTATTATTATTATTATTATTATTATTATTATTATTATTATTATTATTATTATTATTATTATTATTATTATTATTATTATTATTATTATTATTATTATTATCATTATTATTATTATTATTATTAATATTATTATTATTATTGTTATTATTGGTCTTATTTTTTAACCACAATGCTTAAATAGTTTGAGAATTCTATCAAACCTTTTTTATAACCGTGTTACGGAAGCATTTATTAATATAAATAATTTTTTCTTTTGATTTTTACTTTTGCAATTATCGTAACAACAACGGCAAAAATGAAAGCACATCACAAATGACAGGTTTGAGTAATATCTGGAACAATGAAAACTACTTAATCAAATTCTACTTTTACCGCCAAAAAAGCCATTTTGTTGCTCCATGCTTATTTTAAAGTAAAATAGTTTTGTAATAATAATAATAATAATAATTTTTCTGTCGAAAAAGCTTAATTAACAAAGTCTTTAGACTTATATTCTTGTGGACAGATGGCTTGAGTCAATTAGCATGCCATTAAATGCGACCTATCGCTTGCTGCACCAAATAGTCTATTTACCAAAAATTCTTTTTTTGTAAAACAATAAATTGTAGTGGGAAAATAAATTATATTGTAAATTATAATGACATTAATAATGGTATTTAAGTGATACACATTTTAAATAATATATTTATTCAAAATATTAAATATTTTAAAACACATTGTAAACATTTGCTCATTTTTTAAAACGTTATTCTTCTAAAAAACGAAAAAAATAATGTGGACTCTTATATATATATATATATATATATATATATATATATATATATATATATATATATATATATATATATATATATATAATTATTAGCTTAAATATTTTAGTAAAAGTACATTTAGCATTATAGAATACAGTAATTGTTTTATATTCATTTATCGCTTTTTTGTTTTAAAGTGTAACATTTATTTGTTTGCCTATCCGCTTATCCGTGTAGAAAGTTCGATATATAAAAATTAATTGGGAACATTTACTTACCCATTTTCCAGTCATAACTACTTAAATAAGCATTATTGATTATTGATTTTTCCTTTTAATGAACAAACATCACATCTCTGTAATTCGTGAATTTTACTCATTCGTTGGTTTTAATACTGTAGTTTGTATAATTATATTGAATCAATAATGTTTTAAAGTAACTGAATAAATGCTTAGTCTTAGTTTACCTACTTTTTTATGTAGACAAATAACTAAGGTCCAAGTACCGTTAATTAATGAGTATTGGATCCGATCATCATACAGCTTCTGCGCACTTGTTCAATCCTAATTATACACTTCCAAATGGAAAGGCACTGTCCTATATTGAATGTAATGGCTTTTAGATGTTAAAATTTAACCAAATTTTATTTTTTAAATTAATGATTCATTTCACATGTGCAAACAGTTGTTTTTCAATTCTAAATGAGTAAATTTTTCTTAATTAATTATTTAAAAACAACATTTGTATTAAATCAACATTGTTCGTGTTTGACAAAAAAACAATTTGTTTTATTTAAATAAAATGTAAAAATGTATATTTTGGAATAAAAATAAACCATTCTTAATTGTTTTAATATTTAAATTATTAATTAATGTTAATTTATAAAATAATGCATTTTAAAATCAAATTATACAAGTTTGCATCAAATCTTTTAACGATAAATTTACTCGTTTGTATTTGCGTAATGCAACGTTTGGTGAAACTAATAGTCATAACAATTATTACTACTACTATTATTTTTATTATTATTATCATTATTACTAATTAATTGAATACTACTAAAGAAGCATGTTTCAGAAAATGGACACTTACTAGAGCTAACCGAGAATCAGCATTTGGTACCGATAATGGGATTTGAACCCCACAGTCATCCAGTTTCAAGTTTGATTTACCTTAGTAAACTTGACCCAATAAAAAAATCAAATCAATCCTTTTTTGCTCCTTGCAGACTTGGACAAACGTTTTGTCAAACAGCCCGAATCAGCCAGAATACCGCTCGGATGGACTGGGGAATTTTCTTGCATACCGCCCAATGGTAAACCAATTCCAACAGTAAGCGTTTTGTAAACATTTTGTAAATGCTTTTTGTTAATTATTTATTAAATTAGTATCAATATAATATTTTTTTATTGTTTAAATAGTTTTTTTTTAAAAACGCCTTTCAACAAGTTGACCTTTTAGTAAAGCTAAACCTGGGTGGTCTGGCGATACAGTAATCGATTTGGACCTGGGTGGACATGGGTTCGAATTCCACCACCGGCCCACTAAATGCGGGCCCACGTTTGGCTTAGCGCAAATGTCCACTGCTGAAAGATGTTTTTTGTAAACATTGAAAGTAGTAAAAATAAATAAATAAATAAAATAGAATGCGCTTTTTAAAGTCTAATAAATTATTTTATAAATCAATAAATCAAATGTAATAACTAAGCAAAAGACCGCATCAAATGGTGTTAAAATTTTTATCCACTCTAATACGATTTGAATAATTCATCTACACCGTCACATGATTTATTACTAGTTTTTTAAACCGTTTTTCCTTGTTTCAAAATAAAACCACAAAATGGTAATTTTTATGCTACAGGTGATTTGCTATTACTTTATGCCATTTTTGTTTTCAATTGCGTTGAGGTAATTTGGAAAAAAAACGGTCGTCTCATCGAATCCACTAGTCGCATTGCAGTTGTCCTGCTTAATGAAACAACGTTGCCAACAAGTCGCTTGATTATTCGTAACAGTTTGCTGACGGATCAGGGCATTTACAGTTGCGAAGCGAAAAATGTAGCTGCAAAACGGACGTCCGAAAATGCCCAACTGACCATTTACGGTGAGTTACTAACCATAATTACAAGAATTATTATAATTATAATTGCTATTATCATTATTGTTATTGTTATCATTATTATTATTATTATTATTATTATTATATTGGCTTAGATTTTTAAGTAACCGTTTTCAAATAAATCAGCACGTAATCTCATGATACAATACCAATATTTGTACTTACATTTGCATTACACTTTATATTCTGCTTTCATTCTTGATACTCATGTTTTGATTTTAATTTATACATCTCCATATTTCGCTAAATAGCCATTTATTAACAAATATTGTTAATAAAACATTTGAGTAGCCAAAACCAAAAAATATTTAAGTAAAAACCAAATAATTGCAAATAATTTCTTTTTAGTAAGTACCAAGCCCATATTGAGTGCGGATGACGGCTTCAATGTAGTAGACATTTTTGTAAAAGAAAATTTGTATTACTTAATAATAACAATAATAATAATAATAATAATAATAATAGGGGTTAAATGTTTACAAAAGTAAATATGCAGACTTATTAAAAATTTTACAAATTAAAATATCTTATTTGCTGCGCAATCTCCCCGTAGAAAACTGAACAAATACATGGAACAATCATGTTGTGCCATACTCTTCAAAGCGAAAAATAATAAAATCGTTTTAGAATGGCCAGATTCACTTGAATAATAATTCCACTTGGTTTTGAGTTAACCAGGAGCACTGTACAGCTGTTTCACATGCTTATTTGGAATTATCAGTAGTGCATACCTTGAAGTGAATTTGATAATTCTAAAATTAAAATAATCCCTTAAAAACCCATTAATAAATAAAATAGGTGTTATTAGAAAACAACAAAAAACATTAATAAAAGTGTTTATTTATCTCATAGCTGACGGTCAGTGGTCTGACTGGTCTGCCTGGTCAGTCCTATCCAATTGTCCAACCAAATGTCAGCACATATTTGCACCAATTAAAAGTCACCAACGAAATAACTGTATCGTTGAATGTCAGACTAAATGGAGTCATCGGGTTCGATATTGCAATTCACCGAAACCACAAGGTGGCGGACGGTTTTGTGAAGGTGAAAACGTTGAACGAAAGCTCTGCTCTGAAATTTGTCAAGGTTGGTGCTTATTTACGTTTCTACATTGTATAAACGTTAATGAGTTTTGCAATTTAGACTATTCGTATATTTATGCGGCCTCTAGCTTTGATGACAATGCTATAAGCTCATTTTCTGCCCCTATGTAAACTGAAACCATGTACACAGTTGCATATTTGATTTTTTGTATTAGCTAACGGATGGAACCACATTATATTTTTAAGGTACTGAAAAGATATATCAAATTACATGTATTCCATAGTTAGTCATTAGCTAAAGAAAAAAATCAAAACGCCTTTAGAATGTCAAAATAAAATGATCTGTTTTCAATTTAATTTAACTTTAATGTGTTTTTAATATAACTTTTAACCTAACACTAATGCGGACGACAAAAACATTTGTAAAAAATTATATTGATCTATTCAGATCTATTTAGAGTTACTAAAAATATGACTGATCTTGCAATCTAATTGGTTTATTTAAAATTCTAAGTTTGTACATCTTATAAATATTGAAAATCAATACTCGTAATGCTAACAGTATGTCTGTGTTGATAATTATAGTAATTATATTTTTCGTAAAGTATTTAGGTAATGTTTTAAATTATCTATCTATATTTTTAATTATATTAGAATATTTTAAAATTTAATTACATTTTATTGTTAAACAAAAAATATGTTGATAAACTGATTATAAAAAACGTTTTACAATGTTTACTACTTAAAAGGTTTGAGTAGTACTTTTAATACTAAATAATTATTCTCAATTTTACAGATAACTTCAAGTTGTTTCTTTACAACTCCAATAAACAAAACAAAACTCTCAACAATATGACCTTGGCACATCATGCTCCAACTTGGATATTGTTTAATTTAAAATTTTATGAAATTGGATTATTGATTGCCCTAACTTTAGCTGTCCTATTTTTCTTATGTGCATTTATTGGCACATTGTACCTTTTGGCAAGCAAGTGGTGTGTCTATTTGCCAAGTTTCCTATTCAAGCCGCTATTGCACAAAATGACAAATAGAGACACTTTTCTCGACTGGATCAAATCAGATCCTCATCGTCATCGTCATTGTCGTCGCGGACGTGATCACATTTGCCATCCAGTCAGTTCGAAGATGAATCAAGTCGAATTGAAGCATTCGAAAACTGCAGCTTTAAATCCGCCGACTCTTCAAATGGGTAACCTGTTTAATTTTATCATAAACACTGTTCACGTGGCACAAAGGGCTAAGAAGAGGGGGTGTATATATTATGATCGGGGTTTAAATGCTACTATTGGCATTAAATGTGAATCCCTTGTTGAGGTCACCAAGATTGATTTTTTTTTGTAAAACATTGTCAGACAATAATGTTGACTTTGAGTTAATAGTTTTATTCTGTTCGATTGGTATTTTCTCGTTTTTGGAAAAACCAGAATTGTGCAGCACGTTCAACACTCCTACTTGACACAACTTCTATTGTGTTCGTTTTAAATCGGATATTATTTACCAAACGGCGAATTGATTAATCTTTTCTTAAAGTTTCCTTTATTGTTAACAACTGCATAGACTAGTTACTACAATTTAAATTTTTTTAATAAAAATCATTTCAAAAATTAGTCATTTTAAATTCTTGATATGTTTTTACCAGCTTCAAAAAATAATAATAATAATAATAATAATAATAATAATAATAATAATAATAATAATAATAATAATATTAATGATAATAATTATAATAATAATAATTATTATTATTATTATGGTTATTGTTATTGTTATTATTACTATTGTTTAAATGCTTTACAAAAAACGTTTTTCAGCAAGTGGGCATTTCAAAGAAACCATTCTGTGTTTATAGTGGCACTCAAACCCATACTCGGAGTGCATTGAATATTTAATGTTATTTTACTCGACCATTTACACATTTTTATTTTATTTATTTTTACTATTGTAAATGTTTTACGGAAAACGTCTTTTAGCAAGTAAACGGTCTAACAAAACCAAACGAGAGTTAACATTTAGTGTCGCTGGTGGAATTCAAACTCATGTCCACCAGGTCCAAGTCGAGCGCTGTACCGCTAGGCTACTCCGGCGCAATTTAAAAAAATTATTGCTGTCTAACATTTATTTTAAAATTTCACAACACAACTTTATTAAGAATAAATGACAACAATTTAATATAGCATTTTTTAAATGTTACAATGTTTATCAAATGTACTTTTCTTCGAGTCTTCTTCAAGTCCCTTTCAAAACCTAAAGACGTTTTGATTCAATTTAACTGAACTCTCGTCTAACAAAGTATAAATTAATCGGCTTTGTCACAATCTAATTAAACGGTTTTGTAATAAAATTATTTATTGTATTGTTTTTTTTTAAAAACCTGTTTAATTTACTATCTCTTTATTTAGACAATTTTCATAATGTAAAATATTCTGCTAATCGGATAGGTCATTCATCTTCATTGGGCACATCACCTATCATTAATTATCACAATTATCAACATTATTTGCATTACATATGTCATCCACTGGAACAGCAACAACAATCAAATCCAAGTCTTTCTTTTGCTACTTCAGATGAATTATCAAATAATAATGTCTATTCCTATCCATCTCGATAACGATGATTAGATGAGAAAAATAATATTAGAATTTCAATTGCAATGTATTTAATCTTTTTTTCTAATTTCTAAAACAAATGTGATATATTTATTTTCAACAATTTTTTATTTATTTTTAAAATATTTGCCAAAAATTGTACTTTTATTATTTGTTAAATAAATTGTTAAATATGAAATTTACTAGATTTGTTTTTTTTTAAACATTTTTGCTACTTATTTAAACAATAAATAGTATAAATAATAATAATTTAATTTATGAAGTTTATTACCTAAATGATAGTATCCGAGTCATAGCGTTAATTTTATGATAATGAACAAGATCATTTTGGGAAAGGGTATGGAAGGCCAGTTATCAAATCAATAAATATAAGTTTGTAATTATATTGATAATTATTAACGTTTAAAGTAGAAACTTCCATCATTTTTTTCTTACAATTTTGCCAACGTTTTTCCTTCTTCCAAAAGAACTATTACCCCAAAATTTATCAATAAGCCTCATCTTGTTTAATCAGTGTTCTATGAAAATGTACACGTATAAGTACCTAATGTCTTATTTTTTGTGATGATGCTCTTTAAATAGATACATAATATATTGTTATACTTGTAACGTGTTCTAATAGTTATCTTTTAAAACTAAAGTGCCAAAAAACAGCTGTGTATGCGATCCCTACTTTGCTATAGTTGTAGTCCACGAAACACTACTTGAGGAATTCATCATCAGAAACATCATCAGTTCAATTTAATTATTCAAACTACAGTATTTAAACAAACAAGTGAAAACAACTTTTGAATAATAAAAATGTAATGCTCGTTTATTTAGAAAACGTCGATAATTTTAATGATCACAAATAAACCAATCTAGCCAGTCCCAAGTCTGGATAAAGGAGGAGGGTTTGAGCGCAAGGTTAGCAACATGGCCTCTGTAAAAAAAATTACCCTGCTATGGAAACAATAAGAGGACGCCATTGCAACAAACAACTGCAAAGAAATGATTGTACGCATCTGGATGACAAAGTTACACAGATGAAAGCCGAAAGGAAATTCAATCTTTGATTTGTAGAATCTTCAATAGCAACGAGACTTTGTTGTTGTTGTTGTTTTGTTGTAATTCTTGTCTTATTGCTCCATGCTTATTTTTAAAGCTAAAGGGTTTTGCATAATATATATATATATATATATATATATATATATATATATATATATATATATATATATATATATCGAATTGCATTTTCATAATGTTAAAAATTAGAGTTGCAAAATTTGTTTATTACGGCTAGTCTATAGAACGTACAATGAGCATTACGTAAACGCTTACAATTTTCCCTGTTTCTAACAAACTTTCTATACTGAGGTACGCTGTTTGTAAGGCATCCTTATCAAAACAACCTATTTTTACAGCAGTTTTCAGCCTCCATTTTTACTCTCAACATACCCGAGTCTGAGTTTTATTCTGTCAGTATCCTCGTTGTTTTTCACAAAGTTGACAGTCTTATTCTTCAGTTCTGTTTCCCCCCCCCCCAGTATCAATCCAAATTTGGTATCATGCCAAAAACAATAAGTGCTTGGCGATACATTTTAACAAATTTGGCTCTTTTTACAAATTGCAAAACACATGACTTTTTTGTTGACTTTTCCAACATTTTTCAATTCATTGGTCTGCACACACTTACTCACACATGAAGACGTGTTTGAAATTTTTTGAGAACACGTGATCCATTTTTTAATTAAATGTTTGAATGCTGCATACAACTGGAAAAAGTTATAATTGCAACGTATTACACCGAAAGCATACAACCCACCGCCAGCTCCACCCCCAACCGATCTGCGATCAATAGAACATGTTCGACCTGGACAAATCGATAACACCTGCTCAGTGTGGTGTGTCGAGTGGACGAAACAAATCAAATCAAACAAGCCCTAACTTGTCATGGCTGTTTCTTCACTTCCCTTTTCGTTACCATTGTTTGTTTTTTTTTGTTCGTTTCGAGCAATTTATTTGACGTAGGACGACATCTGTATACATTGTTCCTCTTGTCGTTTGTTTTGAACGGCAATGTGCAGTTTTGCACAAAGGAAGAATTACTCATTCTACTTTCCAATTATTCTATTTTCTCGACAAGAGTTGTTTTTATTATTAGTAGGAGCAGTAGTTGTTATTGTACTAGTATTGCTATAATTGTTACTATTACTATTACTATTACTACTGTTATTACTGTTATTATTATTATTAGTAGTAGTAGTAGTAGTAGTAGTATTGTTGTTTCTTCATTTAACATATTTAATATAACATATATGTTTAAAAAAAATTATTTTGAGTCATAGGTAGGATATATAGGTAGGGTATATGAACATGACAAAAATGTTTAAATTTTTATTTTTTGTCTTCAAAATTCATAAATTAGTATTTTTGAAGTTAATATTTATTTTTACATATAAAAATTCATTTTGTACAAAACCTTTTTTATTTTTTATAATAAAAATATGCACTTTGTGCAATTTCCAATTTTTAATTTATATATTTTAAAATCTTTAAGATTTAAATTGATAATTTATTTATAAAATAATTTTGTTTTGAAAAAACTTACTATTTGATTACAAATTTAAAAGACAATAATTTTTATCTTAAAATAAGTGTTTACATAATCAAACACGTTTAATTGTATAAGTTATTTAAGCTTTAAATTTTGTAATTCTATATATTAAATTTAAAATAATGTGCTATTATTATTACTATTATTATTGCTTCAAACGAAACATTTTTTAACAAATGAACACTCTAGTGAAGTCACATTTAGTAGTGCTAGTAGAGGGGATCAAACCCATCTCCTCTCAAATACAAGTCCAGTTTTGCACCACTAGACCACCCCGGTATTGTGTGAAACAATAAAATAAACAAGTTGAGCAATTTGAACATAAGAGTTAATTTTCTCAACCAATTACGTTTTTCGACAAATTGACCATTAACTCGTTTTTAAAAACGTACTCAGTTGCTCTAAATAAGTGGCAGAAACTAGCCAACACTAAAAACCACAGAAATCATTATTAACAAATAAAGAAAGCTAGATTATATTGAATACCAATCATTTAATATTACTATTATTTTAAGAAAATCAATATTTAGCTAGTGCCATACGATTATTAATCTTTGTACAGTGTTATAGAAGTATATACCCACATAAATCCCATAATTATTTTTTATTTAATCGTCATTTTTAGTTGTTAACATTCCATATTTATGGCACACACGTATATATAACAAATACGTTGTTTTTACCACCATAAAAGACTGCTAGATAACAATTCGACCAATAAGAGTTGCTAAACGCGGGGTAGAGACATTTCTGAATATGTGACTCATAACAAACAATTTACTCACGTAATGATGCAATACAAAAATCTATAATTGTATTGCATTAGCTAAATATTGATTTTATCAAATGCTTGGTAGCATGAAATAAATAGAATTCGATTTTATCTATGCTTTCTAAACTAATAAATTTTTTCTAGTTTTTTGTTTAATAAAATGCAGTTATTAAATTAATGTATTTACTTAACAAATTATTTTTATTTTAGTTTTTGTTATTGTTATAAGATAATTACAACGGTAAATTTTGTATTTAAAAATAAAAAATTTTAAAATGATTTTAAGCACAAGGTAATTTCCTGATTATTATAAAAATAGATAAATTGTATTTAGTAATTCCAATTTATACATAAAGTATAACCTCATAATTTCTATATTTTGTAAAATTATTAAGCAACCATTTCTCATTATACGTAAAGCCAATTGTGAAGTACTTTTTATTATACATAACTATTTTTAGATTTTAATATATAGTTCTAATAAATTTGAAATAAAACCAATCAAAAATAATTCATAATTTAGCATTAATACTTTCTTTTCGAAGTAATTAATTCAAATAAGAACCGATCAATAATCTTTTAAATTTGTTTAAATTATTACTTAAATTTAAAGACCTACTCATATTTTGGGACTTGTATCATTAGTCGAAACTCCATACATATTCCTATTGCTTATTTTAAACACACACCCCATGTAATGTACTCGGATGGTTTAGTGGTACATCGCTGGAATTGAACTAAGGTGGACATAGATTTGAGTGTCACCACCGGCACTAAATGCGGGCTCTTGTTTGGCTTTAATAACATAACCACTTTCTAAGCAATAATAATAACAATAATAATAATAATAATGATAATGATAATGATAATGATAATGATAATAGTAATAATGATAATAATAATAATATTTTAATTTAAGAATTGACTACTGGTTTACTAATTAACATTTACCAATTGTTTTGCTAAAATATACAAAAAAGATTTCAAACTTTATAAAAGTCCCCTGTTTAA
Source organism: Cardicola forsteri (assembly GCA_025895645.1). Classification (NCBI taxonomy): domain Eukaryota; kingdom Metazoa; phylum Platyhelminthes; class Trematoda; order Strigeidida; family Aporocotylidae; genus Cardicola; species Cardicola forsteri. The sequence goes on along the minus strand of JAKXYG010000481.1, from coordinate 103,366 downwards.
ATTATACGTTCCCAGTAATTGTAAAATTAAAAAATTCCCACTTTCTCTAAAATGAAAACAACATTTTCACAGGCGTTTCTTATTCAATTACCATTACGTTTTGATTTTATTTAGCTGCAATAAGTAAAACGTACCATTTGCTTAAAAATTTAAACCTTAATCTTTTAAAACATTTGACTGTTTCAATTTGGGAACAAAAATGGAACAAGAAAAAATAGTAGACACTACTATTTATTATATAAAAATTACAATTTATTATTTCTGGAAACAATATTTTATTGATAATGATCATTTTTGTTTGAGTGAACTAACAATTTTCATCAATAATGAAAATGTCTATCGAGAAATGCACAGTTTCGTTAGCCATCGTGTTTATCGGTTTTTCCTTTGGCTTCGAGCAGTGTATTTTTCATTTCATTCATTTTGGTTAATGACGTGGTGATCACCTTTTCATTATTTTTCATATTTATACGGTATATAAACGATCGACTTTGAGGGGTTGATAAGTATGACATACGTAGAAGAATAACGAGGTTTCTTGGCTGGTAGACGGCACCCTTGTTTGCAAAGATTGACAAGGCCGCCTGATATTTGTCAGGTTTATCTCCCTTAGCCCAACGGCTACATATGGCATACATATACCTTAAGATAACTTTTAGGTATCCTGGATGTATGCTCGCACTCACCACTATAGTGGGTACCTAGTTATGCATATGGGTACCACATGGACGAGAAACAGTCAGGAATGTCACTATCATTGGAAATTGAGACTTTATAAGCATTAGTCAAATCCTCACGATTAGTACCATCCTCAAGCAGTGTAATTGCTGGTCGTGGTGTTATCGTTTGTAATTATTATTGGATAA